>CM053582.1:322976177-323004367 GCA_028627135.1 Pseudochirops cupreus | reverse complement strand
CTGACCTAGAGGACCACATGTGCCCTCAAGGCCATAGGTTCCCCACCCCTGGAGTAGATCAAGCAGTTTTCAAAATGCAGCCTCTCAGTCCATTCACATAACCTCTCTCAATAATCCAAGCCAACATATAAGCAAAAAGAACCCTTACTATAATGTACTTCCGAGGTGGTCAGCCAGGTTCTTGAAGATCTCCCGAAAGAGGATGTTTCACAGGTCATCAAACAGGTAACATTGACTATGCCAAGTATGAGACAGGTGGAGACACGGGAGGGCTGCTAGCAGGTGTTCTAGCACAGGTTTGCTCTTGATCCAGGAAGACAGGAATGGAATCATAATAAGGGGTTAAATAAGATTACTTTATTCTAGTCTAGTCTTCTCACAGGGGTTACTGATGATAGTACCAGCTTCTTCAACATTCCCTAATCACTCTTCTTGCAGGAGTAGTGAGTGAGAATATGGTAGGAGCTACAACTCCTTTGGGGACCCTAAGCCTCAGCAGAGGCTGGTTGAGGCAGGTACATGCATTCCTCTATGCATTACCCAAAATGCCACTTACTGACCAGTGTCCACTTGATTTTATAGGGCGATAGACAAGACAACTGGCCAACATTAAGCTCACAGGTTAACTTTAGTAATATCGTCCTTTAGTGCAAGTTAAATGTTATCTCCATATCTCACTGCTTAAGTGTGGTAGAGATCTTTAAAAATCATGAGCCTGGGAATTATTATCTAACACCTAGGAACTAGAGATTGCCATGGCCATGGATCATTGGCACAAAACTCTAAGAAAGAATAACAGAAATTCATCTTATATACAGAGGGAAACCGTCACCCCTGGAGGCAGCCCATCCCACTTTTAGAAAACTCTCATTGTTAGGAACGTTGGAGCTGCTAGGTGGTACAGTAGATAGAGTGAAGGGCCTAGAGTCAGAATGATTTCTCTTCTTGAGTTCAAATATGGTCTCACACTTATTAACTCTGTGACCCTTAACCAAGTCCCTTAACCCTGTTTACCTCAATTTCTCATCTTTAAAATGAACTGAAAAAGGAAATGGCAAACTACTCCATTATCCTTGCCAAGAAAACCCCCAATGGGGTCACAAAGAGTTGGACATGATTGAAAACAACTGAACAGTAGAAAAACTGGAGCTTTTCTAGAGATCAAGTCTAAGTATTTTGCATTATGGTTTTCACCTTTTGGTATTGGCTCTACCCTCTGGAACTAAATAAAACAAGCTTAATCCATCCTGCATGTAACATATATTTGCAACTCTGGTGGACTCTAGTCCATGCTGAGTTCTTTCTTCTCCAAGTTAAATATCAACAGCTCTTTTAACCTCTGCTTCTCTTATTGTCATGGGCTACTTGGGTACCAGCCCCAAATGTGAGTGAAGATGTGAGAGATAATTAACCAGGCGGGTAGTTCATAGGAAAGAACTCCATTTAATGATTCTTCGAGCAAGATTTTTATACAGAAAGATGAAAGGATTCAAGTTTTACTATCATTGTCTTAAGCCTGTTAGTTCCTGGAAGTAACAGAATTTGATAAGGAATATGTTATCTAAGTGTAATCATTGTCTTTAGTCTGTTATATCCTGGAACCAACACAGAATGGGTAATTTGATAAGGGACATGTCCTTTTTGGTGCCTGAAGTCTGGGGGCAAAAGGGTTTGATGTCAGGACCTCAAACAAAAGTCTTTTGAAGTGTAATCCCAGGGGGTCCTTATGGAGCCAGCCTTATGCAAAAAGTTGCTAGGCATATCACCAAAGGGTCCTAATTAGGGTACACTATTGAGATCTTTATCTGAGTCCTGGTTTCAGCCTCTATAGCTCCCCACATTTCCCCCTTTTTTAAGGAGGAGCTTAAAGCATGTACTTGAGTACCTAAAGTTTTAATATTTCCAGTCATAATTTGTAAAATGCAGGGTCCAAATGTACAACAGACTATTACAATGATTAATACAAGAAATAGATACATAGTAAGAGCTACTATATTTTGAAATGGAGAGATTTTTTTTTTCAATGTTTCAATAATTGTTTTTGTGGCTTCTTCTGGGTCAATCCCAGGGATCTCACCATGTTCAATATCTTAATAATTTGATTGAAAGGTTTTTTTATTTCCAAGGTGATATTGAAATTATAACATGCTCCTAATAAGCAGGCTCTCATCCTGTCGCATGTGGTGTTTGGATGAGAGGAATTATATAAGCTAGGGGTAACACAAATATATGTGTATTTATAATCACATCTCAGTAACAATTGAGTTTTTTAGTGCTTTTAACTCATACCTAAGCATAATACTAATTGTTATAATAAATTGATCTTATATATAAGATCTTTATCTATGTCATGTTGTGTCTTAAAGACTACAGAAACATTTTTTTGATAATATATAAACCTTTTGTGGAGTTTGGATTGTAAACACAGCAGTTGAAACCATTAACAATATTAGGACAGTAAATTTAGTAACAAGAAATCTGGCAAACCTTTCTCCCCCTTTTTTAAGACATCAGAAATTTGATGCAATGCATATACCTTTGATGTCTGATACCAAGCATAAGTGAAATTAGTTGGAAAAAGGCAAAATAAAGATACTAGATATACATTGAGCAAAAGTAAAATCAATGCAATTAACAATTCATACATAGGCAAGTGTATCAGTAATTACATTGGAAAAGGAGTCTGGTCTTAAGTGTTTCTAATTGTACCAACAGGTTGCTTTTAAATTGATAGTATGTCTTATCTATAGAATCTTGGGTTTTCAAAGCCAAGGTAACAGTCTTTGCCAGTTCATTCACAAATTAAGCAGTTTGTATCCCACTTAGTAGAAGACACAGTTGCTGACATTAAAGAGGGAGGCAATTAGTCCTTTAATTTAAAAAGTCCAAAAATCAGTTCTTGTTAGGAAATTAAATATTTATTGAACTGTAGGCTCTTCTGAAGTCTGTGATGTTCTATTAGAAGACTGTATCATCCTGTGAAGAGGTGGGACGCCAAGTCATTTCCTCTTTTCTCTGTCTCTGCATCTGGGAAGTGATTTGCGTAACACACCTGCACATTTTATGTTGGCATCTTCAGTGGTCATTTATCAGTATCTAAAAAATATAAGCACAACCTTGCCTCTACATAATTAAGGGGCAAGTCTTTTCTATTACTTTATTTGGGAACATGTACTTTTTCAAATTGTTATTCTGCTGGTGTATACCCATTATTAATGATGCTTAAAAAATTTAGGGTGTGTAAGGCAGTAGGTAATTGCCCTTGTGATATATAGGTCCAAATCCAAATCTCCTTTTTATTTTTGTAAATAGGTTTCACAGAAAGATTGAAATGATTTGCCAGTGTAGGCAGGGGCATAATCAGTTTTTATTTCTTTAGGGGTATCTAGAGTGAAAAACAATGGTAATGGGGTGGAAAAAAAAAGACAATTCTCCTACTGAATTATAGCCACAGGTGTAATCATATAAAACTGAAGGACAATAATTTTGCTCTGTCCATATAATGTAGCCTTATTAAGTTAAATGAATGGGAAGTTTCACAGTTACAAAGAAACAGAAAATGATTCAAATGTTTTTTAAGTTTAACATTCTTTGAATGGAAATATAGTCATTGACTGCTGCCTTTTCATTTCTGAGGGATGTTACAGGGAGAGGACTCCCCCTCATTTAATTACGTGATTACATAGTATCTTACATCAGGGAAAACTATCAATCTAAAAAGGTCAATTCTTGAATAAATGGCAACAACAAAAATTAAAACACACTGAGTCTTCTTTCCCATTTCTCATTCACCTTAAATAGGCGTGTAAGTCATTTATGATAAATTGTTAACCTTCAACCTAAACATAGCTATAATGCTGACATATGACTCAAAAAATTAAATTTAAGTTTTAGATTAAAGAAAACTAAACTTTTCTTGTTCAAGTCACTTAGTTCACAAATTTTTAAACTGTGCTCGACATCACTTGTCTCCCTCTGCATGTTAGTAGGTGCCAGTTTTTATGAATGTAAATGTTTGGTAGTGGATATTCTCGATTCTTATTTTGTTTTAAACAGCAAAGATTATCCAGCCTTCAAAGTTACCGAAACAAAAGTGTGTGAGAAAAAAGTGTTCCCTTGTCACCTGGACACATGGTAAGTTTCTAGAGAAGTGACATCCATTTGCCAAAGACCATGTGGGTTTTAAACTTGTAAGATAAATAGAGATATTTGCCTGGCCTGTTCACGAGTAAAAGTGAGATTACTTATTAACATCCTTGCATTTTGAATGCAGAGATAAAGGACCAAGTGTTGGGTAAGCTTTGTATTGTTAATTTATCAGCTAAAGCATTGCCTTGTTGAATGGGCCCAGACAAGTGTGAGAAATCCACAAAGGACTTTCTCCTCTTCCACCCACTTGTTGCAACTGCAAGAATAATTGATATAACTCTTGATTGTTAGACTATCTTGTATTTGCAGTCTCATTTCTTACAGTGTAATAGCAATATTTACTATCCATAAAAACATTAAGAGGTTGAGATTGTTCCCTTAAAAGCCATATAATGGCAAAAATAACCCTTTTAGCTATCTGTTTATTTGAGGCCTTAGTAAAAGCCTTATTCGCTTGCAAGAGAGGAAAAAAAGATATTATTTGGGAAAGTTACCCATTGCTAATTGGAAAATAGTATATTTGTTTATATTATGTAAAGGTCTTTAAAACACACTGAATAAACGTTACCAGAAAGGATCTCTTTAGATTAGCATTTCAGTTTAAGCTTTAACATAAGGTTGATGAATATGTACAGGAAACAATGTGTTTTTATTTTGCTTTGTTGAGGGAGATAAATCTACTCTAAGATATTTCGTTGCTTATTTTTGCCCCAAAGGGAGTTCAAGGAGTCCCCAGTACAGTGATTTCTACAGGGCATTTACTCTTTGCCCGATAAACTTGGCACTGCTGAATGGTATTTTCAGTAATTTTAAGTTGTTCTTCTGCTTCTTTTGTTAAAGTTCGAGAAGAGTAGAGATTTGGGCCTCCCCATAGGGAATTAAATAAATAAGTGAGTTGATGTTTTCCAACCTTTAAATAAGGTCTGACCCAATTGGATGTCTTGGATGTCTCCAAGTAGTTTTTGAAAGTCATTTAAAGTTTTCAAGTGATCTCTTTGATTCACTATTTTTTGAGGCTCAATAATTATATTTCTCACTTTATGTCCTAAGTAATTGTATGGAGATTACAACTAAATTTTATCAGGGGCTATAACCCATATTGAGATAACCCGAGTGGCTTGAAGTATTTATTGTAAAACCACTTTGGAAGGGTGTACACACAAGGTGTCATTCATATATAATGGATAAGATATGCACGTGGATATTAATCTCTTATAGTTTTAATGCCTGTGCAACAAATGTCTGGCACGTTGTTGGACTGTTTTTCATCTCTTTTGGTGGAAAGAAAAAAGCAAAATACTAACAAATCATCTTTTTTAAACAATATTTTAAATATATTATCCACAAAAGCCATTCTTTTGAAATCAGAGGGAGCAGGGTGGACTGGTTGAAGGGCTTTCTATGGTCTATCTTTCTATCTGAAAAGGGTTTGGCTTAAAGGAGACAAATATAGAATTACAACATTTATTCATTATTCCCTTAAGGCTAGCTTTACTACTTGTACCTGAAGTGTAGGACTAGAGTCCTGACTGACAGACAAAAGTATTAGAGAGCTTAAGTACATTTTAGGACCATCCCAATAAAGGGTGGCAAAGTCACACAAATTTAAGACCCCCATAATGATTTAATCATTGTTTGAGAAAGGAATTTTCTTTTTTTTTTCAAGTTTGAATGACTTGTTTACTTACTTTTAGTTTACAAGGTTCAGTTCCACAATCCCTTGAGTTTCAGATTCTGTCCCCTCCCCTCCCCATGGTGACGTGCAATCATGTACAGGATCTGCAGATACTTTCACACTGTACGATAGTTTGGTTATATAGAAGGGTTGTAACCAATGAGTGATCACTGGGGAAAGAAAGCAAAACCAGACATGAAAGAGAACGATAGCGTGTTTGAGAAAGGAATTTTCTTAATTAAATGAATGGTAAATACAATAAAACAAGAGAAATCTGACAAAGTATTGATTGAAATTATGATCTAGAATATCTATGTTTTCTTTACCATTAACAATCCATAATATGATATATGCCCAGAAAATTCTTAAGATAAGAAAAAGTCCAATTACTCAAGTTACTGAGATAGAGTAGTCCAAGCTTTCCAGCACTCTTATACCCTTTACCCTTCCATGTAACCTGTGACACTGACCTTGCTCTTCCTTATACGTGACATTCCATCTCTTCCATCTCCCAGCTTGGGCGTTTTCATTGACTATCCCCCGTGCCTGGAATGTTCTCCCTCCTCATCTCTACCTCTTGGCTTCCCTGGCTACCTTCAAGCCCCAGCTAAAATTTCTCCTTCTATAGGAAAGTTTTCCCAGTCCTTTTAAATTCTAGAACCTTCTTTCTGTTGCTCATTCTAATGATTCCTGTATTTAGCCGGTTTGTACACAGTTGGTGGCATGTCTTATCCCCATTAGACTGAGCTTGTAGAGAGCAGGGACTTTTGCATTTCCTTGCCTCTCTGGTACTTAGCAGCGCTTCAGTAGTCACTTAATAAATGTTTATTGGCTGATTAACTCAATGCTGAGATACATTCAGACTCCAGACTGAGGTCAGATATCCTCATTCTTTTCTCTCCATCTTTCATTTCTTTTCCTCCCATGAATGTCTGATATAGAGGGGTGGAGAGGCATTATCCATGTGTCTTAATAATATGTTTGCCCATTTGGATTTAAGTGTTTGCTTTGTTTCTTAAGCTGGCTAATGTGATTGAGTGGATGTTAGGGAAATGTTAAAACTGTGGATGCTATCACTTGAATGTTGTAGTTGAATAGAACAATTGGCCATGGACTGGAAGAAAAGAGAAAGATTTAAAACAACAGTGTTTTGCCAGAAATGAAAGGATTAATAAAGTTCATTTTTATAACCTTCCAGTGGAAAGAGAATACATTACCCCATTTTTCTTTGAGTAAATGAATTAACAGCAATGTCAGACTGGCACTGAGGCAGTCATTCACCTTATTTGAAAGGAAAACCACTCATCCAGAGGGGAGGGAGGCCAAAGAACCAACTGTCAGGAGCAGGGAACCTGCAGCCTTGAGGACATATGTGGCCTTCTAGGTCCTTTGGTGCAGCCTTTTGACTGAGGCCAAGTTTTACAGAAGAAATCCTTCTATTAAGGGGATTTGTTCTGTGAAGTTTGAATTCAGTCAAAGGGTTTGCTGCACTTCAGGACCTAGAGGGCCACAAGTGGCATTGAAGCCATAGATTCCCCACCCCTGGGCTAGGTAGATAGGCAAAGCATTCATTAACTGCTTATTGTGTGCTGGGCATTGTTATAAGTTCAAGGAACGAAAAAACGAGTAAGCAGTTATCAAGGGATTTACATTCCAATGAAGAAATGGAGCGTAGGAGAACCAGAAAGGGAAGGAGGAGATAGGTAGCCTGGCTTAGAAGAGTGGGTTGGGAAGTGTTATGGAGATTTGGAACCAAGCAAGATAAAGGCAAATAAGCTGTCTAACAAGAGCCCAGGGTGGTTCCAAAGCTGGAATATAATTTTTAGGCCAGAGGAAAAATAGTTCTTCCAAGGGGAGAGAGTAACTTGTATCTCCCAAAGCCTGTCCAAGCTCATGCTCATTTCTTCCACTCCATTGTCTATCCACCTCATCCTCTGCCATCCTCTTCTCCTTTTGCCCTCGATTTTTCCCAACATCAGGGTCTTTTCCAATGAGTCTTGTCTTCTTATTACGTGACCAAAATATTTTATGTTGAGCTGTGGTATTTGACTTTCCAATAAATAGTCATCATTCTAGCTTTTCTCTGTGGTATCTCACTTGGGGAATATTCATAGACAGTATTAATGCTCAACAGATTCTTTTTAATCAAAAGTCCTTTTGATTAGATTTATAAGACATTTAGCAAATACATCCTTTTTTTCTTTTTCTTTTTTTTTCAGTGGGGCAATTGGCATTAAGTGACTTGCCCAAGGTCACACAGCTAGTAAGTGTTAAGTGTCTGAGGCCACATTTGAACTCAGGTCCTCCTGACTCCAGGGCTGGTACTCTATTCACTGAGCCACCCAGCCACCCTAGCAAATACATTCTTATGAGCCTTTGTTTGGAATTTTACACCTTTGGACAGGCATCTGTCATCTCTGGATTTTAAGCCATGGTCCAAAAGGATGGTATCCGTTCTTACTGCTACCTTCTTAGCCAGCTATTCACTTCCCAGATTAATTTTTCCCTTCTGCATCCCTTGCTTTTAATGGAATTTATGTGAGGAAAACACAACATATTCTCTTTGGTGTTTTACTTCTTGCCCATAATCATTGGCAAGGTTTTTCAATATCCTCCTGGTGATGAGATACAGACTCTAGGAACCCCCTTGAGCTCTCCTTGAATCTTCCCACCTGAGGCATTTGCCTGAGGCCATAAGCCTTTCATTATAGCTCAGCCCAAATCTCTGTTACTAGCCTAGCCCTCCATTGTCTGTCACCTCCAGGTAGCCTCCAGCTATTTCCCACCCTTAATCTCTCATTACTGGAATCTGACCTCATTTGACTCCTCCTGAAGACCCTCCCCAAACTCCTCCTCTAGACCACCCCTAGCACCCTCCCACAATCTTTCTATATATCAACTCCATCTTGCCTCCATGAGAGTGGAGAATTATCTAGTGCAGGCTCACTCTGTGTCAGATTATCCTGGCCGGCTTGTCCAATACAAGCGTCACAGATACCGAGGCTCCTTAAGAGTCTACCTGTTATGGTGAATCTCTAATGAACTTTGCTGTACTTTAGCTGAGAGAAGACTTGAGTCGAATTCACTTGGCAGGACCTAGCGTCTTGGTATTTTAGAGTCTCGTGTACCCCTAAACCTTAAACCTCAACATTTCATGGTTCCCTGACCTCAGCACTGGCAATATCATTTATGCCTATGTGGATAACCAGAAGTGCATAGTTGTCATCCACTTTCAAAAGTCTTGAGGAGAGTCTTAGGTACGTGCCCCAGGAAGACAACAGATTTCTCTGTTACCAGTTCAATAAATAGCTGCTTCAGTATCCCCTGTGCACACTATTACCATGTACGTCTTCTTCCTCTGACTCTTACTAGATGATCTGCTACCAGATAGCTTCTGTGGCTCCATTATATTATTCTTTGGTGGAGAAGCAATTTTTCCTCCTCAGAAAATAGAACTCATCACAACAACAAATGGAAGTAGTCCTAGAGGAACTGAATCTTAACAATATTAATATCCTCAAAAGCAGAAGCACAGGGAAATAGTGTTGAAATAGAAGGATGCCTCACAATCATATTGGACTGTAATACTTATACTCCTTCACAGGTTTGTTTCAAGAGTACCAGTAAACATAAACTGACAGGGGCGGCTAGGTGGCACAGTGAATAAAGCACAGACCCTGGAGTCAGGAGGACCTGAGTTCAAATATGACCTCAGACATTTGACACACCTACTAGCCATGTGACTTTGGGCAAGTCACTTAACCCCAATTGCCCTCCAAAAAAAATTAAAAAAATAAACTGAGGCACAAAGTTCTAGGCATGATCAATTTATTGATAAAACACAACTCTACTGATAAATAGGATCTCAGTTTCCTTAGTAAGCTAATACTCCAAATGAAGAGGATAGCTTTCTTTAATAGGTTTTGAGGAATACAGAACAAAGAACAGAACAGAGCAGGTGACATCATGGCATAACTGAGGCACAGGGAACATGGTTGGTTGGAAGTTTGGTGACAAATCCCTCCTTTCTTTCCCGTGACTTAAGAGACGCTCATTGTCTGAGCCCCTGCAAGGTTACTTGTAATGGCTCAGACTTTTGGACAACAAAGCAGTCATCCTTGAAGGATAGCATGGTGGCATAAAAATTAGGCAGTGTAAAAATATTAGATTGGTGATTAGTAGGAGAACTGGATTTCTAAATGTTACCCATTATAGGTCAGCTGAATTATAAACTAAGTTCAGAAAGAGAGATCCATGACTTAATTACAGGACCAAGCCTAATTAACAGTAAGAAAATGATACAAAATAATATTGGTCATTTCACAAGGAGAGTGCTTTGTAAACCTTAAAGCATTATACATGAGCCATTACTAAGCATATTGTAAATTTCTAATAATTGCTATCTTAATTTAGCCTCTTATTTCCTTCTACCTTAACAAGGAGAGGAAAGCTTCTTGAGGTCAAGGACTTTACCTGGCACATAATAAAGTACTTGATGCTTGTTAAATTGCATTTGTTTTCTCTAGGTTCTTTGAGTTTGTCTGAACACAGTTGCCTAGGGACTTTCTCTTACATCTAAGCCTTTCTAAGCTGATTGGCCTTTGACCAGCTACTGTTTTCTTTTTTCTGGCAGCCAGGTAAGCTCTACAAATTCCTAAATCTTTCTATATCCACTCCAGTTTCTTTATGACTTTTTAATTCCCTGATTTTCTCAAAGAAAAAAAAAAGATCTGGAAAGCAGTTTGGCAGAAACTAGACATAGACCAATATCTTATACTATAACCTAAGATAAGGTCAAAATAAGTACATGATCTAGACGTGAAAGGGTGATATCATAAGCAAATAAGGAGATCATGGAAAATTGTACCTGTCAGATCTATTTTTGGATAAAGGAAGAATTTAGGACCAAACAAGAAAAAAGAGGATCATGGGGAGTAAAATGGATAATTCTGATTGTATGAAATTAAAAAAAAAAGTTTTGCATAAACAAAATCCATGCAGCCGATATTAGAAGGAAACTGGGAAAAAGTTTTACAGCAAATTTCTCTGGTAAAGGCTTCATTTCTCAAACATATAGGGAATTGAGCCAAATTTATAAAAATAAAAGTCATTCCCCAGTTGATAATCAAAAAATACAAACAGGCAGTTTTTCAGAAGAAGAAATCAAAATTATTTATGGTCATATTTAATTAAGTACTTGCTGTGTTCCAGCCACTATGTTAAGTGCTAGGGAAGCAAATAATATGCAAAACAGTTCTTGTCCAAAGAGGTTAGAGATGATTCTGTTGGCATGGGGGAAGGGATGGTACAGAAGGCAGCGAGCTCTGGGTGACCTTTGTGCTTCTTGAGTCCTTTGGTGATGGTGGTCACTTATGAGATGTCCTCTTGAAGCAATAGAGAATAAATTGGATATGCAGGAACTGGAGACATACATTTAAATGTTCTCTGCTCTTTAAGAATTGAAAACTGGAGTAAACTCATTTGTTGGATGAAAATAACTTGTGCTTGAGGGTGACAGTCATCTCTGGACCCATCAGATTTCTTACCCCTTCCCCTCCTCCCCCTAGAACTTTTAGGTTATCTAAAGACATAGAGCCAAGGAATGGCTTAGTACTATTTGCATTTGGAAACTTTGCCAAATGAACTTGGTTGTGACTCTGTAGTACAGGGCTCTGGGGAGGCAGTTGAGAAGAGGGTGGTTGACAGTGTAGTCATAGTATAGGAAGGCAGTATCTACCTGGCTCCCAGCAGAGAGGGACATCTGTAGCCCTGGGATAGGGGCTATTTCTGGGAAGATAGAGCTTAGGCCCCACTGGTAACAGGGCCTGTTATTACCTCTGGCCTGGCATGTGGGGGCAGCAGCAGTGCCCTCAGTGGCACTTAGGCACTGATATGAGGAGGAAACAGCTTCAGGAAGTGGGGGGGTGCAAAGTTAGGCCCCAGCAGAGGCAGAACATCTTATGGAGAACAAAGGTCCCAGCACAGGGAGCATTGCCAGTGCCCAGTACAGAGAAGCAGGGTTTGGCCTCAGAAGATCAAGCAGCAGGGTTGCCTCATTGGCAGAAAGCAGTAGTGCTGGTTTCAACAGCACTAAAGTGGTCCCCAGTAAGGTGGGTAATAGGGCAGGGGCAAAGACAGGCCCAGCCAGATTAATCCTTTGCTTACTATATTCTAAAACCATTGGCATCCTTCTACATGGCTGCCAAGACCCAGTGATCATTGGAATACTCTTTCCAAAAAAAGATTTGGATGAATTACTGGTGATTTGAGGAGATTAATCTTTTTTTTATTTTTATTTTTAGTGATAGTGGGGAGTTAAAACTGTTTCCTCAGCCCTCTAAGATGGGGCAGACCATTAGAGGTCTCTCAAAGGACAAAAATTTGATATTCTTGCTACCCTTTCCAGCATGGGGTTTCCAGGGAGGAGGAGCCCCTCCCTCTGGTGGACCATTTTTCAATATCCATTGGGACAGGCTGCATATAAGAGGGTAATGACTTAACAGTTGCTTTAATTCTGATAACCCTGAACTCTGACGAAGAGGGATGACCATGTGGTTAGTAGAATCATCTTTACTTTCGTTTTGGTGCTGCTCCTGGTCATTGTCACTTCATCTAGGAAGACTTGCTGTGAACTGAAAAAATCAGTATCATCCACTGGGGTGGGCCATATCATTTAGGTCCAGGACTCAGTCCTTCTGAAGCAGGGAAGTGCAGCCACAGATGTGTGGTATGGGATTCCCATGTTGTTTGTCTTGTAATTCTCTCTCTCTCTCTCTTTCTCTTTCTCTCTCTCTCTCTCTCTCTCTCTCTCTCTCTTTCTCTCTCTCACACACACACACACACACACACACATCTATTCATTTATTTAGCATTCTTCCTGTTTAGGTCTTCTTTTCCTCCTCCAATGCTGCCTATGCTAGGCTTCTCAAAGCTCCAAGGTCAATTTTGTTCAGTAATGGCCCCAAAGCAATTTAGCTGGTGGAAGGATCTTTAAAAGATCCTTAGAACTTTGCCACTAAGGCAGCAGTTCTCAACCTGTGGGTTATGTTCAATTTGTAACAATGAAAATACATCCTGCATATCAGATAGATTCATAACAGTAGCAAAATTACAGTTATGAAGTAGCAACAAAAATAATTTTATGATTGGGGGTCACCACAACATGAAGAACTGTATTAAAGGGTTGCAGCATTAGGAAGGTTGAGAACCACTGCACTAAGGGGTAGGGTACGGTAGGAGAAGCTCTACCAAAACTCACCCTCTTCCCCGCCATGTGAACTGCTCAGGAGACTAGGGCTTGGATTGGTGATATGGCTTCCTGGTTGCCTACATAAAATAACAAGAACACCATCACCACACCAAGAGGATCCAGCAGCTCCTGAGGCCTGACTGGCCGCCACCACAGGTGACCCAGAAGCAGAGAAGCTGTGCTCGGTAGAATCAGTGCTATATCCACGGAGGAATATCTTTTCCTTTCTCTAAATGCTCTTCTCTTGTTATGGCTAAGGAAGCTTCTCTTGTTAACTGTTAGAATGTCGTGTGTCTCATTTTGTTCCCATCACAGACTTGAGCTAGCATCTGCCATGGTCTACTATCACAAGCAGGCAAACTTTTGTAACTTCATAGAAATAAGCAATCAGTGTTCGTGTCTAAAAATAATATTAGTTAATATTTATATAGTACCTACTATATGCTGGGTACTAAGCTGAGTGCTTTACATATATGATTTCATTTGCTCCTCATAACAATGCTGGGAGGTAGGTACTATTATTATCTGAGGCAAATGAGAGACTAAAGGTCTTACCCACATTCAGCTAATAAGTGTATGAGGCTGGATTTGAACTCAGATCTTCCTGACTCCAGACCCAGAACTCTTAACCACTGCACCGACTAGTTGAGAAATAAACAAACAAAAAATCGTCAACAAGCATTTATTGCATGCCAAGCACTGTGCTGACCACTGCGGGTATTAAGAAAAGCGAAAACATAGAAAGTGCTAAATAATAGCCATATTTATTGACTTAAAGGCATATGAAATGGATGAGAAACAATAACAAAAATAACAGAAGATTTTAAAGACAGTACTTTCCATAATAAAATGGGAGCCTGACCTAAAGGAATCCTAACAATGAACGGTTAAAAAGAACTTAATTTGTTCAAATAGTGGTGATACAGAACATTTGACTTCATTTGCTCTGCTGTTTGATGTCTTTTGTTTGAATTCATGTCTTATCTGGTTAAGGGGTAAAAGTATATACACTGAGGGACTTTGGAGTTAGAATTTTGAATGGCTATCAATATACAGAGTGCCTCCTATCTGGGGTAACTTTTGGGGGAAGCCACATGTGAGAGGATATGCCCATGTACTACACTTCAGGGATTCCATTAGCAAATTAGAACATCTTTAAGCTTTGTAGATGATTTTTGTGAGTTGCTGTGGTTGAAGAAATTTGTCCTCCTGATAGCCAAACTTCTCAAGATGTTTCTCTGAACTTAGCTAGTCTAGTCTTTGGACAACACTCATACATTGTAGGAACCAGAGTCTGGTAGTATCTAGTATCTGGTAGTATCATCCAGAGCTTATGCTCTTGAAGAATCCAACATCACTCCCTACTATGATAAGGAACATGAAGCAGTGACTGAATTTTAAATACTCTTTAATTCATTTTCCATATTTTTAAAAATTGTTTTTTAAAAAAAAGCATGACTTTTTACATGATTCCACAACTTGACAATCATAATAAGATTTTATTGACATCACAAAACAATTTGGTGTAGATTATTTTTGAATATCAATTTGCATTGACATTACATAAGACAGAAATAATTGATTTGATGAATGGTCCGTGTCATTGTACTTTTAAGAAAATGTTACCTAGTGTAAACCTAATGTCAAATATTAGGAAAAATTTACTTCAAACTTTAGTAGAAATTCTCAGAACAAATATTTCTCTGGACAATGTGTGAGAGATTGTACTTCTGTTGATTTCCCCAAGTTCGTGGTGTTCATATGAATCTAGAAATCGTAGGTGAAATATAATATTCATTTCACTGTTTCTTGTGGTATACTTGTATGATTCAAGCAGTCAATCAACAAGCATTATTAAGCACTGACTTTGTGTGAGGCACTGTGCTAAGCACTGGGGATAAAAAGGCAAACCCACAAAAATAATCTGCGCCCTCAAGGAGCTTATATTCTAAAGGAAGAGACAACATGAAAATAAGTAGGAATGGACATCTTCTATATAATACATATTCCCATAAAAAGGACAAATATTTTACATAAACACAAAAAGGATAATTCTAGATAATCACGTTGAAGATACCAGTGAAAGTTTAAAGGCACACTTCTAAGAAATGCTCACTACTAGATCTGCTGAATAAGATTTTGACTGAGGAAGCACTTGGGAGCTTAACACTACAACACAACACATTTAAAACTACTAGTGTATATTACACTACTCAGTGGCTTTTGAAAATTTGAAACTCTGCCAGTAAGTGAGGTGTGTTGGGCTTAGAAAACAATTCTAAAAAGTCAAGAAATCCCATAAAAGAGGAATATATTATAACTCCATACACCAATAGCTGATCCTATTTTAGCTTATCCAACACAGAGCCAAATAAATGGATTTATTTCCAAAATAAGGCCAAAGTAAATTAATTCACAGAAACAAGTAAGATCTGTAGCTTGGGCCGGGTTAAAGGGTAAATAAAATTTTTAAAAAGCATACCACTAATCCCTTTCTTTCTCCACATTTTACATAGATGTCTCTCAAAGTCCTGCCAGTGCTATAAAGCATTTTATGATCACTTGGGAAAGTTACCTCTGTGCTGCCAAAGCCTTTTTTGGCATAGGAGCCAGAGCTTTGTAGTCTGGTAGTCAGTCCTTTCTTATCTATTTCATTCCCTCAATGAAAATACTGAGGACTAAATGTAAAGCCTGAATATCATAGGTGAAAAAACATGGTCAATCACTGTCTGGAGTCAAGGATTTAGTTTTGGAAGATGGTTTGTTCTTGCAGTCTTTTTAAATGGTCCTTTCTTGATATCTGATGTCCTCCAGGTTCCTGGAATCCATCTTCCCCTATAAAAAAAAAAGCAAATGCTTTAATATCACGCACCATTTTAAGTTGTAGAAACATTACCTGGGAGAGGGCTGCATATTCCTTTTTTTTTTCATACTTTATGTAATCAAGTTTCTGCCTTGAGTTGGCGTTAATAAACTACTCTTTTAAGAGTAGTCAAGGCTCCTTACAGCTGAGGGTATGATGAGGGCTTCCTGGTTCAGAAATCTCTCTCAGTTTACTCGATAGAGGCATCAACTCTCTTGGGATTACTGGGTTTAGGTATTGGACTATAGTCCCATTTCAGAACCATACCTAACCCAACATGCCAGCTTCTCCTTTTTATTCTCCCGCCTCTCAGAAGACTCTTATTCCCGCCCCCTGGTTTAGGTGGCCATATCTCCATCATAGAATATATCTGGTGGGACTCTTCCTATTTTTAAAAAATCAGTTTGTCTAACACTGGGATTAGTTTTTCCTTGAATGTTGGATTGAATTTGCCTGTAAATATTTGGTCATAGGTTTTTTTTCCTTTGGGAACTAATTTATGGCTTGTTTAATTTTTTTTAGAGACTGGGTTATTTAAATCCTCTATTTTTTGTTCTGTTTATGTGAACAGTTTGTATTTTTATAAATACTAATCCATTTCATCTATGCTGTTGATTTGCTTAGACGTAATTGGACAAAATGGTTTCTGACATTTTTCTTAGCCACTTTTTATGAATTTTTCTTTTTTACTTTTAATACTAGTAAATTTTTTTTCTTTCTTTCTTTCTTTCTTTTTCTGGTCTGGTATATTCTTCATGCTTTTTGCCCTGTTTCAATCTTTCCCCACTCCATACCAGCCTTAGATGAGTTGCCAATCGATTTTTTTCTAAAGTGTAGATCTGATTGTGCAGTTAGCCCCTTGTGCAAGTCTGGATGATCTCCATGTTTGAAACCTTGCTTAAACTTTGGCTATGTGAACAACTAACCAGTAGGAGATGGCAGTTCAAAACTACCCTTAGGCATGTACATTTAGACATGGGAGAAAAAACTGAAGTGGCACAAAACCCTTCTCCTCAGGATACATGTGCCAATCAACATACTTTTGCCCTTATATGGAAGTTGTTTACTCCTGTCTATAAAAGCTGCGTGTGCTTTGAAATCAGCCCCTTTGCACTGCAACTGCTTGCTGCTTTGGTGTGCTAATAAAATACTTTTACCTTTCTTTTCCTGAGTTTGCCTCATTGACCAGGGTTAAGTGCAAACCAAGATTTTTTTTTAAGTGATTTTGGAGGCCACAGCAGGAACTTTTGTTTCCATGACTGTCACTAGGTGAACCTACTCCAACTCTACCACCTAGGGACCTTTGATTGAAGTTTGGTATGGACTCTCTGCAAGGTCAGCTGTGAAGTAGTCATAGAATTAAACTCTCCAGACTCAGGAAGGAAAAGAAGAAATAGGGCCTAAGGCCCAAATTTGTGCATGAAGATATGGGAGTGGTGCTGTGGGAAGGAAAAGGCAGTGGTGAAAAACTAGTCTTAAGTCTCCAAGGAACAGAATGATCAAGAGAATGCAGGTATCATTATAGGCTTGGGACAGAGTAAACTACCTACTGGCTCCCTCTTAATCAAGCTATTAAAAGCTGTGGATAAGGGAAAACTGCCATTTCAACTGGGAATGTCCAAAACTTTAGTGGTAAAACTCAGTTTGGACTGGATTCGGTACTTAGATAATTGTGGGAAGCAAATTTAGCCAGGTAAATATGGGACCTTTGATCATAGTCCTCTTTGTATGCTGAAAATAAGACTTGTGAAGACCTAGAGCCTGGGCAAATGGACACTGTTGGGCAGAACTTTCAAACTGAGACTGCCCCTCATTACCATGTCTGTTAGAGATGCCAGTCTTCACCATAAAACCACAACCATATAAACTGGGTTTCTCAGAATCGAAAACTGTGGCATTCTTAAGAACCACTTTTATAGGGAATAATCAGAGGAAAGTGCATGCCTCCTTTTCACCAGAGACATTGTATAATGACAATTCACTCCACTCTTTTGGATGGACACAGTTACTATCATTAAGAAAATTAGAACCATTATAAGGAGCCATAACCCCATCTGGGAGGATACCAAGATATTAAATGCCCTTCTCATAAGGGATGAGAAGGCAAAGGTCCTATCTTGTGCTGTAAAGTTAGAGGATGGACATAACAGGACCACGTGGCCCAGAATGGCTCCTGATTGGAGCTGTAATGAGAGGGACTGGGAAATGTTCAATGATGTAAAAATGACCCTCTAGGGTAGGCTGCACAACAAATGATAGATTGAGGAAAAATCCATGACACTACACAAAATTTAGATGATTAGCCAAGTGCTTTCTGTATTTGTGTGCGGCCACCCAGAAATGTGCTCACATACAGAACATGAGCTTGCTCTAAATTGTTTTAGCTTATGTTAATCACTCAGCAAGAGACATTTGTGATTACTGTCATAAATTCTGCCCCAGGTGGAGGGAGGAACCACTTGTGAGTGAATGCAGCACAATTGTGTTGTGTTTGATGGGCAGGAGAAGGAACCTAGAAAGAGAAGGAAGGTAAGTTTAAGAAGTGAAGATTGTGTTGGTCACTATGAAGGAGGTGATGCAGGAGAACAAAGGAGGAGGACCAGAGGACCAGAAAGCAAGATTTAGAACACAGGAGAAGGGACCAACATGCTTTTACTATAAAAAAGAGGAAAAATTTAAGAGAGATTGCAGGAAATGAGCAGGACAAGGCCTCCAGCAGAGGGTCACATCCTCCAAGTTATCCAAAAGGGACCTCATGAAGAACCAGCTACCACAGGGACCCCACCCACAGTTGTGTTGAAGCCCATAATTACAATCCCCATGGACATCAAATAATCTGTACCAAGTTTTGGCTACAAGGGGTTAATATTCACAATGATGGGAGGAGATAGGTAGTTGGGAACTAGGGGTGTTTCTTGGGAATGATGAAGAGAACATGGGTACAGTTAAAGAGCCCTGACTTGAGATTGTGTTCATGGAAGACTTTATGTTTGCTTGGTGGACACGAGGGTGATTTTTCTCAATGCTTAAATGCTCTCCAAGGGCTTCTTGATGTTAAATATTGAAAGAGTAATAGGTGAGATGTGTCCCTTAACCACTCTGCTTAAAGTAGTTATTGGATCTTTAACATATTTTCATTCCTTTTTTTAAATGCCTAATTTCCGTATGTTATTGTATGGAAGGGATATGTTATATAACTTGAGGCCATTATTCACTGTGATCTGGGAGAGATTAGGTTAGAACTACAAAGGAAGTGATTTGGTTCACTGGGCAATTTTAAAGGAACTTCAAAAGTTTATGGGACTCCTAGTGTCTGATTTGTCTGCCAGGTTATGAAGCTTACTGCCACTTTGTGGGGATGTGGGGTTCATAATATCATCAGAGCCTGTGCAAATCCATACTAAAGATGGACTGCCCCTTTGTGTGCAACAATATAATATTAATTTAGAGGCTGTTGAGGCTAGTCAGAAACTCCCTGATGCTTACCTTCATCTGGGGGTGATAGTACCATGGCAATTACCCCTGTACCGCCAGTGAGGAAAAATAAGATGACGTCTTGTCTGTAAATCGTTTTGTCCAGGGTATGTGAACTATCAATAATTGTGTTATCCTGTGAGCCTCAGTGGTCCCAAATGCTGTTTCTATTATCACCAACTTTCCTTACAATATGAAAATATATTCTGTTATTGATTTGTGTGCTGCCTTTTTTGTATGTTCTAGTAGACCTGAACTCACAGTATCTCTTTGCCTTTACTTGAAAGGGCCACGAATACACTTGGGTCAGGCTGCCTCCAGTTACTGTGAATCTCCCACTCTATTCACACAGGGGCTGTCATAGACCTACAAGATGTGCACCTGCCCTGGAGGTACACCTTTATTTCAATATGTTGATGACTTACTGCTTACCCTTCTTTCCTGGGACCTGTGAGGAAGATGCTGTTTTTCTCTTATGCTGCGTCTATTAAAAAGGCCACCAGATCTCTCCTTTAAAGTTAGTTTGCCTCTCCCACAAAGTGCAGTACCTGGGATATGAGGTGGGCCCCAGCACTAGGGCCTTGACAAGTGATAGGATCCTGGGTATCCTTCAAATGCTAATACCAAAAACAAAACTCCAGGCACATGCCCTGTTGGGGGCTTTGGGGCACTGTTGCCCTTGGATTTCAGCATTAGGGGAACTCACCAAGGAACTAGTTACTTATATGGCTAAAAGGCCCTGAATCCTTCATACCTTCAGAAGCCTTGAAGGAAGCCTTAGGTGAGTGAAACAGGTGATAGCCATTCCAACAAATCTAGTAGTGCCCAACTATGACAAACCTTTTTTCCTTTTTGTAAATGAAGGGAGAGGGGTAGGTGGGATTCCTCACCCAAACTTTAGGCCCCATCAAAGCCTATTGGTCATTGTTCTTGACAATTTGAGCCAGGGGCATGAGGTGAGGTACCTATGGCCCCTTGTGGCTGTTTGTAAAAAGGACCCCAAACCTTTTTCGTTGGCCACTCATTGAGTGTCTGTGGACCTAGACCTCAAAGTGTTGCTGTCATTTTATTCCAGTCTAAGACTCAAGCCTTCTTCTACCAGCAGGTAGATGTTTATGAGGTAAGCCTTTGGTTTGACCCTAATCTCTCCATTCAGCACTATTAATATCTTTAATCCAACCACTCTCCTTCCTGAACTCCTGAAAGGTGGATAGTTGATCAATTGAGGCAATTGAGGTCATGGAGAGTCTATAGCCTGACCTCACAGATGTTCCCTTGGAGGGACTCAATTTCACATTGTTCATAGATAGCTCCTCCTTTTATGAAAATAGGGTAGGGATTTGGGGAATGGTTGTGTCCCCTGGGCTATTGAGTGGGATGCAATGTCTAATGGTCTTGGAGTACAGAAAGTCAAGTTGATAGCACTGACCAGGGCATGCCAGCTGGCTGAGGGACTCTGAGTGAACACATACACAGATTCCAAATATGCCTTGGAGAGTCTGTCATGCCACTGGCATCTTGTGGAAGTATTGTGGCATCATCATCACAAATGGTAAGCCAATAGCTTACACCTTCCTTATTGACCAACTTCTTCAAGCTATTTTGTTCCTTGGGGTTATCTCCATGATGTATTGCCTGGCCCATACCAGAGGGCAGTCATTTTTTTTTAAATGGCAACCAGTATGCAGATGAGATCACAAATTGGGCTGTCCATTGGGGTCCTTGAGAGCCACCAAACAGAGAGCTCATGCTCTCTTCCATCCCACCCACTGATTATATTCTTCCTTAGTCACAGGGACTGAAACTGACATCTGCGTGACCAGACATGAAGCCATTCTGTACCAAATGGGTGCCCCTGTGACACCTAAATGATTGTGTAGCTCTGTGCTACACAATCCCATGCCCAGGCATGGGCCCTTGTACTCCAAAAGTTCTCTGATCGTGGTTTGCTTCTGGTGTTTATGCACAGGGCAATCATATGATCTCTAGCTCCCTCTTTTGTCAACAGTTCAACTCCTCACAGAATAAAACTGTGATAAAAGTAGGGAAAAAGTGGGCAACTCTACCATTTGAATACCTGCATATTAACTTTATTAAATGGCCAAAGTCTATGGGCTGCAGTTGTTTTGGTGTGCAGAGACCAGTTTAGCCACCAAAGCAAACATTAGCAAGGTGTTTGGCCAAGGGCATGATACCAAGATTTGGCCTTCCATGTACCAACAGCCACACCTGACCTCAGAAATAACTAAGCAATTCTCCAAGTTTTTTGGGATAACCCTGAGCTTGCACATATTTTTACCACCCTCAAACATAAGGGAGAATTGAGTGGCTAAATAAGGAAATTAAGACCCTTTTGGGAAAACTATGCCAGGAAACACACTTAAAATGACCTCAGGCACTTTGCCTTGTGTTGTTCCAACTAAGAAATTACAGTAGGCAGGATTGTGGATTGTCACTTTTTGACTTATTGTTTGGTAACTGGCCACAAGGAATGAAAACATGGTAAGATATTTGATCTGTCTACTCTTTCATAAGTCTAGAAGGAGGTAGCCATGAAGCAAACTCTGCCTTTGGAAGAGATGGTGCATCCATTTAAGCCTGGATGGATCCACAGTTTCAGAAAGACATCTAGTCTCCAGCCCTTCTGAAAGGGACCTTTCCAGGTCCTACTGACCAGTCATACTGTCATCAAGGTTGTTGAATGGCCAACCTGGAAACTTCACTGCCATGTGAAGCTTGCCATGATTGACCTCAGCCTAGCAGAGGAAGCGACCTCTGATCAGCTGTTTGACCCAAGTAAGCTGAGAAATGACCCCCAACACCAACCAGTAGTCCTTGGCTTCTTGTTTGTTTGACCTTGATATTTAGAATTTAATCCCTCACCTCCTATCCCATTTGTGCATTTGTTTTTTGTGCTTTAAGCACAAAATGGGGTTGGGGGAATAGAAAAGCCCAGTATTTGTGTGCATCTGATCTAACATTCTAGCCTGGCCTTTAACTGGACCAACTGCTGGATATGTAAACATGCCCTTTTGTCAGTAGGGGAAGGAATACCTCTGGTGGCTGTGGGGTCAGACATCCAGGACTTGTGTGATTATTTTTTTTGCAAGCAATAAGACAGACTTGACTACAGCACCATATTGTATTGACATAGGCTAGAATAATGAGTCTTCCTGCTCATTCACTTTTTTAAAAAATTTGTTTTATTTTATTGCTTTGTGTAGGGAAGAAGGTAGGGCAGTTGGGGTTAAGTGACTTGCCCAAGATTACATGGCTAGGTTGTGTGTGTGTGTGTGTGTGTGTGTGTGTGTGTGTGTGTGTGTGTGTTAAGTGTCTGAGGTCACACTTGAACTCAGGTCCTCCTGACTCCAGGGCTGGTGCTCTATTCACTGTGCCACCTAGCCACCCCTGCTCATTCACTTTTAATTGAGAAAAGATCACTAACCTTTCACAATTCTCGATCCCCTTGAGCTTGCACCATATTGTCAGGCCACCAGTTCTGTGTTATGAAAAAAAATGGAACATAAGGTCAGGAAATGGCATGGCAAATGGGATGTAATTATACCCTATCCCTGAAATGTGACTATTCAGGAGGGGAATGGCCTCCTGAGAATTCCTCTTAAGCTGAATTTTTTGGATAGCACCACAGGGATTTTATTTCCTGTGTAACAAAAAAGCATATTACTGAATCCCCTCCAATTGGACAGGCAAGTGTGGGTTGCGGTGGGCATTCTTTGGTCTTTGGCCCACATCTTCTAGCACACACTTACAAAGCAAGCATGCAGCCATTCAAGTTTCTGCTATCTCAGTTACTCATATATTTTAGACTTTTATCAAAGAAATTTGCTGCAAAGATTTTCACCCAGTTCTCTGCTTTTTTTTCTAATTTTAGCTGCATTAGGTTTATTTATGTAAAACATTTTAATTTTATGTAATCAAAATTATCCATTTTTATTTCCTGTGATCTTTTCTATTTCTTGTTTGGTTATGAACTTTCTTCCATCTGTAGATTTGACAAGTAATTTCTTCCATTCTCTACAAATTGGCTTTTATCACTCTTTCTAGCTAAATCATGAACCTATTTTGAGCTTATCTTGGTATTCTTTGTGAGATATTGGTCTATGCCTCATTTCTGCTTGATCAATTTCTAGTTTTCCCAACAGATTTTGTCAGATAATGAGTTCTTGCCCCTATAATAGCAAGGATCTTTTGGTTTATCAAACACTAGGTCATTTAGCTCATTTGCTTATGTATATTAATTACCTAATCTATTCTACTAATCAACCTTTCTATTTTTTAATATAGTACTGAATTGTTTTGATGATTACAGCTTTGCAATATAGCTCAAGATCTATTACTCCCTTAATTACCCTGCCTTTTAAAAATTCATTTCCTCGATGTTCATCATGACCTTTTTTTTTATTCAGGCAGATTAATTTTTTGACTTTTATTTTTTTAATATTCATTTTTAACATTTTGAGTTCCAAATTCTCTCCCTTTTACCAATCCCTCCACATCCATTCCAAAGACAAACACTGATACCCATTATATATGTGAAGTCATGCAAAACATTTCTATATTAGCCATGTTATGAAAAAAAAGCAAGAAAAATAAAGTGAACAAATATGCTTCCATCTGCACTCAGCGTTCGTTAGTTCTTTCTTTGGAGATGGTAGCTTTCTTCATCATGAGTCCTGTGGCATGATTACAGATCATTGTATGGATCAAAGTAGCCAAGTCTTTCACAGTTGATCATTGTGTTACAATATTGCTGTTACTGTGTACAATGTTCTCCTGGTTCTACTCACTTCCCTTCGCATCAGATCATATATAGCTTCCTGGGTTTTTCTGAAACCATCCTGCTCATCATTTCTTATAGCACAATAGTATTTCATCACAATCATATACCACAACTTATTCAGCCATTCCGCTCAGTTCCCTATATATTTGAGAAATCAAGCCTTTATCAGAGAAACTTATTGTAAACTGCCCCTCCCTCTCCACTTCCTGCTTTCCTTCTAAATTTGGCTGCTTTGGTTTTGTTTTTGCAAAAACTTTTAAATTTCATGTAGTCAAAATTTTTCATTGTGTGATCCTTTCTATCTTTGTTTGGTCATAAAGTCTTATGATGTCACCCTTTATTATCCTTCAACTTTGCTAAAGTTATTGTTTTCAACTATTGTTTTAGCTGATTCTCTAAGTATACTGCAATATCATCTTCAAAGAGTTATGGTTTTGTTTCCTTGACATCTATTCTTACTCCTTCAATTTCCTTTTCTTGTGTTATTGTTATAGCTAACTTTTCTTTTTAAAAAAATTGACTATTTTTAGTTTTCAACATTCACTTCCATAAGATTTTGAGTTTTAAATTTTCTCCACCTTCTCCTACCTCTCCCCAAGATGGCATGCAATCTGATATAGGCTCTACATATACATTCATATTAAACATATTTTCACATTAGTCATGTTGTAAAGAAATATTAGAACCAATGGGAAGAACCATGAGAAAAAAGAAACAAAACAGCAACACAAAAAAGGAGCAAATAGTATGCTTCCATCTGCATTCAGACTCCATAGTTCTTTCTCTGGATGTAGATAGCATTTTCCATCATGAGTCTTTTGGAGCTGTCTTTGATCCTTCCATTACTGAGAAGAGCTAAGTCTATCAAAGTTGGTCATTACACAATGTGGCTATTACTGTGTATGAGGTTCTTCTGGTTCTTCTCACTTCACTCAGCATCAGTTCATAAAAGTCTTTCCAGGTTTTTCTGAAGTCTGCCTATTCATCATTTCTTACAGGACAATAGTATTCCATTACATTCATATACCACAACTTGTTCAGTCATTCCCTGATTGATGGGCATCCTCTCAATTTTCAGTTCTTTACCACTACAAAAACACTTGTATAGCTAGCATTTCTAGTACAATATTTAGTAGTGATGATGATGATAACGGATATCTTTGTTTCACACTTGACTTTATTGAAAAAGGTTCTGACCGAATACCATTATAAATAATGATTACTCTTGGATTTAGATATATATTACCTATCATTTTAAGAAAAGCTCAGGGGAAAGCTAGGTGGTGCAGTGAATAGAGTACCAGCCATGAAGGTCAAGAGGACCTGAGTTCAAATCTGACCTCAGATACTTGACATTTAACTAGCTATGTGACTTTGGGCAAGTCACTTAACCACAAATGCCTTGCCTTCCCCCCTCCAAAAAAGAAAAAAAAAAGGAAAGCTCTGTTTATTCCTGTGCTTTCTTGTGTTTTTAAAGGAGCATTGTATTTTGTAAAAAAAATACCTTTTCTGCACCTATTGATAATAATCATACGATTTTTGTTCTTATTGTGATTGATATGGTCAGTTATACTTATAGTTTTCCTAATATTGAACCAGCCTTGCCTTTCTGGTATAAATCCCAGCTAACCATAGTGTATAATCTTTGTGACATATAGGCATATCTTAGAGATATTGCAGGTTTGGTTTCAGACCACCATGATAAAGTGAATATTGCACTAAAGTGAGTCACAATTTGTTGGTTTCCCAGTGAATATAAAAATTGTTTACAAAATACTGTAGTCTATTAAGTGTGCAATAGCATTATGTCTAGAAAAACCAATGTACACACCTTAATTAAAAATACTTTATTGCTAAAAAAGAAATGCTAACCATCATCTGAGCCCTCCATAAGTTATGCTCTTTTTGGTGATGGAAGGTCTTGCCTTAAAGTTATTGGCTGCTGACTGATGAGGGTGGTGGTTCCTGAAGGTTGGGGTGGATGTGGCAATTTCTTAATATAAGACAACAATGAATTTTGCTGCATCAATGGACTCTTCTGTTCACTTGAACACTTAGAGATCATTGTAGGGTTATTTATTGGCCCAATTTCAATGTTGTATCTCAGGAAATAGGAAGACCCGAGAAGAGGGAGAGAGATGGGAAATGTCCAGTTGGTAGAGCAGTAAGAACACACACATTTATTTTTTGCCATCTTATATGGGTTTGGTATATAGAGTCCCAAAATAATTACTATATTAACATTAAAGATCATTGATCACAGATCAGCAAAACATATAATAATAATAATAATAATTTTTAAATATTGTGAGAATTACCAAAATGTGATACAGAAGACACGATGTGAGCACATGCTGTTAGAAAAATGATGCTTATAAACTTGTTCAATGCAGAGTTACCACAAACCTTCAATTTGTAATTCAAAAAAAAGAGCTGAATTTGAGAAGTGCAATAAAGTGAAGCACAGTCAAGTAAGGCATGCCTGTATTGCTATAATCTTTTTGCTAGTATCTTATTGAAAATTTCCGCATTGATATTCATTAAGAAAATAAGTCTACAGTTTTTTTTTCTGTTTTTGCTCTCCCTTCTTTAGGTATCAAAACTATATTTTTGTCATAAAAATAATTTAGTAGGACTTGTTTACCTACTTTCTCAAATAGTTTATGGAGTATTGAGATTGTTTCTTAAACATTTGGTAGAATTCACTCGTAAATTCATCTGATCCTGTGAATTTTTCTTAGGGAGCTCATTCAATTTCTTTGTTCAATTTCAAAGAATTGTTCAATTTCCTTTTCTAAGATAGTATTATTTAAGTATTTTGTTTCCTCTTCTGTTAATCTGGGCAGTTTGTATTTTTGTAAATTTTTCTCCATTTTTATTTGAATATGATTGGCAAAATTGCTCCTAAAAATTGCTATAATTTCATCTTCATTGAGGGTGTATTTACCCTTTTCATTTTTGATACTTGTAATTAAGTCTTTTCTTGGTTAATCTATTTTATTGTTTGCCCCCCCATAAAATCAGCTCCTAGTTTAATTTATTAGATCAAATTTTCTTTACTTTAAATTTTATTACTCTCTCCTTTGATTTCCAAGATTTCCATTTTGGTGACTAATTTGGGATAATTTTTTCTTTTTCTAGTTTTTTTTTAAATTGTGTGCCCAGCTCATTGATCTCTTTCTTGTTTTTATTGATGTAATCATTTAGAGATACACATTTTCCCTTAAGTACTGCTTTGGCTGGATTCCACAAATAGATATGATGTCTCATTATTGTCAAAATCTTTAATGAAATTGTTGTTTCTGTGATTTGTTCTTTGACTCACTCCTTTTTTTTAGGATTGGTTTCTAATTAATTTTTCATCTTTACATTATGGTCTGAAAAGGATGCATTTAATATTTCTGCTTTTCTGAATTTGGTTGTGAGGTTTTGTATGCCTAATACATAGTCAGTTTTTGTGAAGGTGCTATGTATATCTGAGAAAAAGGTATATATACTCCTTTTTATTCCTATTCAGTTTTCTCCAGATTTTCTCCATTATATCCTATATAATTTCTATAAAAGTATATCCATCTCTTCATTTTCTTTCTCATTAATCTTAGAATTAGATTATCTAACACAGGAGAAAGCTGAGATCCTCCACTAGTATAGTTTTACTGTAATTCCTCCTGTAACATGTAACTTTTCCTTCAAGATTTGAATACTCTGTCATTTAGTGCATATATGTTTCATACTGATATTACTTCATTGTCTATGGTACCTTTTAGCAAGATGTACTTTCCCTGCTTAGTTCTTTTAATTAAGTTTATTTTTGCTTTTGTTTGGTCTGAGATCATGATTTCCACACCCGACCTTTTTTTTTCCTTTTTTTTTTTACATCAGCTGAAGCATAATAGAGTCTACTCTAAGCCCTTATTTTAACCCTGTTTGCATCTTTCTGTTTCAAGGATATTTTTTATAAACAATATATTGCTGGATT
>CM053582.1:322951521-322975677 GCA_028627135.1 Pseudochirops cupreus | reverse complement strand
GTGAATTCTTTCAAGTTCTATTTTGCTCTCTGGTTCTAAAATATCAGGGCAATTTTCCTTGAGAATTTATTGAAGGATGCTTTCTAGGTTCTTTTTTTGATCATGGCTTTCAGGTAGTCCAATAATTTTTAAGTTGTCTCTCCTGGATCTATTTTCCAGGTCAGTGGTTTTTTCAAGGAGATATTTCACATTGCCTTCTATTTTTTATTTGTTTGGATCTGTTTAATAGCATCTTGGTTTCTCATAAAGTCATTTGCTTCATTCTAATTCTGAAGGAATTATTCTCTTCAGTGAGCTTTTGAGATTGTTTTTCCATCTGGCAATTTCGGCTTTTTAAGGCATTCTTCTCCTCATTGGATTTTTGGGCCTCTTTTGCCATTTGAGTTCATCTATTTTTTAAGGTGTTATTTTCTTCAGTCAGGATTTTGACTCTCTTTTCATGATTTTCTTGCATCATTCTCATTTTTCTTCCCAATTTTTCCTCAACTTTTCTTATTTGGTTTTCAAAATCCTTCTTGAGCTCTTAAATGGCCCATAACCAGTTCATATTTTTCTTGGAAGCTTTTGGTGCAGGAGTTCTGACTGTGTTGTCTTCCTCCCGCTCCATGCTTTGATCCTTTTTGTCTCCAGAAAAGGAATCTAAAATTGGATTGCTGAGCTTGCTTTGCTTCCTTTGCCTGCTCATGTTGCCAGTCAATTACTTGACTTTTAGGCTCCATAGAATTCTACTTTTGGGGGGGGAGAGCTTTGTCCCAAATCACTGGGGTTTTCACAGCTGCCAGAGCTATTAGGGGGCCGCTGTCTCTGCTGCCCCCACCAACTTTGGCTCATTGGTCATGCACCTCAGGACCATCACCCAAGACCACAATCCAGATCCAGGAGGGTTAAGGAACTTAGCCTCTGAATGATTGCTTGGCCCCCCTACAATCTGCAGGCCAGGAGCTCTGAAGCAGCCATGTGGAGGTGGTTGCAGGGCCGCCGCTTCTGCTGCTTTCTTGCTCTGGGGGTAGATGGCTGGACCCACTCCTTTCCCCTAAATACAGCCAAGTTCCACTGACCTTTCACTTTGTCCTTGGCTCTTATGGGTTGATAATTTTGGAAACTGCCACAGCTGCTGGTGATCCAGTCTCCTGAGTGCTCCAGCTGCCACTTGTCCTGGCTGTCCTGGGGCTACATTTGTGGTTTCAGGCTGGGCTGGTTTTGGCTCTCAGGGCATTGCAATGAACCCTTCCTGTCCACCTGCCAGGCTGCCTTCATTAGGAGCCTTGTTTCTCTGTGATGTTGTGGGTTCTGGAGCTCTAAAATTTGTTTAGAGTCATATTTTATAGGTATTTGAGGTGATTATGGGGGGAGCTCCCAGAGTTCTCCTGCTTCTATGCTGCCATCTTGACTTTGCCCCTTCAGCCTATTTCTTGACTTTTAACTTGATGTTAAATTTGCATTCTGCTTATCTATCCAGGGGATGGGGGTGGGAAGCAGCACTATCCCAAGCTTCAGGCATTTTTGCCCTGCTGTTTCACAGCTTATTGTGGAGTCTGTAAGTTTTTAGTGCTTCCAAGGTACTGTGCTCCGTGAAGAGGTGTGGTTTCTTTTCTCCTGGTCTTGTTCTTGTCATTACCTAGGCACCCTGTTCTGTTGCAAGCACTCCTCTCCCCTGGTCAGGATTTAGGAAATGGGCAATAGAGTTGTCAAACAGAGCCTAGCCCTTTACCTAGTGCCAACACAAGGTTCCCTGTAATCATTCTAACCTGTTGTCCAAATCCCTTTATTGTCTCTGGGCAGTGATGTTTTTATTTTTATTTCTCTGTTTGGATTCTCCTTGATTTAGGTATCAAGGTCATATTTGTGTAAAAAAGGAATTTGGTAGAATTCCTTTATCCGTTACTGGGGATTAATTATTCTTTAAATATTTGGCATAATTTGCTTATAAATTCATTATGTCCTGGGATTTTTTTCTAATAGAGTTCATTTTGGTTTATTAAATTTCTTTTTCTAAGCTAGAATTACTTAAGAATTATACTTCTTGTTCTGTTAATCTGACAATTAGCGTTTTTGTAAATATTCATCCATTTCATTAAGATCTTTTTGGCATATCATTGGACAAAACAGTCCTAATCATTACTTTTACTTTTTCTTCACTGGTTGTGAATTCATCTTTTTCATTTGTAATAACTGGTAATCTGGTTTCTTTAATTTTTAAAAATCAGATTAGTCAATGGCTTATCTATTTTATTGGTTCTTTAAAAAATACCTCCTAGTTTTATTAGTTCAATAATTTTTTGCTTTACTTTTAATTTTGTTAATCTCTCCTTTTATTTTCAGGATTTCTATTTTGCTGCTTTGGGGTTTTTTCTAATTTGTTTTCTAATTTTTTGAAGTTGCATGCCGAATTTATTAATCTGCTCTTTCTCTCTTTTAGCAGTGTGTTCAGAGATTTCCCCCAAGTACTTCTTTGACTATATCTTTGGTATGTTGTCTCATTATTATTACTATCTTTAACGCAGTTATTGGGTTTCTCTGATTTGTTTTTTCATCTACTCATTCCTTACTATTAAGTTATTTAGTTTTCAATTAACTTTTAATATGTGTTTCAATGCCTTTCATTTAACATAATTTTGATTTCATTAAGACTAGGAAAAGATGTACTTAATATTTCTGCTTTTCTGCATTTGTTTATAGGGTTTTTATGCCTTAATTCATGGTCATTTTCTGTCAAAGTGCCATAAACAGCTGAGAATAAGTATACTCTTTTCCATTCCCATTCAATAGAGTTCTATCTTATTTAACTTTTCTAAGATTGTATTCATCTCCTTAACTTATTTCTTGTTTATTTTGTGGTTGGATTTATCTAGGTATGAGAGGGTTAAAGTGAGGTCCACACTATTATAGATTTACTATTTCCCCCTGAAAATCATTTAAAACTTTTCTTTTAAGAATTTATATATGGGAGAGGATTCTGGGGAGATGGTAGAGTAGGCCAAAAAAATTCCAAGTTGTCAAGATTTTCCTTCACAAAAGAGATAAAACAGCACCTCAGGGCAAACATAGAATGGTAAAAATAAATGAGAAGGGGCAAAACAGGAGTTCTCCTGGGACAACCTGAGAAGATGTGAAGAAAAATCCCAGACAAGTTTGGTCCTGGTGAAGAGTAAACATCTCTAGGCTAGGGAACACTTAAACAATAAGCAGCAAGCCCTGGGGTTAGCCAGGTTGGGAGGCTGCATTGGCCCCAGCCACAGGAGCTTTTACCCCTGGGAGAGTGAGGGGAGTTGGGCTTCTGAGCCAGAGAAGATTGAGGGAACCTCAGCTGACAAGGAACACCAGACCCAGCTGTGCTGTGGAGATGCAGCCAGGGGAGAGAAGGATCCAGTACATACTTGGTGAGTGCAGAAGCAGTGGGGCAGGAATGTTGCTGTCTGTGGGCACTTAGAGGAGGTTAGAGGTCTTGGTTTGAGTTCAAGGTCAGAGAGGAGAACTGAAGGAAGATCTGAGACCAAAGCCACCACCCCTCATATCCCATGACTAGAGGTGATTACAAAAATTAAGCTATTACAAAGGAGCAAAGCAGAAAGACTTCAACCATAGAGTTACTATGGGAATAGAGAAGACTGGGGTTCATCTTCAGAGGAGGATAGTGAAGCCAAGAAATCCTCTTCTACCCCAAAGAGTAATGTCAAATTGTCACCTGTCCAAAAAGAATTCAAAGAAGAATTTTAAAAAGACTGTTAAAATCAAGTGAGAGAGATTGAGGAAAAACTAAGAAAAAAAAGAATAATCTAACTAAAACAAGAAGATTCTGAAAAGAAAGTCACCCAATTAGGAAAGGAGATACATAATCTTAGAGAAGAAAATTACTCTTTGAAAATCAGAATTAGGCAAGGAGAAGCCAATGAAGTTATAGGAGATCAAGAAATAATAAAACAAAATATAAAGAATGAAAAAATGAAGAGAATGTGAAACATCTCGTAGGAAAAACAACTGATATGGAGAACAGATCAAGAAGAGAAAACATAAGAATGATCAAACTACCTGAAAACTATAATCAAAAAAAAGAATCTTGATATGATAATGCAAGAAATAATTAAAGAAAATTATCCTGAAGCATTAAAACAAGAGGGGAAAGTAGAAACAGAAAAAATCCACCCATAACTGCCTGAAAGAGATCCTAGGAGAAAAACCCACAAGAATATTATAGTCAAATTCCAAAACCCCCAGCTTAAGGGTGAAATATTACAAGTAGTAAGGAAAAAACAATTTACATATGGCAGAGCCACAATCAGAATCATACAAGACCTAACAGCAGCAATACTAAAAGCCACAGCTCTTGGAACACTGTATTTGTTCTGGAAATCTACTTTCATTGGGAATGGGTTCAAGAGGGAACAATACATATACATCTAGAAGAGTATAAAAGTCTTCTAAATTGAAAAAGAAATAAAATGCTAAAGGGATGGCGGGAGGATAAGGGAGGGATCTTTAGAGGGGAGAGTGAGGGAATAGGTCAAAGGGGCATATAAAAGGGTGTTTAGATTTATGGGAATGGCAGGATAAGAGAGGGATCATTGGAGGAGGGGTCAGTTAAGTAATAGGAGAGCAAAGTAGTGGATAGAAGTAAAGTAGAGGAGTCAGGAGGGATAGGAAATAAGAGACACAAACATAAAAACAAAGATTAGGAGTAGAATCTCTTACAGAAAGCATATGTTTATACATGTATATATATAGGTATGTATATGTATATATTTATATGTGTATATATAAATCAATATCTAGATATAAATATATCCATGCTTAATTGTAACCAATGGGGGAGGGGGTATGGAGAAGTAGGTGAAAGGGGGAAAAAAGATAAAGTAAAAAGTATACAGCAGAGAACAAGAGAAAACCTATAAGGAAGCAAAGAAAAGATCAACAGTTTTCAACACAACCTGTAGTATTTAATATATAGGCTTCCTTGAAATGGAAATTTATTGCTGTGTATTTTGAATCCTTTCTTACATTCTGCTATGCAAATGACTTTTTTTCTTTTCTTATTTTATATTTGTGTTTCTTTTTCTTTTCTTATGCATTTAAGTTTTAGTATTCAAGTCTAAAATGAAAAAAAGACTAAAAAAGAAAGAATGAATTAGAGGCAGCTTAAGGTAATGGATAAAAAGTTGGCCTTCAAGAAAATTTTGGGTTCTCCTCTGGGAAAAAAAAAGAGAATTTAGATACTATGTGGTTGGTGCATATGTATTGAATATTGAAAAGTTTAATTCGGAAGATCTAATAAGTAGATATAATAAAAAATTAATGGTTAAAATTCCAAATGGTTATTTTAATTTTTCTGATCCTTAATGACAATTAAACAATGACATACTCAGATATTCAAATGTATCTGTGATCTCATTGATTTGGTAATTCACTTCAATAATGTATATCACAATCCATCTAGGCCTACAAATCTTGTGTAATTAGGATTCATACCCTTCCAAAAATTGGCCACAAGGGATCCATCAAATTTACTCAAGACTTTTCTTGCTTTCTTTCAACATCACAAGAGTATCTCTTTGGCTGTTCACCTATCATCCCTTGATCTTGTCATGTGACTAGCAGCCTATCTTTTCTTTATATCATGTAATTAGTTCTAAAGAGACAATAGTATGCCAGATCATGTTGCCATACAGCAACATTGAAAAAAATGTATTAAAAAGATGGGTGTTTGCTGTTTTGTGAAGTCTGAGATCAGTAAATGTACTTTGGCATTTTCCTGAAGCACTCTATCCTGCTCTCCTTTTCAATCCTTGGCCTCTTTTTTCATCTATATTTATGACAATATGTCTCCCTGTCCATATATTGAGATTAATCGAGATTCCTTGAAAGAAGTAACAAGAAATAACCTTCAAATTCCAGCTAAAATCTTATTTTGTGCAAAGAAACCTTTTCTTGATCTCCTTTAATTCCAGAGCGTTCTATCTGTGAACACACAAATATGTATGAGTATACATGTGTGCATATTGGTACATAGTTGCTTGCATTTTGTCTCACCCATTAGACTGTAAGCCCCATGAGAGCAAGGACTACTTTTGCCTTTTTTTGTTTCTTTATTGCCAGGCACTTAGTATGTGCTTAATAAATGCTTCTTGACTTGACTTGGCTTGAGTACCTAGTATATATACAAGGTACTATACTAGGTACTATGGGGTTATAAGGAAGAATAAAACATAAAACTTGCCCTCTTGGAGCATAAAAAGTACTGGAGAAAATATTAAATGTGCATAAACAACTATAAAGTTGAATGTGAAAGTACAATAAGAGAGACAGAGTAGTTTGGAGGAGAGGGAGATGATTTCTAGTTATTGTGGAGGGAAAAGCTGAGATGGCATTTGGGCTGGGCCAGTGACATAAATGGTTTTGCTGACTACCAAGTTTTCTACTGAAATTGCCCCAAAGAATGCTCATATCTTGGTTTAAAGTTTTATTTAATTGTCTTTATTAGTATTTCCCAAATTAATCTACCCTGAGACTAATAAAATATGTTGATTCCTAGAAATTGCTAAAATGATTAAGATAAAGCTTGATTATATTAAGTTTGGGGTAGCAGCACCCTTAACTTACAATCAGCTAATTCCTGATTTTGGAGCATGTTCCTATCCCCTTAGCCAAAGCTGCTTCACCCTGCTGGCTTTAAAAGTCCCCAAGCTTCCCCAGACCAAACTTATCATCATCCTTCATTTCTCTTCTTCTAGTTAGGAAAATTTATACTTCCCATCATCCCCTTAATGATAAGAAGCTTCATAATAATAGCTGGCACATAACGCATTGCTTTAAAGTTTGCAGAATGCTTTATCTTATCTCATTTGATACTTTTAACTACTCTGGAAGGAAGGTAATAGAAGTATTATTATCCTATTTTCAAGATGACAAAACTAAAGTTCAGAGAGATTTAAGTGACTTGATCATGGTAAACAAAGATATTAAGTGTTAGGCAAAATTTGAACCCAGATCTCTCCTGAATCCAAATTCAGCTAAGTATCCATTCCCATATTTCCTCTCTAGTGTATATAAAATAACATGATCTGTACAACTTTTTCAATTTTGCCTCTTATACCAGGACTAAGGCATGGCAATACTTAGTTGATTTTTCCCATCAGAAAATGTGATAACTAGAGTCTTTTTATTCCTCCTCCCTTCCTCAATTAAAGAAGAGTTAAAGCTTGATCACACTATGTTAGGTTATCATCTACCTTGTCCAACAAGGTTGCAGGTTCCTTAAGCTTATAGGTTTTTAAAAGGATATTTATTAGTAAAATTTTGTGGACTAGCAACCATAATCATAAATCAGGTTGGAAATCACTGGCACATATGGCTCCCAAAGTGTTGAACTTAATAATATTGTCAATTAATAAGATTATTAGTCAGATACTAATAATAATAATGTAAGTTCAGGAAGGTCAAGGATTAACTAGAACCTCTTCTCCTCAAATGTAGTGGAAAACATGCAGGATTTGGAGATGAGAAAATTGGATTAAAATCTTGCCATTTGCAGATAAATACTTAAATAATTTGTAGACTCTTACCTTTATTAAGAACTTTTAAATCCTCTTTTCTTACTATTATACCTAAAATTTTGTTTTCAGAGCTGAAATTTAATATAAAAAGTTAAATGAAGAACATTATTAAATGACAATTTTATTAGAGGCAATTTAGTATAAGTGGGTAGAGAGCTGGCCTTGAATACAGGAGCATCTGGTTTCAAGTGCCCTCTCTGATAGATGCTGGATATATATGTGATCCTGAGTAAATTATTTAAGCTCTTAGTACTCTATGTGACTAAGCTGCAAGCAAGGTGCATTGGCAGAGGGAGTTTCCTTAATTAGGAGTTTCCTATACCAATAAAATCAGAGTTCTAATTCCTGTGCCTAATTTCATAGAAATTAAATCTGTGTACCTTAATAGTTTCAAAGAAGATTTTTTTTAAATAAATGACATGTCAACTAAAATTACTATCTTCTCAACAATTGCTGAACTATATAACAAGGAATTTGAGGGGACAGAGCCAAGATGGCAGAGAAAAAACAGGGACTCACCTGAGCTCTCCCAGATTCCCCTCTAAACAACTTTAAATAATGCCTCAAAATATATTCTGGAGTGGAAGAACCCACAAAAGGATGGGTTGTAACAATTTTCCAGCCCAAGACAACTTAGAAAAACTGGAGAAAAGGTCTATTGCAGCAGAGGAAGAGTGGAGCAAAGTCCAGTGCCTGCAGTGAACTAGCAAACAAACAGTAGGTCTTGGGAGTAACTGAATCAATGGTGATAGCAGCCACTTCAGGAGCTCTCATCCCAGATGGTAAAGGTGTTGGATAACTGTTTAGAAGGAGACTATAGAGACACCTTTTCTGGAACTGGGTGTACAACTCTGTTGCACTGCCCATACTTGGATCCAGGTTGCATTTCCAGGGCAAGGAGGAACACTAGCACACCAGAGCTTGCAGCTTCAGGGGAGTGGGGACCCTGATCCCAGTTCCAGAGCAGAAAAGAGTGCTTGTGGTCACTTAAAAGACCAGAACACAAACCAGGTGAGTAGCAAACACATTTCTCCTTAGATCATACCACCTTGGAAGAACTGAAAACTTACAAAAGCCCAGGAATAAGTTCTGAAAATAGATGCACAAAAAACCTAAAGCTTTGGAAGTGCCCTCTCCACCCCAGGAGCAAAGTCAAACTTCAAACATTAAGTAAAAAGTTTAGAAATAAGCTGGAAAAATGAGCAAACAGCAAAAAAAAAAAATCTTGACCACAGAAAGTTATGGGGACAGGGAAGATAAAAACACAAATTCAGAAGAAGACAACAAAGTCAAAACTACCACATGTTCGAAGCCTCCAAAAAAAGTGAATTGTTCTTAGGCCCCAAAATAATTCTTGGAAGAGCTCAAAAAAGGATTTTAAAAATCAAATGAGAATATTACAGGAAAAAAAATGACAGTGATATGAGAAAATCATGAAAAAAGTGTCAACAACTTGGTAAAGGAAGCACAGAAAAAAACTGATAAAAACAACACTTTAAAAAACAGAATAGGCCAAATGGTAAAAGAGGCACAAAAATCCAATAAAGAGAAGAATGCCTTAAAAGTCAGAATTGGCCAAATGGAAAAAGATATACAAAGATTCACTGAAGAAAAGAAATCCTTAAAAAGTAGAATTGGCCAGATGGAGAATGAGATACAAAAGCTCAATGAAGAAAATAATGCCTTAAAAATTAAAATTGGGTAAGTGGAAGCTTTTGACTCCATGAGACATCAAGAAGCAATAAAACAAAATCAAAAGAATGAAAAAAAATCAAAGAAAATGTGGAATAGCTCATTGAAAAAACAATTGACCTGGAAAATAGATCCAGGATAAATAATTTAAGAATTATTGGACTACCTGAAAGCCATGATAAAAAGAAGAGCCTAGATAGCATCTTTCAATAAATCATCATGGAAAACTGCCCTGATTTTCTAAACCAGAGGGTAAAATAGAAATTCAAAGAATCCACTGATCACTTCCTGAAAGAGATCCCAAAATGAAAACTCTCAGAAATATTATAGCCAAATCCCAGACTTCCCAAATCAAGGAGAAAATACTGCAAGCAGTCAAAAAAGAAATAATTCAAATATCATGGAGCAAGATAACACAAGACTTAAAGGACTGGAGGGTTGGAATATGATATTCTTGAGGGTAAAGAAACTAGAATTACAACCAAGAATCACCTACCAGCAAAACTAAGTATAATCCTTTGGGGGAGAGGGCAAGGGGATGGATATTGAATGAAATATAGGACTTTGAAGCATTACTGATAAAAAGAGCAGAGCTGAATAGAAAATCTGACTTTCAAATACAAAACTCAAGAGAAGCATAAAAAAATTAACAGGAAAGAGAAATCATAAGGGATATAAGGTTGAACTATTTACACTCCTACATGGGAAGATGATAATTGTAACTCCTAAAAACTTTCTCATTAAGGCAGTTAGGAGTATAGATAGAGGACACAGGTGTGTGTCGAATATGATGAGATGATTATCTAAAAAATAAAATAAAATTAAGAGGTGAGAAAGAGGAATGCACTGGGAGAAGGGACAAGTGAAAGGCAGAATGGGGAAAATTCTCTCACATAAAGGAGGCACTTCTATAGTGGAGAGGAAATAAGGAAGGTAGAGGGCAGCGTGTGAACCTTACTGTCATAAGAATTGACTCAGAGAGAATAAAATACACACTCAATTGGGTATAGAAATTTATTTTACCATATAGGAAAGTAGGAGAGGAAGAGGATAAGAGAAAGGGGGTAGGGCTGATAGAAGGAAAGGTAGATTAGAGAAGGCAGTACTTAGAAGAAAAACAGTTTTGAGGATGTACAGGGTGAAAGGAGGGAGGAGTAGGACAAATGGAGGGAAAATAGGATGGAGGGAAATAGTAATCATAACTGTGTTTTACAGCAAGTTTATCTTATAAAGCCTTCTCAAATATATAGAGAACTGAATCAAATTTATGAAAACAAGAGCCATTCCCCAGTTGATAAATAGCCAGGGAATATGAACAGGCCATTTCTGGACAAAGTAATCAAAGCTATCTATGGTCAAATGAAAAGACGCTCGGAATCCCTATTGACTGGAGAAATGCAAGTTGAGACAGCTCTGAGGTGCCATCCCATACCTATCAGAATGGTGAATTATGACAGAAAAGGAGGATGGAAAATGTTGGAGGGGGGATGTAAAAACTGACACACTAGTGGATCTGTGAACTGATCTAATCATTCTGTGGAACAGTTTGGAACTATACTCAAAAAGCTATGGAACCATGCATACCCATTGACCTAGCAGTGTTACTACTAGATCTGCATCCCAAAGAGATGAGAAAAAATGGGGAGGGGAACCTGTATGTACAAAAAATATTGGTAGCAGCTCTTTTGATGGTGGTGATTGGGAAATGACTAAACAATTTGTAGTGTATGATTGTGATGGATTACTATTATGCTCTCAGAAATGACAAACAGGATGCTCTCAGAAAAACTTGTTAAGACTTACATGAACTTATGCAAAGTGAAGAGAGCAGAAGCAGAAGAACATTGTACACAGAAAGAATACTGTACAATGATCAACTGTAAATGACTTAGCTATTCTCAGCAAAACAATGATCCAAGACAATTCTGAAGGACTTATGATGAAAAATGTTATCCATCTCCAGGGAAAGAACTGACGGAGTCTGAATGCAGATTGAAGCATACATTTTTAAAATTTTATTTTTGTTTCTGTTTTCTTTCACAACATGAATAATATGGAAATATGTTTTGCATTACTGTATATGTATAACCTATATCGAATTTCTTGCCTCCTTAATAAGGAGGGTGGGAAGGGAGAGACTTTGGAACTCAACATTTTAAAAAATGAATGTTAAAAATTGTTTTTATATGTAATTGAAGAAAAATAAAAATAAATATGTAGCAAATAAAAAATGTCAAAGCTGGGGCGGCTAGGTAGCACAGTGAATAGAGCACTGGCCCTAGAGTCAGGAGGACCTGAATTCAAATCTGGCCTCAGACACTTAACAATTTTTGGCCGTGGGACCTTGGGCAAGTCACTTAACTCCAATTGCCCTGCCTCCCCCCTCCAAAAAGAAGCAAAAAAAATTAAAAAAAAAAGTCAAAGCTGAATAATTATGTAATTTTGTGATGTGATTTTAAAATATCACCTTGGACATTATGCAACTTTATGATGATGGATTAATTTGATCTGAGATTTGAATACTAAAATGCTTATGACATATAAAAATGTGTAAGTATTCTGAGTAATGGGAATCCATTTTATTCAAGTTCTCTTTTTCATATATGATAACATATATCAAATTCTAGAAATTCAATTCTTGAAATAAAATGGATACCAATATGTTGGTAGCATTTGCCTACAGAGATAATTATTAGAGGTAGACATAAGTCATCTGCCCTTCAGATGACTAGACCTTTCCATTTACCCTGTTGATGTGCCCTCTGGACTCCCTGCCTCCCTCTCCAAGCTCAAACACTGCAACTCCTCCTTCTGCTTTGTTTTCCAGCTCACCAAGTCTTGCCCCATTTGCCTTATCCATTGTACCATTGTACCCTCCAGACTATTAGAGTTCCTGCATCATACCCTGAAGGTGTGCTCTCTAAAGCACCAAGTTTTGCCCTCTGTCCTACTGTTGTAACTTCCTCTGTGTGGTTTCTACCTATTGAAGTGAAAACTTCTCAAGGAAAAGGACTATTTCACTTCTATGTTTATATCCCTTGCACTAAGGGAAGTGCTCAAGTACACTGCTTAAATAGTTTTTCATTCACATTCATTTATTGATTGATCCACAAAACTCAGACTAGATCTTGAGCTGAGATTAGAGACATCACTTACCTTTTAAGGAGATTTTCTTTCATCTTGGGCAAAGAGTCCATAGGTTGTTTCTTAGAGGTTTGTGAAATTGTTAACTGAAAGAAAATTTCAAAGTAATTTATTCTTTACTTTCATGAGCAAATGAAAAAAATTGCTAAACTAGCTATGCAGCCAAAGTAAAGTCCTAAAATCATTAGGAAACTATTAATTCACAAGTTATGTTTGGCTTTCTATATTTTGGAGAGATTCTAAACCCTTCCAATACACAGGGGAAACTGTGGCCTTGTCCACAAGTTAGAAAATCTCAGAGTAGGAAAGGATTACTTAATCCAATCCATAAATTTATTGAGAATGTCTTCTACATATTCTTAATAAACAGTCATCCAAACTATTTTAAAGACCTTCAGTAATGGGGAAATTCAATGTCACCAGGTAGCCCGTTCCATTTTTGGACAACTCTAATTGTTGAGGGATTTTTCCTTGTATAGACCTGAAATCTGCTTTAAAAAACTCTTCAATTTGGGATCAAGCATTAGCAAATGTAATCTCTTCCCTGGGAAAACTCCCCAAACATGGGAAGATAGCTATCACATGCCTCCGAAGTTGTCTTTTCTTCAGAATAACTCCCCCCAATTATTTTAATGGGTAACATCATCTTATCATTTGTCTTTTCTCCTCTGTACATACTGCAGTTTGTTAATATCTTTCCAAAAAAGCAGAGCTGAGAACTTAGCACTGTTTTCCAAATGTGATCTGACTAGAGCAAAGTAATAGCCTTACTTGTTCTAGACACTGTAATTTCCTGTTCTAGACAGTATAATCAAAATGACAAACTCAGAACTGGAAGGGACATCAGAGGCCATCTAGTCCAGTCATTACCTGAATAGTAATGTCCTCTAAAATATGCCCAAGAACTAGTCAACCAAACTTTACTGGCAGACTTCTAGTGGAGAGAACTCTACCACCTCCCAAGGCAGCCTATTCTACCTTCGTATAGTTCTGATTGTGAGTTACCTTTTCCTTACATAAAACCTAAGTTAGTCCCCACTCCTTTTTTGCAACTTATGCATTTGCCAATAGTTCTGCCATCTTTGTCTTCTGTGAACTTCTGCCTTTCTCTACTGCTAGTCTTCTACCTATATAGTAGTTACCTCCCAGGGTATCTAGTCTGCTGTATATAAAGAAGTAATTTTCTCATTTACTCTCCTTGTTTCTTAATAACCCCTGGTAGAAATACTTTATTCTTGTCCAGTAGCCTGTCATTCCTATATTTTATACTATAGTTTGGAAATCCAAATCTTGTTCTCAGATTCCATCTTTTTAATCTGTTGTTCATTTCCCAGATCTGCTTTTTTTTCTTCCAAAGCTTTTACCTATGATGAACAATACTGATTAAAACATTATTTCTTCTTTCCCTTCCTCCCCTCTTGCAAAACACTTCATCTATTTTAGCAAGATTTCTTAGATTTCTTTTGGCAGTATCGTATGTGCTCACACGAATCACTAGAAGTGAGTTTAAGTCAAAGTGATTATCAAGTCTTGGGAGATTCTCTCATGGCCTGGTAAGACAACAGATCTCTCTATCGTTGTTATCAAAATGACAAATAAATGCCCCAGGAGCCCACAGTAGGGAGTTATTCACCCCAACTATTCTAGTCTACTTCTTTCCAAAAGTTCTTTCCTCCAACAGCATGTGTGGATTCATATTATCCTTCTTTAGAAATCAGTTACTTCCTCCTTAGAGGGACCAACTGCCTCTTCTGGAAGTCTCATATCTCTTAGGTTCAGTGATTTTTCTTTGTAATTTCCTCCTGTCACATTCATTCATATTCCTACCTCCTCACACAAATCAGGATTTTTCTCTGCCTCCTTAGAAACTTTATCTTCCTTGTTTCCACATTGCAGTCCATATTCCTTTTATGTTTAAGGAACACTTTATTCTCTTTGCTGATCCAGACAATGAATAGGCTTTATTGAAATCCCAATATCACACTTCTAGGAAGGAGACCAATCCACATTTTAAGCTTAGATTGGCTGTGGCAGAAATACGAGCTTTACATACTTATTTGAAGTGAGATTCTCAATCCTTTCTCATTCTTGCTAGTAGCTCCCCTAGAAAACTTGATATCTTACTATCCCTAAGACCTTAGCTGCTTTTTTGAGCTACTAAGTCAGGCATTTAGCTCATGATAAGTTTGAGCCCACTAAAATCCCCAGATCTTTTTCATATGAACTGCTGTTTTCACATTTCCCAAACCTATACTTGCTCCATTCTGCATTTGCTTGGCTGATTTTTTTCACCCAAATGTAAGACTTTCTTTATCCCTATGGAATTTAATCTTATTAGATTTAGCTTATGGTTCTAGTGTATAGAGTGTTTTATAGATCTTGATTCTGTCATTTGACATATTAACTATCCTTTCCACATTCATATCATTCACAAATTTGTCTTGATTCCTCCTCTATGCCTTCACTCACCAAATCAGCAGCGTGGGAAGTGAGAGAAGCATAACCCCTCTGGTGGTGCCCTGGTACAAAATTCTAGTTTTTCCATGTTAGTTCTGGTTCTGATCCCCACTATCTAACCCCTAAATCTCTGACTTGTTTAAAGAGTATGGAAAAGATCTGAACTAGTCTGCATTATAACTTAAGCCATAACAGCAGAAAGGGCCAGGGTATCATTTAGGATGCAAAACACTGGGGCTCTTCCAGAAGGCTAGCTACTAACACAATCAACGACATTGCACTGAGGTGTGACAGGATCTTGTCAAGGAAAGAAGCCAACTCTAGATTTATGGTGGTGCAAAGAAGAGACAGAGAATGGACCATGCCACAACCTAGGTGGAACCATCAGGGGACTGAACCAAAACCCAAGAATTCTTCCATATGTTGGGGCCTACTCTTAGCCACTGTATCCTGGACCAATCAAGGCCTTCCCCCTCCATCCAAGAGTATGAGAAATTACGTGAATCTGACCAAAGCTCCAGTACAGAAACTGAAGCTGGATATGAGTTAAAAAAGAAAAAAGAAAAAAAGAAAATGCCCAAAGGAAAAAAAAACCACATTGAATAAGTACTATGAATTGAGATAAGCCCAAGAAGTAGAAATCTGGAAGAAGAAAGTAAACTCCACTAGTCCAAAGAGAGCCTCAGGAAAAAAAAAACATTAAAAAATAAACATCTTTGACCTAGCTTCAGGATTTTCTATAGTTCTCACTGATGTTCAACATTTAGGGTGAGTCAGAATCTTATTGTAGACCAATTAGGCAATATTCGTAGGTAACTATGGCCCTCTTGTCCCCCACCTGCTTTAATCTAGTTAGTGTCTAATTGGTTGGGTTATGCGTTTACTTTCCATCTCCTTTTGTGTAGTCCAGTTAGAAATTCCTGGTGTCTATTATCCTGCCTTCTTTGCTTTCACTCTAGTCACTGATCAAAATGTTAAGATGAATGTTTCTTCCACATTTCCAAGCTTTAACCTTCACTATTACATCAGATCTCAACAGTCAACTGAAACTGCTCTCTCCAAAGTAACCAACCATGATAATAGCAAGTGTTTATATGGTGCTTTAAGGTCTGCAAAGGGCTTCACGAGTATCTCATTTTATCTCTTAACTATCAAATGTAATGGCTTCTTCTCAAAACTCATTCTTCTTGACCTTTCTTTAGCATTTGACACTGCTGACCACCATTTTCTCCTAGATACTCTCTCCTCTCTACATTTTCATGACATTAGTCTCTTTTGGTTCCCCCTCCTATCTGTGTCTTAATGTGCCTCCTCAGGACCCCTACATGCCAGGTAAGTACCCTAAGGGAAAAGCATATCCCAATGTCGGTATCTGAGGACAGTGTCATAGTTCCTGCATACTACTTCTGACTCTAATTCCCCTCCCATTGCACCCCAAAAAGTCTGAGTTGCTTCGGAACTATTGGAAAAGGTCTGGAAATCACTCCACAGTGTCAAGATTAACTGTAGTTTTCACTAATATTCAGTAGGCATTGAGTCAGAACCTAACCATATTATAATTATAGCACTTTTCCCACTCTTTTTAATCTGGTTGGTTGCTAATTAGGTCAATTTATTACTTTCATCTTCCTATCTTTTCAAGTAACCAAAATAGAAGATTCTTTCTGTTATCAGACTCACAAAGAAAGTATAAATTGGTACAGACTTAGGTTAATGTATTCCAATTCTCATGGTGGTTCCTGGTGCAAAATCTTTGACCTTCAAGCTACTGTAGTCTGAGTGACCAATTGAGCTGCTGGAGAACACAGACTCAGCAAGACTGAATAGTAATTGCTAAAAGTTCTATAGTACTTTAAGGTTTTAAAAGAACTTATCACAACTCTGTGTGGTGGCTACTTATAGGTCTTAATATCTCCATTTTATAAATGAGAAAACTAAGGGTCAAAAAGTTTAAGTGACCCACAATGGTCTGTCCCATAGTGACCAAGTAAGAAGAAGCTCAGGTCCTTCTGACTCCAAGTCTAACATGTTTGTCACTATTGTACTATAATTTATCAGGAATTATTTGCAAATGACTGCAATACAAAATATTTATAAAGTGATTTGTATAAGCTTTACAAATATCATCCATGTCAATCTTTTGCATAATCTTTGTTAAGAGTGCTCTCTTTTTAATCCCCTAGGAATTCTAGAGGACATCATGACAAACATGACATGCCACTTTGGGGATATAGCAAACTTCAGCCTTGAAAAATCTTCAAATAAGATTCAGAGTTCCTTAGTAGTGGATTTCAGTATTTCATAATTCTAAGTTAGGAAGTCTCCAAAATGATCATCGGAGGAGATTAAGGAGGAAGAGGAAAAAATTTCCACAAGGAAGAATCTTTTAAATCTATTTAATTTGTATCTAATACAAAGTAAGTTAATTTTTTCTTCCAGTTGCTCAGTTAAAAAAATGCCTTCTAACCAAGGCAAAGTGCCTTTCTATTAGGCACAATGTGGTTCAACATGTGGGAAATAAGTGTTTCAGTCTGTGTTCTGCCATTTATGTGTATGTAAATTGCACATTTCTTTGCCTAGAATTTCAGGATGACTATGATCTGGTACCACCTTACCTTTCCAAATTTCTGCCCTCCATCCACTCTGTACTTTGGCTGCAGTGGAATACTCTGTCTTCTTACCCAACCCAGCTTTCCCCTGTAAGGCCTTGGCTCACAGTTTCATATGCCTGAATATCCTGTCTCCCCTCTATCTGTGGAATTACTACCCATCTTTAAAGTATAATTAAAACGCTACTTGCTCCATGAATCCTTCATTGCATTAGCAATGTCTAAGCACCTTAGACCTGTTACTTTAGATTCTCGTGAATTTGGCAGGTTATCATGGATTATGGTGCATAAAAAAAACCACTGTGTATGTCTTATTTCTCCAGCAGACAGCAAATTTTAAGAGGACTGGGACCAGGGTCCTATGCAGAATTTTGTGTTATCTTTAGTGTCTAGTTCAATGTTTTATATTCATTAAGTGTTTAAGAACTATATTACAGGCTTGTGAAAAAACTGATGTGCAAACTTTTAAAAGTCCTATAAAAATGAAGGCTATTTTTAATATGCAGTGTCCCAAAAGTCCCAAATAGTTTTAAGCCAGTAAAGCTTAAAACTGCATTAAGATCTTTGGGATACTTTATTTATTGGTTGAATTGAATTGACTGAATTGACTGAATAATTATTATTATTATATATAAACTCAGCCACTGTCAACTGACCTTGGTAATGAAGATCAAAAATCCCCAAACACTTACATTCTGCCGTTGATACACTATTGTACCGGTTAGTGGATGTGGCCAGGCATCCTGCAGCCATAGAAACAAACACTGGGAAAACAGAGTCTATTGTTTTGTATATATTGTATAATAATGGTTTGTGCATTCAGATCTGATCTGAAATGTGTTTATTTTTAACAACACCAAGATCGTTGACATATTAGAGTTTCTTTCAAAATATACTTTATGTTGGGTATTGCTTCATTTTTGTACTTTTAATTTTAATTTTTCACTGGTTGGCCATATCACTTAAAAGCAATTATACTTGATGAAAAAAACACCCCTCTTATGACTTTCTTTAAGAAATAATATAATTGTCTTCCATGACTAACATGCAGATGAATAAAAATGTAACAGTTAATGTGCCTGATTCTTATCTTTATGGAGAAGAGTAAGAGCTCCCACAAGTCCACAGAAGGAACACTCTATAGATTTACACAAGGACAAGTGACCTTTGATGTGATGTAGCCCTGTGACTAAGGGTAACTTGGCTGCAGCTCTCAAATGGGCTTGGCTTCAGGCAGGATAAAGCTGAGGTTGGCAACTTACATGGGGGGGCAGCAGCCACTACTGCATCCTGTTAGGATCATTTCTTGTAATGGAGAAAAGACTGTTGCTGGTGACTGTGGACACTGCTGGTGCTAGGGGGATCAAATTTTCCTCTCAAACCAGGCAAAAGCCTTATTTGAATGAAGAATGTGAGATGAAACAAAGTGAGATTTTCCTCTCTTCTGGACTGAAGAGGGTCTCTTCCTTATGCAACCCTGAGAGCAAAAGGGAAAAGGGGGCTTATCATTACATTATCAGCTTATTTTAAAACAGCTAATTTGTGAGGTGGGAAGAACAAGAAAGCCTAATTTGCATCAGATTTAGGAGCTGTGCTTTTCTTGGTTATATAACCTTTTCCTCCCTCCCTCCCAGGCAAAACCTAAAAATATACATTTTCTACACCAGTGGACTCAATTTTTTTTAGACTGTGAACCCCATCAGTAGGGTTTTTTAAGCACACATCCCTAATGTGGGGTATGTCAAAAGCCTTATCTCAAAGGTCTTAACAGCTTAAAACTACACTACGATTTCTGGGACAGTCTGTATATGTATAATTTACTTATAAATTATACACATATTATTATGCTAATATATTAGGTATATTATAAAACATATACAAAAACAATTTAAAAGGATATTAAACAACATTTTAAGAACAATTTTTATTTAATGGTACAAAATATCTTTGTTCACTAAATATTTTGACTATTAATAATATTTTAGAAAGTAATAATTGATTGTGGCTCATTTTTAAAAAAGTTTTCCTTAACACTTTGTGATATAATGATTCAAAGGTCTGGTTCTGAATCTAGTTCGATACTTGGTGTTTAGGTGAGCAGGATACTTCACAAAGACACTTAGATTCAGGTTGAAGAAGTTCATCACTGGTTAGGCTTACTTAAACATGTACTAATTTTTCAATCCCATTCACTGATGATGTGAAAATTCTTGTTGAAATTCAATGAGTAAATTTCCATCTTTCCTGTCAATCAATTGTTTGTGCAAATTAATTAGAAGGTGCTGCATTTTTAACAGATGAGTTCAAAACCCATGAAACTCTTTGGAAGATTTTAAAAATAAGTTAGAAAATTATTTTCCCAAGTTTTTAAAGATGCAGATGTGAAAGTTTTTATACATAACATTTTTTGGCAACAAATGCTTAGTTTTAAATGTCTTGTTAAGCATGATGGTTTCATAATTATACACATATGTTAGCTAATATCTTGAGGTAAAATATACACATAGGGAAAGACTCCTTGTTAATTACAGTGGATCTAAATCCAAATTTCAAGCATCTTGATAATTTTGGAGGGTTTTGGCCAACTTCTTGTCAGATTTTATTAGAATGTCATTGATTTTGCCTCTGTAATTTGGCTAATTATAAAGTAGTAATAGGTGTGGAAGTGCCAGCTCTGCCATTTTCTTAGTTTTTGCTTTTTGGTGCTTACATTATTAATATTTTCGTCAAATCTATGGTTTCTTTACAGGAGTCTTGTTAATGCACTCATTCATTTTGTGAAAGTTAGTTTAGTTAAAATTAAACAATATAAACCATAAATCTACTTAACAAAGTGCACATAAACAGCAATAGATCAAAATACACTGAAATATAGTACACATGGAGTCATGGAAAGAATAGCTCCTATTCTTCCCTCAGCCTACTGTATATGACATATGACTGTGTCTGAAATATGGACTGAGGGAGACTGCCAGCACCATTCTATATTTAAATATTAGTTTAGACTTTAAAAACAGAAATAGTTCTACTTTCACACAACAACTTTCATGTCTTCTCCTTCATTCCCTGATACCACTACCCTAGTTCAGTTCCTTCAGTACCTGTTGCCTGAGCTGTTGCAACGGCCTGGTTGGTGGCCCTGCTTCTTCTCACTCTACTCCAATTCATACCCTGTGCAGCTGCTAAGTGGTTTTCCCAAAGCATATGTCTGATCATGTCATTCCCTGACTCCATAAACTCTAATGTCTTCATATTAACTCCAAGACAATCAAACATAAATTTCTTTGGCATTTTTAAAAATCCTTTACAACTTGGCTTCAATAAACTTCCTAGCTGATACATTAATTCTTTTCCTATACTTTAAGATCTAGTCACACTGGTGGTCTTGTAGTTGTTCCATCTTCTATCTTCGCCATGTTTGGACCACACTCCCTCCTCACTACTGCTTCTTTGAATCTTTTCCTTCTTTTAAAGGTTATGAGACAACTCCCAAGGACTCATGATGGAAAAGGCTATCCACATCCAGAGAAAGATTTATGGAGTCTGAATGCAGATTGAAGCAAATTACTTGTTCTCTTTCTCTTTTTCATTTTGTTTTGTTTTGTTTCTTCTTCCTTGTTATTCATCCCATTGATTATAGTTCTTCTTTACAACTTGACTGATGTTTAATGTGAAGGTATATGTAGAACCCATATCGGATTGCATGCCACCATGGAGTGGGAGGAAGGGAGGGAGAAAATTTGGAACTCAAAAACTTGTGGAACTGAATGTTGTAAACCAATAGTAAATAAATAAAAAATATTTTTAAAAAAGATTCATCCCAGGGGGAGGAGTCAAGATGGCAGTGTATAAGCAGCAAAACTCTATAGCTCTTCCCTTAACCACCTCAAATACCTATAAAATATGACTCTAAACAAATCTTAAAGCTCCAGAACTTACAAAATGACAGAGTATCAGAGCTCCTGCTAAAGGCAGCCTGGCAGGCAGACGGGAAGGGGTTCATCGCAGTGTGCTGGGAGCCCAGACCAGCACCTCATGAACCCATGGTTGAAGCCCTAGGGCCGCTAGAACAAGCTGCGGCTGGAGCAAATCACCAGCAGCTGTGGTATTTTCCAGAACTACCAATCCATAAGAAACAAGGATTAAGTGAAAGATCAGTGGAACTCAGATAAATTCAGGGGAGAGGGTCTGGCCAACTGCCCAAGAGCTAGGAGTGGCTGAAGTGGCAGCCCTGCAGCCACCTCCACATGGCTGCTTCAGAAGCTCCCAGCCTGCAGATTGTAGGGGGGCCAAGCAATCATTCAGAGGCTAAGAGCTCTTGCCTTGAGCTGCCTGGATTGGATTGTGGTTTTGGGTGGTGGTCCTAAGGTGCGTTTTCAGTGAGCCAAAGCTGGTGGGGGCGGCAGAAACAGCAGCCTTCTAATAGTTCCAGCAACTACAAAAACCCCAGTGATTTGGGACAGAGCTGTCCCCTCTGAAAGCAGAGTTCTACTGAACCTAAAAGTCAAGTAATTGACTGGCAACATGAGTAGGCAAAGGAAGCAAAGCAAACCCACCAATGCAACTTTAGATTCCTCTTTTGGGGACAAAAAGGATCAAAGCATGAAAAGGGAGGAAGACAACACAGTCAGAACTCCCGCACCAAAAGCTTCCAAGAAAAATTTAGACTGGTTACAAGCCATACAGCAGCTTAAAAAGGATTTTGAAAACCAAATAAGAGAAGTGGAGGAAAAACTGGGAAGAGAAATGAGAATGAAAAGACTCATTCCAAGAATCACCGCTGACATCAGGGTTCATAGTCTGAATTTCTTGGTCCCCAAGGGGTAGCTGGTAGACTAATTTCCATGGGTTCATGAACTTTTTTATAAAAATTTTTTATTAAACTCAGAGGAAGTTGTTGCATTTCTTGCCACCAACCCCTCCTTAGTAGCAATCATGATTGCTCAAAAATGGCATCAAGCACAAGATTTTTGTATGCACACTCAGTCCTGACTTAATAATCCTTGTGCCACCAGTTTTTGCTCCAGTCAATTATATAGTCATTCACCACAAATTATCGACTCTTTATTTTTCATTAAACTTTCATTTCCTTTGAAACTCTATGTATTTTATTTTATACATTTAAAAATATTCTTCTGAGAAAAGATCCATAAGTTTTACCAGACTGCCAAAGGGGTCCATCACACACAAAAAATTAAGAATCCTTGTTCTACAAGAAGCCTTTCCAGATCACCACCCTCCTTGTCCCTACTGCTGTTACCCTTCTCTCTAAAACTTTAGCTTGTATTTTAAAATTTTTTTGCAGTTACTTATATATGTACATGTTATCTTCTCCAAAAGAATGTAAAATACTGCTTCATTTTTGTCTGTGTGTCACAGTGCCTCCCACGCTCTCTGGACACAATGCTTGTTGAATCATTAACATATTTTCTCTCTGGAACTCAATGGATAAACTTGTACCACCTCAATTTGAAGACCAGTGCTATAAGCTTCAGAAAACCTTTCATATTTTACTGATATGTAAGAACTCTTAATTATCAATTAAAAATGACCAGGTGTAGTTCTTCCACACCATATAAAAGGAAGGGGGCAAGGGAATAGGCATTTGTAGAGTATCTCCTATGTGCCAGGCACTATACTAAGTAACTCAGAAATATCTCATTTGATCCTCACAACAACTAGGGGACATAGGTGTTGATTTTATCCCCATTTTACAGCTGAGGAAACTGAGTCAAACAGAGGTTAAGACTTTCTCATGGTCACATAGCTAGGAAGGGTCTGAGAACTTAGAACTCAGGTATTCATGTCCTAGGTAGAGTAAGTGGTTTACTTACCAGAAAATCCTAATAATGACACTAATTCCTCCTAATGATGCTTTTTGTTCATAAAACTTGAGACGTTAGTTCAGATACTATTATGCCTAAGGAAAGATGACTCATGTTTACAATCTAAAAAGGAGCAGTGAATCACTTTGTTGGCCACGGGGGTGGACTGGCCATTAGGAGGCCAGTACTTGGAGCATGCAGAGATATTCCCTGCCTGGGTGTAACCCCAAGAGACCACATGGAAGCTTGGGGTGAGCCTACTCCTGGCCACAATGATTCAGGGATTGGTATTATGTGCTGAGTAATTATCTAATTGACTATGGAGCAAAAACTGATGGCACAAGGATTATTAAGCCAGGACTAAATGTGCATACAAAAGGGGTAATCTTGTGTTTGATGCCAGGTTTGAGCAATCATGATTGCTACTACTAAGAAGGAGTGGGTGGCAAGAGATGCAACTACTTTCTTTAAGAGAAAATCCAAACATGAAGTAACCTCAAAGAAATGACATAAATTCTAAACTAGGCATCTTGCCACACAGGAAAATAGGGGGAATGGGGATGAGAGGTAGGATGATGGAGGGGAGGGCAGAGCTGGGGGAAGGGGTGATGGAAGTGCACACTTCTGTAGAGGGACAGGAACAGGGACAGGGTAGAGAGTGGAACGGGGGGGTGGATAGGAAGGAGGGACATGTAATCAGTCTCTCACAATGTGCCCACTGGGGAGAAGTTCTGCGTAATTACACATGTACAGCCTGTATTTGATGGCTTCTTCTTCCAGTGGGGGTGGCTGATGAGGGAAGAAGAGAAAGATCTATAATTTAAAGCTCTATAATCAAATGTTAAAAATATATATGTGTATATATATATATATATATATATA
>CM053582.1:322925630-322951021 GCA_028627135.1 Pseudochirops cupreus | reverse complement strand
GTGGTTAGGGGAAAGATGGGGAGAAAATTTGTAACTCAAAATTTTGTGGAAATGAATGACGTAAAATAAAATAAAAATAAATAAAAATAAAAAAGAGAAAATCCAAGGGGCAGCTAGGTGGTGCAACTAATGAAGCACCAGCCCTGGAGTCAGGAGGACCTGAGTTAAAATATGATTTCAGACACTTAACACAAAAAACTAGCGGCGTGATCTTGGGCAATTCACTTAACCCCAATTGCCCTACCTTCCCCCCTCCAAAAATAAAAGAGAGAGACAGAAAATCCAAGAAAGCATGCCATGCAGCATGTTTAGGAAAGGGCAAGAGGGATGGGGGGGAAGAGCAGAAATTCTCTTTCCCTTTAAATCCAATGACTGTGTGGCTTTTCCTGGCTCAGTGATCAGTCCTCTTTGACACACTGCCCTCCCCCTGCTGCCATCAGGGAGCTAAAGGATTGCTGCATCATCTCAAAGTATTTCATTCCTGAGCACACATACCCCTGGAAGTGGCTTGGGGAAGGTCAAGATCAGCTCAGTTCTACTGCTATTCCATTATGAATGATTGATCAATTAGTGCAGATTACTATGATACAATGATTCAATAGATGAGTTTGGGAAATGTATCTTAAGCCTTATGATGGTACCAAGTCAGGGAACTTCAGTTATTTAGATGTTGGCTGGAACTCTTTGTCTGCCAAAAATAGAATAGGTAATAAGTTCTCCATTTGCTTCATGATCAAAGGGAAACTGCTCTGGATCTCATTCTCACCAAAAAGGGATGGAAACCTTACAGAGAAATTACTATTCCATATTAGAGTTTGTGGTAAAGGACAAAAATAAAGACCAGTATGCTTTTAACATGTACTCTAGATTTTGAGAGAGAACGTTTCAAATCATTCAGAACAAGAATAGGTAGGATTCCATGGTCTAAAATTCTCTAAGAAAAGTCTAGAAAACACACTCTCAAAAGTGTGATTCTGAAGACACCAACAATTCAATTGAAGAAGTTTAGGAGGAATGTTCTTAAGAGAATTAAAAGGAAGACTATGTGGTACAATGTGAATAGTACTGATTCTGGAGTCAGAGAATCTAGATTCAAATCTTTCCTCTTCTACTTGTGTGACCTTGGGCAAGTCACTTAATCTCTGGTCCTCAATTCTTTTTAAAGTGAGAGCTGTGAACTAGACCACTTTTAAGATTCTTTCCACCTTTAAATATATGATTCTGGACAGAGAACTAATCAAGTAATGTAAAATTTTTTTAAAAAGTCACTTGTAGAATATAGAAACTGGGGAAAGTAGCAAAAGATAAGTATAAAAAGTATGACTTAGTAAAAATAATTTCAGAAGTGCTAAAGCTCAGAGTGACCAGAGGCTGGTAAGAAAAGCTAAAGACAACCAAAAGGGTTGGAAACATTTTTCTAAACTAAAATGAGGAAAAGAGCATAAGTAAAGAAGGGATAGGATGACTGCTTATGGCAGACAGGACAATAACAACAGGCAACAGAGAGGACACAGAGCTGCTGAATCACTTTGGTTTGTTTATGCTTCCAAGGAGAATTTTTGCATGGGGAAGAAAGAGACTAAATTAATAAGGACTTGATACTATATTTATGGAAAATACTGGCACTGGAAGTATAGAGGTATTCAATATCTCCTCAGTCTGTGGAAGCTATTGATTTTTTTTTCTTTTTTGAGGGGGGAGGGCAGGGCAGTTGGGGTTAAGAGACTTGCCCAAGGTCACTAAGTATTAAGTGTCTGAGGCCAGATTTGAACTTGGGTCCCCCTCACTCCAGGGCTGGTGCTCTATTCACTGAGCCACCTAGCCACCCTGAAGCTATTGATTTTTAATGAAATTGAATAACATTTTCAATACACAAATAAAACTACATCTTTAGTTCATTGTATCAGGAGGCTAAGATGCTGTTGCAAGAGTTTTGGGAAATGACTTTTCCCATCAGGTATGCCTACTACATACGCAAGAAAAGAAATAATCTGATAGCTGGAACCATCAAGGTATAAAGAGAGTTGGATTTGCAGTTGAGGATATTGGTTCATTAAATATTGACTGCCACTTGCTAGTAACAATTGTATTTACTCTACAATGAAACTCCCTTTTAAAAGTAGTATCGAGGAAAAACCTGACTAATAAACTGTTATACCAAACATGAATTGTTCATATTTAACATGTTACCTATTGTTCCACATGACAGACTTTTTTAGATAATATTCAAATTTTATGTGCTAAAACTTTAACTTTTTTTTAAAATAGAAGACTTTCTAAAATGTATCACACAATTTGCTTTCACTGATGCCTTCTTTTAGTTATTATTCTGAATAATGGTCATTCTGGTCTTCCACAGATGAAAAAATATATGGTACGAAACATATGAATAAATGGGTCCTAATCAAGGAACTTACTTTCTTAAGTAAATATTGATGCCTTTTGGTTATGTATCACTTTTTCAAAAAGATGGAGTAACAGGTATGTAATTAGCTATGTGACCAACAGGGCAGTATAGCATGACTATTTTTCTATAAAATGAATTATTGATTCAAAGGCTACCACAAGCTTCTATCAAGTGGTTTTCTTGCTTTCTTGGAAAGTTTCTTCTTTCCTGTTGCCATCATCAGACTCATTGGTTCATTGCTCATTCATAACTATTACATCCACTACATTAGCATCTCCTTGTCAACTCAAACTTGCTCCTCTTATTTCTAGTGAATTAGTTGATTCAGTCTGAAGGAGAAATATTCTGCACTATTTCAGGAAGTTAAGAGTATTTAGAGAGGTATTTAATTTAAAGTCTATATATGTTTTCAGTATCAGAAAATAGGAAAAAGTTTAAAGACAGTTTAGGGACAGACCAAATTAAACAAAGTCATTTTAAGGGATTTAACAATGAAAATGGGAGGTCAAGAAGTAGATGAAGAGTGGAAAAAATCAGCAGAAATTTTTATAGCAAATTAGGACAGTAGAACCACGACTTTTGTCCTCTAATATCATAGTCCTAGTATGCTGATAGAGAAAGTGAAGGAGCACTGAAGAAAACAAAAATGGTCTCATACACAGATGAGCTCCACATTGAAGGTGACACAATTTTGAGGACCTTGAGAAACTGAGTCACAAGGTATCTGAAAGGGGAAGAAACCAAAAGTGTGGGGGGGAAACTCAGACTCGATTCATCTCCCCTATTGCGAAAATACAAATAACTAGTGATCCACATGCCTACTTTCATAAGATTTTTATGGGTATAATCAATATACATCCAGGAGATGTTTGATTAGGATATAGGCTTTCATAAACAGGATTTCATAAACAATATTACATAATAGACCAAATTTCTACCATCATACAACTGACTAAAAGACACAGAGCATACCAGATCCTACTGCTCATAGTTTACTGTTTGTAAAAAAGCATCTGATTTTGGTAAAACAAAATGCCATGTTATAGGCTCTCTCCTCTAAGAAGATTGCCTCTTATGCATAAACCAAAATTATATATGATTTCTTGAAATATTAACAAAAGAGATAACCTTGTTTGAACAATCTATGGTTATTAATAAGTAATGAGGTATTGAACAGGAAGACTCAATCTTGGCCTGTGAAGAAGATCCATTGCAGAGTTCAAGAAAAGGGAGCCCCATAGACTGTGATGTCCTCCAGGTGCTCCTGTTTGTATATGGTATCCTCCTGATTATATCAAGCCCCAGAACACTGAAAAGCGCCCTAATGAGATCCATAATCATGCTGAGTTTGGGTCTGTTTTCACAGGCAAATCAGGTGGATGAAGAAAGCCCAATCATCCAAACAATGATCTGTAGTTGAATGAACAACCTGTGCAGCTCAGCCATCAGTATTTTTCTTGGTCACTGAAAACAGACAATGAATTGGCCCCAGTTTAACAAGGGAAAGAGTGTAGAGGTTGGATTGCCTTTGAGAAGTTGCAAAGTTCTTTTAGTGACCCTAAAGCTTCTCCCTGAAACAAGGACCCACCATTTTAATAATAATCCATCTTTTAAAAATAACATTCTTTTGGGGTTATCCCGTTCTGAACCATGGATCATGACAATCCCCAAAGAAACAAACTGAAGAATTCTCAAACTTGTAATTGCTAGAATTTCTAATATTATTCAATAATATTCACAACTAAAAAAAACTAGTAAAGGTAAGAATTTTTATTTCATACGTGTTTCTAATGGGAATGCATCTAATATTTCTCTTATGTTGACTCTTACCTGATGGAACCGATTTTTTATTATGCTAATAAAAAATAGGGAGAGGTCTAATGAACTCAAGATATGCAATCTTAGATAAGCCCACTGTGTTAATTTGTTTTGTTGTATTACACATACTTGTTATGAGGGAAGCTTTTAGTAGTTGGGGAAGGCTACAAACTTGACCTTTGACCAATAGTTCCCTATTTGTATAGGGAACTCATAGATGAGAAAATTCCCTCTACCAATGCAAGTTATCATTATCTCTACAACTTAAAGTCTTAGGCACCCAGAGTGATGAGAAGCTATTAAACTTGTCCAGGGACACAAGCCAATGTGTGTCAGGGACCCAAACGCAGATATTCCTGATTTCAAGGTCAGCTTTCTATGGGCATTAGTGAAACATTTTAATGCACAGAAGAAAAAAAAAGTGAAGAAGGGGACATAAGCACGTGGAGAAATTTTGTTATTAACTTAATATGCATATATATGCATGTATGCATGTATATATGTATGTGTACATGTGTACATATTTCTTTTAAAAACTGAATGTAACAAAGTCAATTTCTTATGCCATCCTATTCCAAGATTCATCTTTATATGTTGAAATACTTGTATGTGCCAATGGTTAAACTCACAATAAAAAATAAGCTTAAAAATCCTTCTAGACTTAATCTTTTTGTGTTTTTTTAATTATCAATGCATAGCAATATTTTAAAAAGGCTTTTTTTTGGCATCTACTGACATACAGTAATTCTTCTTTTACTTTTGTTTTCATTTTTGTTTGTGTTTTTATTAGGAGGGGAGATTTTTGGGATCTGTGATTTAATGAGTATAGGCAAGGGAATTCACAATGAAGAAATTTGTATGAAGATTTGTACCTCTTCTATAACTTACATATTCTTAGAGAGTTGCCTAGGAGAACTAGAGGTTAAATGATTTGTCCAACCCTGGTCTTTCTGATTCTAAGGAGTGTCCTCTATACCAGCACTTCTTAGACTGTGGGTCACAACCCCATGTGGGGTCACAAAAAATTTGGCAATAGTAAAAAGGTTTCTGAACACACGACCAAAAATTAATTCAAAATCAAACACATAATGAATCTGAAGTGTTTCTGGCAGCGCTTGCCCATGTTGCATCATGCAACTTTACTGTAGCCTTGGTTCTGAACACACAACATGTGTACTTTGCACTGCACATGCCATCATGCCTGCACAGCGCCAATGAACACTGCCAAAACACAAAAAGGGGTCGCGAGTGGAAAAAGTTTAAGAAGCCCTGCTCCTCCATCCAATATACCACCCCACCTTACTTTTTTGGATATCATTCCACATTTTCAAAATATAAGGTAGGTATTGCTCGTCCAAGAGGACAAAGGGAAGCCACCTAGACAGCAGACATATATCGTAACAAATTCTGTTTGCTTCTCAAATTTGCGTAGAACTAAAAGGACCCAAGGGGCCCTTATAAGGCATGTAATTGATCCACTGAACTAAGATAAATTTATGATGCTATTCAGTACGTCTTATGTATCTTTGGGTGAAGGTCTTCTGCCCCTTTACAAATTTCATTTTCCAGTGAGGTGTTTTTAGCCTGAGGTCTACAAGTTTGTTATTTTAAAAATATGTCTTAATAACTATATTTCAAAATAATGGTTTCCTTTGTAATCTTATGTGTTTTATGCATTTAAAAACATTATTTTGAGAAGAGGTTCTTAAGATTTGTCAGACTGCCAAAAGGGTCTGTAACATAAAAAAAAGTTTAAGAACCTCTGTTCTAAATTCATCATAAGTCTGAAATTTGTCTTTAGTTCTTCATTTTGATATACCTAATGCCCTCACAATATTGGTGACAAATAAATCTGAGGTGGTGAAATAAGGTAGCTGGATTCTACTTGTCCTTTGCTATGTCTGTCAGTTTAACTTGACAAATCATTGAGAACTAGAGGAAAGCTGATCTGTCTAGATTAATTTAGAGGGAGCAGCCCTCTCATAGAAGGTGAAGTCTAGCAGAGACTTACTGGCTTGGGCTATGAGTTCACATAGTAGACACTTAATAATGGCATACTAACTATTGACTATGACTATGCACAAGTGATATCTGACTACTGACTCATTTTCAGGTAGATATCTAGAAATGGGACAAATTAGAGAGCAGCTTCATGTATGCAGTAGCAGGACATTTTTGAAGATCCCATTGAGTTCCTTCCTGGAAAGGGCAGGCCTCTATCTATCTGATCACAATACTGCCTACTATAGATCTTAAAGAGCATAAAAACACATTCCAGCAATTGACAGTTCTGAGACTCAACTTTACGAAGAATAGAAAAGAATGAGAAGAAACTAGGCCTAGCAAAATTATACAAGGCCATTTTTTAATACTCCTTTGCCACTTCCAAGTCCTCTCCCCCTACCTCCATCACTCAGTAACCTCTCTTCCTTTCAGGTTCAAAATATCCATATCTATCATCCAATCAAAAACTTAGTAGCACTTGTCTACAGACCTCTAGGTTATTGCCTTTCCTTCCTCAGTGAGTTCAATACCTGACTCACAAATTTTCTCTCTTCCCCAACTTTTGTCCTCATACTGGGGACTTCAACATACATATTGACTCTCCTTTAAACACCCTAACCACTAACCACCTGTTCATTTCCCACGTCTTACTCTTCCACTCCACCTGAGCCATATACAAAAGTAGTCATAGACTTGATCTTGCCATCACCTACAAATGCATCACTCTCCTTGTTCAAGGATTCCTACACATCCTTATCTGACCATAATCTATTGCCTTTTGTCTGTCTCTGCCTTCCCTCACAAAATCTCACTCTTTGTCTGCACCAGGACCTCTAATCTCTTGACCCCTCAATTCTTTTCCTGGTCCTCACCCTGAATTAGTGGTTCTTTCCTCTTTTCCTCATCTTGAAAATTTGATGAACTAGTTCAACTCTGTACTGTTTGAGTCTTTGGCCCTCTTATCATATCATCTATTGTGCCTGTCTAACCTCAGCCTTGGTTAACTTCTATCTGCTTTTATTCCTACACACATGCTGCTGAATAAAGGTAGAGAAAATCACACAACTGCTCTGATTGGGTCCACTACAAATTTATATTATGCAGCCTCAACTGGACCCTTCACTGCTGCTAGGCAATCCTTCTATATTTTCCCTATAAACACATTATTCCACTCCACAGCAGCTCTTCCAAATCTTTTCATTCCTCCTCAAACATCACATACCTCTCTCAGATGAGAACTTTGCCTCATATATTATAGAAAAAAATTGAGGCCATTTATTGTGAGCTCCATTTTCTTCCCTCTTCCTCATTTCATATCACTTAAATGTCTTCTGCCACTGTCTCCTTCTCCTGTCTCACATGAAGAGATGACCTCACTCATTACCAAGGCAAACCCCTCTACCTGCACAAGCAATCCCATTCCAAATCATCTCTTTCAATAGATGCCTCCTATCTTTTCCCTACTCTATCACTTATCTTTAATGTCTCCCTATCTACTAGAGCCTTCTCTACTGCCTATAAACATGCTCATGTCTCCCCCATCTTTAAAAACCCTCATTTGATCCTCCCATCTCCACAAACTATCATCCAATATCTCTTTTGTTCCTTGTAGTTAAACGCATTGAGAAAGCTGTCTAACAATAGGTGCCTCTACTTTCTCTTCTCTCTCAACACCTTAGATCCTGGCTTCCAACCTCATCATTCCACTGAAACTGCTCTCCTCACAGCTGCCAGTGACCTTTTAATTGCCAAATCCAATAGCCTTTTCTCAATCCTCATTCTCCTTGATCTCTCCACAGACTTTGGAACTATTTGTCACCTGCTTCTCTTTGATACTCTCTTCTCTCTCTAGATTTTTGGGACACCATTCTTTCCTGGTTCTCCTCCTACTACCTGCTCCTTTTCAGTCTCCTTTGCTAGCTCTTCATCTAGGTTATGCCCTCTAAGCATGGGTGTCCTTTAGGGTTTTATCTTGGGTTCACTGCTCTTTCTCCCTTTATACTATTTCACTTGGTCATCACCTCAGCTCCCATTGATTTAATTATTATTTCTATGTCTAAACCTACCTATCCTGCTCTAACTTCTCTGATGACCTCCAGTATCACATCTCCTACATCTCAAATTGGATATCCAGTTGACAGCTTAAATTCAACATGTCTAAAATTGAACTCATTTTTCCCACTAAAATTTCCCCCTTCTAAATTTCCCTATTACTGTAGAGGGCACCACCATTCTCTCAGTCCACCAGGCTTGCAAACTAGCTGTTATCCTCACTATCTTCCTCACAGATCTTTGCTATCTCTTACCTCCCATATCCAAGCAGTTGCCAAGATCTGTAGATTTCAATTGCGCAACATCTCTTGAACATGCTCCTTTCTTTCCCCTAATACTGCCACCTGGTGTAGGTCTTCATTACCTCATCCATGGACAATATTGTATTAGCCTGTGATGAGTCAGCCTGTCTCAAGTGTCTCCTTATTCTATTTCATCTTCCATTCAGCTGTCAAAGTATTTTTCCTAAGGAACAGGTCTGAAAATCTCTCTCTCTTATTCCATGAACTCCAGTGCCTCCCTATCATCTCCAGGATCGAACAACAAAATCCTCTGTTAGTATTCAAAGCCCTTCACAATCTAGCCGTTTCTGCTCCCTTCCCCCTTTTTGGTCTTCCTATACCTTTTTCCCCACCTGTTAACATACTCTTCAATTCAGTGACTCTGGCCTCCTTGCTGCTTTACAAAGAAGACACTCCAAATCTCAGCTCTGGGGATTTTCTCTAATTGTGCCTTATGCCTGGAATGCTCTCCCTCCTAATCTCTCCCTCCCAACTTCCTGTTCTTCCTTCAAGTCCTAACTAATATCCCACCTTCTACAGGAAACCTTTCCCAACCTCTCTTAATTCTCATGCCTCCCTTGTGTTATTTTCTATTTAACCTACATACAGCTTGTTTGTACATATTTTGCTTATTTATCTGATTAGTGTCTCCCCCATTAGACTGTGATCTCCTTGAGGGCAGGAACTGCAAATAAATTGAATATGTAAAGGATTCTTTTAGTTGGGTAAATACTTCTGCTTCCCTTCCCATCTTCTATACTTAGATTATCTGTTTTTCCCCAGTTTTAATATGTTTGCTTAGGAAAACAACATCCTAGGAAAAAAGAAAACTAAAAAACAAGGGCAAATCTGAATAAACTTAATATTCTAATGTGAATAATTGGTTTACCTGAGATATTTCTGCTAAATAGGCACGACGCTCATCGTTGGTCTTATGGAGAGCCTAAATTAAAGATATACATTGATTCAACATTAAATAATGTTAATAATAACATTAATTAACAAATTTGAATTATCTAGGAACTTCTTAAGTTGCATATTTCTTATAAGGATTTCATGAAACTACATAGTGTTTTCTATATAAGACATTAAATAGCATAGTAATTTCTAAAAAGAGTTGTTTGTTGAACAGAATAAAACCAAACCTTTGAAGCTTGTTCCAATCTAAGCTCATACTCTTTTACTTGATATTCAAGACTTCTTTTTTCTTTTTCTAGCTGTTTAAGTAACTGACTTAAAGAATTCTGGAATTATAGAAAACAAATTTATCACATATATTCATCAATAATTACAGAATTTTGTACAACCTAGATTTTAAATTATATGCTTCAAATTCTGTATAGGAATTTTTTTCAATGCTAACACTATATTAAAAAGAAATACAGAGACAGGCTTTCAAAGAATAAACAGTATTTTTAGCTGCATACTTCACATTATAACCTTAACTTCTCATAGACTTCCTTTCTTTAAGAGATTTCTCTGGAAACTTATGGTTAAAATGACAATTTGAAAGGTAACAGAGGAACCTAGCTCCTCTCAATAGCAACAATATCTCAAAAAGAACCTAGAATGAACAATCATAAAGAAAACCAAAGACAGCCAAAAGCAAACTCCTCAACCCAATCTAAAAACTGTACAAGAGGCAGTGTGAAACTGGCAGAAGCTGTTAGAGGGGTCACACAACAGAAATCGGAGCAAAACTCCAATTACTATAGCTGAGGGAAGAGACTAGAAAATGAGCACAAACTCCTACCATAAATGGGGTGGGCATGTAAAGGCTGGGAAAAGGGTCATTCCTGAGTAGACAGAATGATATATTGTAAATAACCTGAATTAGATTGCTGCAAGCCATTATGAGCTTCAGTAACCAGAGGCATGAAGTCAGAGCAGAACAGAATTAAGGGACAGATTTGACTCTAAACAGGTAACTAGAGAGGAAGACTTGTGTACTCTCTGTAGCACTATGAACAATAGCAATAGATAGGGACGACCAAGGACCTAAGTACTGATGTTAGGGGGTCGTTGTGCAAGAGGTCTGGACCAGCATGATTGCCAATATCTGACTGGTTCTTCTCAGGACCACAAAGAGAACAGAACCAACTCCCAGTTGTGGCTTATTCAAGAAGATAGAGATTTACTAAAGCCAGAAACTATAGTAGAAGTCAAGAACTAAGGCAAAAGTTGGAGCCTAGCACCAGCCATCCCATCCAGATAGGAACTGGTAGCAGACCCAGAATAGAGAGGGACAGAACTTAAAAAGAAAAAGTCTTGTCAAATCAATAGAGCAAGAGTGGGCTGCTCTGAGCACAGAGTCCCAAATCCAAGAAATGAGGCTGGAAATATGAGTAGACAGAAGAAAACACCAAAAACAATGAAGAAATTGCTGAAAAAAATGAAGTTTTTTTAAAAAATGAAATTAAAAGTTCAAGAGGAAAAATTGGAAGAAAAAGAGAAAAGTGGAAAATTTTACTTAAGTAGTAGATGCCACAAAATATAAAATGGAGTAAACATAACTCAAGAACTTCATGATATATAAAGTCAAAAGACTTAAAAAAAACCCATAAAGTACTTGATGATGAAAAATAACTAACCTGGAAAACAGGTCAAAGTAAAATAATTTATAAATCAGGATTATCTCTTAAGAGGGCAGTATGAAAGGTTATACAGAAATCCAGCTCTTCCAAATACTGTCTAATAAAAATCTCTGAAGGCCACCTGATCAAATAATGATTGAAAGATTCAAAGAAAAATAATAGTAAGACCTATCATCCAGCCTATGATTGGACACACACACACACACACACACACACACACACACTAGTAGCTTGTGGGATTCTTCTGCCTGGGAAGCCAGTGGGAATATAGGCAAACAATTCAAAGCCTCCTAGCATTCTGATAAGACACACTTCAGAGACACCTGAAACCTGCCCAGAGTGTTTCAGGTGGGTCAGAAACTCCAAACACTTTGATACTCTGACCACTGACATAGGCCCAGAAATCTGCAGTACTCTGATGCACTTAGAACCCATGGAATGCAGGGGGACGTGAAACCTATCAGGGTTATGAATACAAACATAACACTGGAGTTGGAAACCAATGATAGGAGCCCAAGAAATTGAGCTCAGGGCAAAAGGGGGCAAAGCCTGGCCCTGGTCCTATGTCCACAAATAAGAAACTGAGACTAGAGGTAGGAGTAAACTCAAGAACACACTGAATAGGGGCAGCTAGGTGGTGCAGTGAATAGAGCACTGGCCCTGGAGTCAGGAGGACCTAAGTTCAAATCCAGCCTCAGACACTTAACACGTACTAGCCATATGACCTTGGGCAAGTTGCTTAACCCCAATTGCCCTCCAAAAAGAAAAAAAGAATACACTGAACACTATGATGAAATATTATAAGCCATATGATGTTCACGAGGTTTGAAAACCAAGAGAGTGTAACTCCACATTAATTACAAGAACAACAGAAATTGCTTGGACCCCAAGGCTGCAAGTATACATGGAAATACATACACATTATAAATTAAATAAGAGCTCTGGATGAAGGAATTAGAAAGAGAATAGGTTGGAATAGAAGCAAGAAATTACCCAAACTTATTAAAAATAGAAACAGAGACCCCAACTCCCCAACTCAATGACCCCATGATAGAAAAAAAAAACATTAGAACAAAGGCAAAAGATTGAAAAAATAGAAGCAAATATAAGTTATCTTATTTAAAAAACAACAAAAACAAAATATCTGGAAAAATGTATGGCAATATAAGAATCATTTGACTATTAAAATCATAACAAAATAAACAAAAAACTTGGATATCATACTATTTCAAGAAATCAAAAAATGAAAACTGCTTAGATCTATAAAAATCAGAAGGCAAACTAAAATAAAATTGATGAATCACATCCTAAAAGTAACCCCCAAATGAAAATATTCAAGAATATCATTGCCAAAATACAGAACTTCTAGGTCAAAGAGAAATATTTCCAAGCATCCAGAAAAGGAAAGAGTTTAAGTACCAAGCAACCATAGTCATGATTACACAAGACTTGCCAGTAATAATTATAAAGAGAAGAAAATCTGGAATATGGAATTACAAAAGTCAAAAATAAAGGCTTACAATAAAAAATAATCAAACTTGCAAGACTGAGTATAATCCTACATGAGAAAAAATGGAAACTTAATGACCAGAAATCTTTCAATTATTCCCAATGAAAAGATAAGTGCTGAGTAGAAACTCTGAAATGCAAACACCAGAATTCAGAGAAGCCTAGGAAGGTAAATACATTTGAGCAATTGGAAGAGGCTAAATGATAGAGAATTTAGATTCCAATGTAGAGAGAAGAGACAAGTATCCTTTCAGAACCTTAATGTCTTTAAGGGTAACAGTAAGAGTTAAGTAAGACAGAAGGCACATGGATTGATTTTGTTTTCAATGGTTTTAAGAGGAAGGAAAAGAAAAAGAAATATATCAGGGAAGAAATGAGGAAGAAGGGGGTAGAACTATTATTTTCTAATTATTGGGGTATAGGAGGAGACTACATAAACATGGAGAAAGGTATGGGGGCAGCAGGCATTACATGAACTTTACTCTTATTTGAAGCAGACAAATGAGGCTTGCATACACATGTGCACACCAAAGAGTTAAGTCTAGAAATATTTTAAAGTCAACAGAGAAATCATCAAGAATAGTAAAAGAATGGGAGTATAAGATGGTACAAGAAGAAAAGAGCCACAACCAAAACAAATTTCAACTCTCAAGGGTAAATCACAAATGAAGGAATAAAAGGAAGGCAGTAAAGGATAAGAGTAAGTGATTGGGGTCCATGAAAGGAAAAGAGAGGAGTTAAAATGGAGTGAAAGCAGAGCATTTTAATTTTGGACTTTTGTGTTGATCACATTTCTTCTCTTTTACCACCTCCTTCTTCTTATGATACAATACAATAAACATTGATTAAGTGCCTCCTGTGTGCTAAGCACTGCGGCGAACACTGGGAATATACCTTCTTTCTAAAGGGGATAGTTGGGGGTAGAGATGAACAGTTGGATTGCTATAGCACTAAATTTGTAAACTAATTTATTTAGTGTAATTTTTATAGGCCTAACCATGAATGGCTTTTTTTTTTTGTAGGAAGGCCTCCATATATCAAAGAAAAATGGTCCAAATCATACAGGGCTATTTCAAGAGATCATACAAGAGGTCATTACATTGCTGAGAAGGGCTAAGTCTATCAAAATCAGTCATTACACACTGTGGCTGTTTCTGTGAACAATGTCCTGGTTCTGCTCACTTTACTCAGCATCAGTTCATGTAAGTCTTTCCAGGATTTTCTGAAGTCCACCTGTTCATCATTTCTTATAGCACAAAAGTATTCCATTATATTTGTATACCACAACTTGTTCAGCCATTCCCCAATTGATGAGCATCCACTCAATTTCCAGTTCTTGGCCACCACAAAAAGAACTGCTATAAATAGCTTTGTACACCTGGGTCCTTTTCCCATTTTTATGATCTCTTTGGGATACAGCCCTAGAAGTGCTATTGCTGGGTCAAAGGGTATGTACATTTTTATAGCCCTTTGGGCATAGTTCTAAATTTAGGTACTACCCTTCTGCTGGTTACTGTGTCCTCTTTTTCCAATCTTCATCTTCGTGGAAAACCAGTTCAATTCTACACTATCTGTTTTGTCAAATCTCTTATTCCTTTTGTCAAATCTTATTTGTCAAATCCTAAAATATCCTCATTTTACCTTGTCAAATCTCAGCTCCTACCATCAGCCTCCCTTGCTTCTATACTTTATTCTGCTGAAAAAAAGCTAAAGGAAGACAAAAAAACTATGTTGACTGTGGCCAATACAAATTTATGTTATCAAATCTTAACTGGGCCCTCGCTATAGCAAGATACTTCTACTTCTTCCAAAGAGATATTTTATTTTTTCTTCAATTTTTTCATTTTTAAAATTTTGTTTGATTGATTCTTGATGTCTCATAGAGTCATTGGCTTCCATTTGCCCAGTTCTAATTTTTAAGGAATTATTTTCTTCAGTTAGGTTTTGTACTCTTTTCCATCTGGCCAATTCTATTTTTTAAGGAGTTGTTTTCTTTTTTCCAAGTTGTTGACTCTTACATGATTTTCTTGCATCACTCTCATTTGTCTTCCCAATTTTTCTTCTACCTCTCTTATTTTATTTTTGAGCTTTCCCAGAGGGACCTTTTGTACTTGAGACCAATTCACAGTTCTCTTTGAGGCTTCATGTGTAGACATTTTAACATTGTTGTCTTCTTCTGAGTTTGTGTTTTGGTCTTCCCTGTTGCCACAGTGGCTTTCTATGGTTGGGGCTTTTTCTTTTTATTTCTTTTTAGTTTTTGCTCATTTTCCAACTATTTTGTGGTCTCTAAAGTTGAGTTCTGCTCCTCAGGCACAGGAGGCACTGTCCCAAGCTTCTTATGTTGGAGGCCAGAGGTCTGGTCACTGGCTTTCTGGAGCTGTCAGTTTGCTCACTGTATTGTGGTAGCCTGGCCTAGTCATACCTCTTGCTCCTGTTGCCCTGGTGTATGAAGCCTCATAATTAATTGGTACATGGTGCCACTGGCCTGCTGAGCCAGGACCAAGAGGCCAAGGTTGGTGATCTGTGCTGGGGGTAGGAGCCTCCTGCTGACTTGCCTGGATACCACCTGCACTGGGCTGTGTTCCTGTTTTACCCAAGAGAGACAGACTTTTCTTGCAGTCCTTCTAAGTTATTTTGGGCTGGAAAATTGTTTCATCCCTTCCTTTTGTGGGTTCTGTCACTCCAGAATTCATTTTGAGGGAAACTGGAAAGCTCTCAGGGAGCTTCCTGCCTTTTCCCCACCATTTTGACTTCACTTCACTTCTATGCTTTCTAAATCAATTTTCTATTCTATTCATCACAGCAGCTATTTCAAATCTTTTCTTCTTAAGCCTCCCTCCCCCAGAATTCCTACCCTCACACTTTTTGCTGAAGATACCTTGCCAAAAAACTCTTAGGCTAAATAAATACCTGTCTTCTCCCCTCTTCCTCATCTTAAATTTCTCTGATATCATCTCTATCTTTTCCTTCACTCAAGTCTTTGCCTGAGCCAACCCCTCTATAGGACTCTTAATCCCAGCTCCTCCCTCTTCAAAGAAGTTTGCTTCCATTATCTTAACAATCTCTCTAATCTTTAACTTTTCCATATCCATGGGTTTTTTCTTTTCTCGTGTTGACAAACACACATATAAACACAAATATATGTAAATGCACACATACAGGTATGATCTATCCCCCTATACACACATATAGGTGTGGTCTAACTAACATCCCTTAGGAATATGAAATGGAAGAGAATAGATTTAAGAGATTAGATATAGAGCAGAGATGGGGAACCTGTGGCCTCGAGGCCACATGTGGCCCTCTAGGTCCTCAAGTGTGGCCATTTGACAACTCCAAACTTCACAGAACAAATTCCCTTAATAAAGGGATTTGTTCTATAAAACTTGAACTCAAAAGGCTGTATTTAATGATGAGGCTTTACAAATAGTTGAGGAAAGAAGGAAAAACAAAAGGGAAAAATAAAGGGAAAGATATACCAAACTGAATGCAGAATTTCAGAGAATAGCAAGAAGGGAGAAGATTTTCTTAAATGAACAATACAAAGAAATAGAAGGAAACTGTGGAATAGGAAAGACAAAAGATCTCTGCAAGAAAACTAAAGATATCAAGGTAATGTTTCATGCAAAAATGGGAATGATAAAAGACAAAAATGGTAGGGACTTAATAGAAACAGAAGAGATTAGGAAGAGGTGGCAAGAATACACAAAAGAACTATATAAGAATGATCTTAATATCACCAGTAACCATGATGGTGTGGTTACTGATCTAGAGCCAGATATCTTGGAGAATGAAATCAAGTGGGCCTTAAGAAGCACTGCTAAAAAGAAGGCTAATGGAGGTGAAGGAATTTCAGCTGAGTTACTTAAAATTCTAAAAGATAATTTTGTTAAAGTGATGCATTCAATATGCCAGCAAATTTGGAAAACTCAATAGTGGCCACTGGATTGGAAAAGATCAATTTATGTCCCAATCCTAGAGAAGGGCAATACCAAGGAACATTCAAATTATTGAACAATTGAGCTCATTTCACATGCCAGCAAGGTTATGTCTAAGATTCTGTGAGCTAGGCTTCAACAATATGTGAACCAAGAATTACCAAAAGTGCAGACTGGTTTTCAAAGAGGCAGAGGAACTAGAGACCAAATTGCCAACATTTACTGGATTATGGAGAAAACAAAGGAGTTCTAGAAAAACATATTCTTCTCTTTCATTGACTAAACTAAAGTCTTTGACCATGTGGATTACAACAAAATGTGAAAAGTTCTCAGAGAGATGGGAATACCACATTATCTTACTTGTCTCTATGGCAATGGTTCTCAACCTTCCTAATGTCACGACCCTTTAATACTCATATGTACTCACATATCTGCATGTGGTCAGACCTGCCAGGAGATGGATAGAGGAGTGGTATCTTGGTTCCTAAGACCATCAGAAATATGTGTTTTCTGATGGTCTTAGGCGACCCCTGTGAAAGGGTCATTTGACCCCCAAAGGGGTCGCTACCCACAGGTTGAGAACCGCTGCTCTAGAGGAACCTATATGTGGGTCAAGAAGCAATAGTTAGAACTGAACATGGAACAACTGATTGGTTTAAGATTGAAAAAGGAGTATAATAAGGCTGCATATTGTCACCTCATTTATTTAATTTATATACAAAGTACATCACGTGAAATGCCAGGCAAGAAAAATCAAAAGTAAGAATTAAGGTTGCTGGGCGAAATATTAACAATAACAGATAGGCAGATAATACCACTCTGATGGCAGAAAGTGAAGAAGAATTAAGAAACCTCTTGGAGAGGGTGAAAAAGGAGAGTGTAAAATCTAGCTTGAAGCTTACCATAAAAAAAAATGATGAAAGCAGTGTCAGATTTTATATTTTGGGGCTCAAAGATATCTGCAGATAGTGACTGCAGCCATGAAATTAAAAGATATTTGCTCTTTGGGAAGGAAAGTTATGCCAAATTTGAGCAGCATACTAAAAAGCAGATATATCACCTTGTCAACAAAGGAAAGCTATAGTTTTCCCAGTAGCAATATATGGCTGTGAGAGCTGGACTACAAGGAAAGCTGAGCACCATAGAATCAATGTTTTTTAATTATAGTGCTTGAGAAGACTTTTGAGAATCCCTTGGACAGCAAAGAGGTAATATATCAGTCAATACTTAAAGAAATTAACTAAAAAAAAAAGAAATTGACTCAGACTCTTCACTGGAAAGACAAATACTGAAGTTAAAGCTTAAATATTTTGACCACAAAGAAAACAGGACTCATTGGAAAAGACCCTGATGGTGGGAAAGATTGAAGGCAAAAGGAAAAGGGGATGGCAGAGGATGGGATGGATAGATAGTATCATGGAAACAACAGACATGGATTTGGATAGACTTCAAGAGATAATGGACGATAGGAGGACCTGTTGTGCTATTATGGTCCATGGGGTCATGAAGAGTTGGACATGACTGAACAATTGTACAATAAACAATAACACAAACACACCTGTCTCCCAATACTTTAAAAAGCCCAAAACTTTTTTCTGAGTTTTGAGTTCTAAATTCTTTCCCTCCCTCTCTGAGATGGTAAGCAATCTGATATAGTTCATGCATGTGCAATCGTGTAAAACATTTCCACATTAGTCATTTTGTACAAGACTCCTCAAAGAAAAGAAAGGAACAAAGAAAAAGGAAAAAGGAAGGAAAGGAAGAAAAAGTGAAAGGAAGGAAGGAAGATGAAAAGAGTATGCTTCAAACAATATCAATTCTTTCTATGGAAATGGACATCATGTTTTATCATGAATCCTTTGGGATTGTCTTAGATTGTTGTATTGCCTTAGACTGTTGTAATAGCTAAGTCATTTGTCACACAATACAATTTTGCTGTTACTGTGTACAATGTTCTGGTTTGGCTCACTTCATTTTGCATCATTTCATATAAGTTTTTCCATGTTTTTTTTTTCTGAAATCTGCTCATTTCTTACAGCATGATAATATTCCATCACAATCATATACCACAACTTGTTCAGCCATTCATTCCCCAGTTGAGGAATATCCCTTCTATTTCCAATTCTTAGTCACTACAAAAAAAAGCTGCTATAAATATTTTTGGACAAGTATGTCCTTTTACCTTTTTTTCAGTCTCTTTGGGATGTAGACCTAGCAGTGGTATTATTGGATCAAAGAGTGTGCACAGTTTTATAGTCCTTTGGACATAGTTTCAGATTGCTCTCCAGAATGGTTGAATCAGTTCACAATTCCATCAACCATTAATGTCCCAGTTTTCCCATATCCCCTGCAACATTTATCATTTTCCATTTCCGTCATATTAGCCTAGACAATAGGCATAAGGAGGTACTTCAGAGTTGTTTTAATTTGTATTTCCTTAACCAATAGTGATTTAGACCATTTTTTTCATGACTACAGATAGCTTTGATTTCTTTGGCTGAAAACTGCCTGTTCATATCCTTCAAGCATTTATCAATTGGGGAATGACTAGCATTCTTATAAACTTTATTCAGTTCTCTATATATTTGAGAAAGAAGGCCTTCAGCAGAGATACTTGCTGCTAATTCCTTCTCGCCTCTCCCCCACCACCACCTCAGTTTTCTGCTTTCCTTCCACTTTTGGTTGTTTTGTTTTGGTTTGTGCAAAAATTTTTTAATTTTTATCATTAAAATTATATGTTTTACATTTTGTAATGCTCACTGGGGCAAGGTAAGTGAAGATGGAGGTGATATAAAAACAGAAGGCATTAAAATAAAAACTTAGAAATTATAAGGAAAAATCAATAAAAACGAGAATATTAACATTAAAATCTTGTGTTTTCTACAACTTTCAATATATTGTGTGACTATAAATATTTGTTTTGCTATAGAGTATCATTTCTGATTTGTGAGGCAGATGGTGGCATAGTGGAGAGTGCCAGGGCTGGTATCTGGGGGACCTGAGTTCAAATGCGGCCTCAAACACTTACTAGCTGTATCATAGTGGGCAAGTCACTTAACCCTGTTTGCCTCAGTTTCCTTATCTGTAAAATGAGCTGGAGAAAAAAACTATTCCAGTATCTTTGCCCAGAAAACCCCAAATGGGGTCACAAAGAGTCAGATATGACTGAAAAATAACCACCGTGACAAAAATAATTTGTAAAAGTTAGCCTTTCTCATGGATATTTTTTTAGTGTATATGTAGATTATCCTCACAAAAATGTTGTATAGATGTGAAAGTAATCATATGAGTATGCAGTTAGGGATATTCTTCTAACAGGTAGATTTTAGGAAGTAATAATAAGATCTGAAATTTCTCCATGCTTCTGGTATCTTCTTTTATTTCAAATCCTCTCATTGTCTACAAAATGACATCACTTCCAACACAGACCTCCTTTGCATATACTTAGCTCTGTCAACTATCTTTTCCTGTCATTGTTTTCTTCACTGACATTTCCATACATAGTTTATCCAGGTCCTTGATACTAATTGAATTCAAATGTGGTAGTCTTGCTGAACCTTGATCATGTAAAGAGTTTGCCATAGACCATGGGGAGATGGATGTATGTTAGACTTGGGAAAATTTAGATCTCCCACAAATACTAGAGAAAGCTCTAAAAAATGCACAGAAGGAAGAAAGATAAAGAAGATCAAAAAGAAACAACAATAAACACCTCCCTTCAGTTCAGTTTTGCTTCCGTTCACACACACACACACACACACACACACACACACACACACACACACACACATACACAAAGTGGTCAGAATTCTGTAGAAATTCTAAGTGGAGATAAACCAAGGTATGTGGAAAGCAAAATCTTGTGAACTGAAAAGAGACAGTGCTAGACCAGTACCCAGAGAGCATAGTCTGAGACACAGCAAGGGACAGAGCCAGCTCCAGGTTCAGAACTGTGCAGCAAGGAATCAGAGAAGGTACCAAGGCCAGAGCCTAAACTGGGCTGGCAGAAGATTGAGCCAAAACCCAGGAATTCCTGCAAAAGGCAAGAGCTAGACTTAGTCACCACATGCAGGACCAAACAGGACCTGCCCACACTATTCCAAGTGTAGAGGATAAAGCAAAGTCTGACCTATGAACAAATCCCCAATCCAGAAATAGTAGGAGATGTAAATAAACAGAAGAACATGTCAACACAATAAAGAAACAATATGAATTGATAGAAACCCAATGGGCAAACCCAGAAGAGAATAATTCTACAAGTCCAAGTAGAGCCTCAGAGAAAAGAATGTCATGGCTTAAAGCACTATATGTGTAGCCGAAAGAAATGCTACAAGATACACAAAATTTAGTGACAACTAAAGAGGAAAGAATGGCAAAGAGAATTAACTTGGAATAGATGGTAATAAACTTTATCCAACAATTCCTGGAAAATTATAATGAATCAGAGTTGGTTACAGAGCTTCTCCATTTCTCATTTGTTTAATTGTCCAATTTCCAGTTACATCCTTCAATTTTATTTGTAGGACTTTGATTAGTTGGGTATCTGACCAAACTTTCCTCGAATTTGTTTTTCTCTTCACTTGCCTCTTGCTATTTTATGAAATCTGTGAGGGGATTGGGTTTTTTTTTTTCTTTGCCATCTTTCTCCATAAGATTTTACAACTGAGTTTGTGTTCTAAATGGCAAGGGGATTTATGTCAAAGTGGTGACTAAAATTAAATTAAATCAAAGAAAAAATCCAGACCTTTATTAAATCACTATTCCATGTAAGGCATTACCCATTTTCAGACTATAAGAAAAAAATATGAGACTGTCATTACTGTTCCTCCGTGCATAGTATTTTCAGTTATGGACCAACAATAAACTTCCAGATGGTTAAATTGAAGAATTCAATATTATTATGTAAGAGTTAATAACTAAAGTGAAGCTGAGCACTTCTTTAAAATAGATTTTTTGGGGGGAAATAAAAAAAATTACCGATTTTATATTGCAAAAACTATCAGTCCTAAATATTCAAACATAGCAATGAAAGTATAGAGTAATGTCCAATATAAGTGATCTATAACAAAGAATTATCATTCACCTTACATAAACTCCATGTGCCCTCTTGTGGTAAATAATGTGTTTTTTTAAAATTATACTTGAAAACTAATGAAAAATGAAAATGAACCTAGATATTCACTAAGACAATGATTTATAAACTGTATTGACTTTTGAGGGTACACTTGCCTTCCAGCTGATTGGTGACATCTGAAGAGAACCCGAACCCAGTGGCTTCTGGGACACAATGCCCTATGAAGCAAGCTCAGGCTGTTCCTATGTCTGCCATCTGTCAACCGACAGGTGGTTATTAGGCTATGTTTGTTGTCTCTAGGTATGCCTCATACTTGGGAATCCAGGGCACGTGCAAGAGTGATCCGCTCTGGCAACAAATGACTGGCACAGTGCAAAAGCACCCTTATCCTCATCATTAGGAATAAATTTAATCAAACCAGTGATATCTAAGAGACCACAAGTTTCTAGCCCTTGTTATCATGTTTCAAGGAAATATAGCTACCATTTTGAAAACAGAATTTTTCTGAATCCAGAATAGGTCATGAAAAACTTTTCTGCTAGAACAGAACACAAGAGAAAACATTGCAACGAATTGTTTTGTATTACAAAATGTAAATGCACAAATAGTTCCTACTTTATAAATCCTATAAACTAAGGATTGGCAATATTTAAAAAATCACAAAGAAGTAACCCCAGTGTGCTTAATTGGACAAGCTAAAGGTGAGGAAATATAAATGAGAGTAAGTAACATTAAGTTAACATTTTTTTCTGAGCCTTATAACAGCAACTGTGACTAAGTTCTGGTTTAGGGCTCAGTCTGGTGTTTCTTACTGTAATGGAGAGTGTGTTTGATTTGGAATTAGCAGACTTGGTTTCACAATCCTGGTCATTAGATAAGTTCTGGTTCAGGGGTGGGGGAAACTTGAGGCCCTTTGACTGAATCCAAACTTAACAGAACAAATCACTTTATTAAGGGAATTTGTTTGTGAAGTTTGCAAATGATCTGGTTCTTCTCTTTAATGGATATTTATAGAAAGTGTTGGAAAAGTCTACTTTGCTGTATAAAGGAGATGAAATAAGGGATTCCCCCCCAATACTAAAGTTATGTATTCCTATGAGTTTTATGACATCTGCAAATCTGATAAATGTATCAATTAAATCCTTAATCTAAGTAATAGGGAAAAAAAAGTTAAACAGCATAAGGCCAAGCAAAGATCCTTGAGGTACTCAAGTGGAAACCTCTTAAACTGACACAGAACCATTAATGACTTAAATACAGACATTGACCCAATGCTGAATTCCACCTAAACTATTCTAGCCTACATGTCTTCATCCTGTCCACAAGAATAGAGTGTAATATGCATCTCACTCAATTCTGGAATCCCATAGCGACTGAGCTCAGTATGTAGGAGAATGGTTCAAGTTTGGCAACCTCTTCTCCTCACAGACTAGGAAGAAAACATATATCAAATATCAAAGACTTTAATTGCAACAGAATAAAAAAATAAGTAACAGCAAAATACATGCAACAGTATCATTCTCAGCTTGCATATATAAATGTGTTTGCTCTCCTATAGATTGACCTACTTCTAGGAGAAGGCTACAGATACATGGTAGAGATTCTAAAACGGAGGAGTTTGGGGCTTTAGCATCACCTGCTTTGCATTGAAGAAACAGGTCTAGTCAAGCTCTGTCTCCTGGCAACTAGATTATGCCTCAGACTGGATGTTGGCTTCACCTTCTACATTTCCAAAGCATAGACCAATCTACTCTACATCCGAAGGTCATCCACGGAAGGTCTCCAGTTGGCAACTCATCTTGCCTGACAATTACTTCTTCTCTGACATGCTACTGCTTCAAAGACCGTCATTGCTTCTTAGAATGATATTTCTCAGGCCAACATGCCTCAAAGTCCTATTGTTAGTTAGCCTCAAAATTTTAATTTGACTGGTGGACAAAAGGGTTGCTCAAACAGCTAGCAATAAGAATTCAGAGATATCCTCAACGGAAAGTGCCCAGCCTCTTAGCTGAGTTAAGGCAGCTGAATTCCATCTCTAATTCATAATGATGACGTGATTCTACCCCATTCCCATGGTCAGCACCTCTTGCATAGTGTTTCTGAGGATGGGGGTAAACATGCACCCATTTTTATACTCTTTAAATCCACCTGGTAGCTAATTATTGACTGTGCAAATTGTTCTGAAATTTAAATAATGCTCAAGAAGGCACTAGAAATATTGCATATGGGGGCGGAGGCAAACTCCACTATGGTCCTGCCAACATGGCAAAGCTCTTCTATCTCTTACCATCTTCCTCCTGTGGAAAATGTGTACTGTCCCTGCAAAGTATGCCACCTTTACAGAACATGCAAATTTAGAGTATCCACCCCAAATGTTCACATGGACTATTCGTGCCCAACCTGTGGTAGAACATTCCAAGCTCATATTGGTCTGATCAGCTACAGTCAGACACACTGAAACTTGACTCTGACATAATGATGTCATTTTGGTCCTCTTCAAGAACAAAGGACACCAACCAACCACAACACAAAGCAGCACATAAGTTGTTAACTGAATGCAGTAGACCAAACACAGAGGTCACCAGCCATATATAACATTTTATGTTGCTGTAACACACAAGGCATGAATTATATACACTACCAGTGGGCAAGGGCTAGTAACAAGTTGTATCTTCAACTATTGCTTCTAGAGCATTATATGTGAGAATGGTCACTAGGTCCGACACTTTGGCAGTGGCATGCTGTCAGTTTTCTACTGTAGGTCTCCTCTCTTTCCTGGACTTCAGTCACAATCCTGGGCCCATGAATGACTGAAAATGATGAAAAAAAATCCCTGATTTTCCAAACACAGATATTTTTGAGAGGTTTTCTCCACCCCATTCTTTTTTATGAAATCCTGAGTGCCTAAAATTTTTCACACTAAAAAAATTTCAGCTTGTATTCTATATCTCTGGCCATACACCCTCAAGCTAAGGTCAGTGACCTACTCCCCTCAGGAATCTAGGGTACCAGTCTAGGGTGCTCTGAGGGATTGGTGTGCCTCTTTTTGCCATTCTTTTGGTTCAAGCCTTCAATGGCTATGTACTCCCCACTGTTAAGAGCCTGGAATAACACTCCAATTCCATTTAAACTGAATATCAAGTAGCTTTTAAAATGGATATTTACTTTAAAAATAGACCTTGAGGCTCTACTACCTTTACCCAAAATGGAAAACAACAACAACAACAAAAGCCAATGACTCGGACTTGTCAGGACCACACGACCTCAAAAGAGAGAAGGCATGATTTCTCACCAGATGCTCTGAATAAAGGAGACACCTATTGAAGCCAAATGAGTAAATGAGGCAAAGCAAGGAAGCAGCAGAAGATGACAGGCCTTTTTGAATGTCTCAGAAGCCAAATAAAAGAGCCTCCTCTTCAATACGTGGCTAATCAGCTGGAACCTGCTATGGAACATCCAGAAATGCTCCAGAGTCTCTACAAGGCACCTGTATCAGCAAGCACCCTAGCATACTGAGGGCGGCTACTAGCACAGGTTCTTAGATCTGCTTTTCTAAAGGAAAGCAACTCAAAATGGGTTAACAATCTTACTTTAATCAAGCATATCATTTAACTAGTTCAGGGGGAAAAGTCAGCACCCTGAACTTCAGAGAATACAAACAGAAGTTACAAACAAACAGAAAAACAGATCAGCAGACGGCTTCCAGCGTCTGAC
>CM053582.1:322906201-322925130 GCA_028627135.1 Pseudochirops cupreus | reverse complement strand
TGTGTGTGTATATGTATATATGTGTGTATATATAGTTTTCTTTCTAGTGGCATAAAATGACTTCCAAAGAAATCTCAGGATTTTATAAATTGGAAGACCTTAGAGGTTTATCTAGCTAACTTATACCTTTAATGCTTCTCAAAAGTGACCATACAGTTTTCACTTAAATAACTGAAGTAAACAGGGAAACACACTAGCTCTAGTGAAGGTCAGGGAGAAGTTATGTGTTCCCATTATTAAGTGAAGAATCATGAAATGGAAACCCGTTAGAGGAATGGATATTTTGATATATACACCTGAGGCTTTATGATAAGTTTATGATTGTATGTTGACTTGCATCATTAATACATTAGATTGAATGACAAGTATAAACTCTGAGTCCTCATATTCTCCATATCTTCCTCACTGTACAAAGGACAAGAGACTCCACTAGAAATCTACTCTTCAGTCATCCCAAATTCAGCAATTTTGCTAATCCTATAAATTCTACCCTCGTAATATAGCCTCCCATCATGTTCCTTTTTCACTTCCGTGGATTATTGTAATAGCTTCCTGTGTGTCTACTCCTCCTACTCCCTGCCATTTTTCAAATGGTTGCCAGTCAACACACACACACACACACACACACACACACACACACGCACACACACAACCACACACATGGTTATGTTATTCCTCACTGATCCTGGATTAAAAAATAAAATGAGAGTTTCTTGACATTGGGGAAGATGGATTTTCCTAATTAATTGATGTCTGTATGAGCAATTACAAAATATCTAGTGTGTCACTCTGAAATGACATTCTGCATGAAAATGAGCTATTGTTACACTTAATTTAAACCACTATGAACACAACTACCACATATTTTGAACTGTGATTCATAAGAAGTAGCATAAGACATATAATTCAGTGAATATGTGATCAGAAAAGAAGGGAAGCTCGTTATATATTGAAAATGAGAGATAACAAACAACTTTTTGATGAAAAGATCAGAGAAGAATAGAAAATTTGACATTCAGATGCAAGACTTGAGTGAAGTATAAAAAGGTAAACAAAGTTAATTTGCTTATATTCCTATATGAGAAAATGATACATGTAACTTCTAAGAAGTTTATCATTACTAGGACAGTTAAAAAGAATTTACAGACAGAGGGCATGGATGTGAGTCAACTATGTTGAAATGATCTCCAAAAAAATGAAGGGCAGAGAAAGGGAGAAGAGGGAAGGGAGAGGTAGAAGGGGGAAGGGAGAAGTAGAACGGGGAAATTTTTCTCACATAAAATAGGTGCACAAGAAGAGCTTTTACAATGGAGAGGAAAATGCGGGTATAGCAGGCTTGAACCTCACTCTGATAGGAACTGGGTCAAAGGGGAAAAAATTTATACATACACACAGTCAGCTGTACATAGAAATCCAACCATGGAGGAGATGATAAAAGGGATGGCAGATAAAAAAAGGCAGTGGTTAGAAGCAAAATAAGACTTTTGAGGAAGGACAAGATAAAAAGAGAGAAAGAGGAAGAAATAGAAGAAAATGGGAAGGAAGAAAATACATAGTAATCATAACTGTGAATGTGAATAGGATGGGCTCACCCATAAAATGGAAGCAGATAGCAGAATGGATAATCCAACAATGTGTTGTTTACAAGAGACACACTTGAAACACAAAGACACACAGAGTTAAAATAAAGGAATGGAGCAGAATATAATATGCTTCAGCTAAAATTTAAAATAAAAGCAGGGGTAATAATCATGACCTCAGATTAAAAAAAGCAAAAATAGACTAAATTAACAGAGGTAATCAGGGAAACTACATTATGCTAAAAGGTACCATAGACAACGAAGTAACAAAAAAAATTTTAAGTAAGTTTAATTGGTAAATGGTCAAAGGATATAAGCACACAATTTTTAGAAGAAGAATTCAAAGCTATCTATATGACCACATGAAAAAATACTTTAAATCACTATTGACTAGGCAAAGGCAAACTAAAACAACTTTGGAGTACCAACTTACCCCTATTAGAAATGACAAATGCTGAGGGAAAAGTAGATACCCGAATGAATTGCTGATAGGTAGTGAATTGATCCAACTATTCTAGTGAACAATTTGGAACTATGTCCAAAAGGATATAAAACTATGTATACCCTTGGACCCAGCAATATCACTATCAGGTCTGTATCTCAAAAAAATCAAAGCAAAAGGAAAAGGACCTACATGTACAAAAATATTTATAGCAGCTCTTTTTGTAGTAGCAAAGAATTAGAAATTGAGAGAATGTTGATCAATTGGGGAATAGCTGAACAAGTTGTGTCATATGACTGTGATGGATTACTACTGTGCTGTGGGAAATAATGATGGTTTCAGAAAAACATGGCAAGACTTACATGAACTTGTTATTGTGTTATTGAAATATGACTAATATATGTTTTGCATGATTTCACGTATATAATTGAGATACTGTTTGTGTGAGCAGTGGGTGGGAGAAGGGGTGGAAAGGAGAGATTTGGAACTCAAAATTTTAAAAAGAATGTTAAAAATAAATAATAAATTAAAATGGTAAAAAAAAAAAAAGAGAGAGAGAAGACTATGGCAATGGTAAATGATAATTTATCTTACACATATGCATAAACACAACCCAAGCACAGAAGTGGTATTCACAGAATGTAAAACGACCTAGAATAGGATCTATGGGAAAAGAAGCATAAAAACAAATCCATGACAAGGAAAGAAAATACTTCCGCATTGATAGAAATACCAACAGGTCTATCAAAGTTGAATTTTATTGCACTATTACTTATATACTATTATTAACCACCAAAAATATAGGCTTATTGCAATACTGGTTGCACAATCTTCTGTAATATTTTTCCTAGTAAGAAAACATTAATATGTAGAAAAACTGTACCTTCATCATCAATATTTTTTAATCCTTCTTCCAATTCTACTATCTTGTTCCTGATTTCAATCGTTGTGAGTTGTGCTATATTCCTATATAATTAAAGAAATTGATTAAATAATGTTTCTCATCATTCAGTGGGAAAAAATACTGTACTTAGTAACATTTTACTTATCCAGGGCACATTTATCCTAACCCTTCACCTGGATAAAGTGCATATGAAAACTAGGTGAAAAAAATATATTCTGCACAACTAAAATAGTCCCAAAGCTAATACTGAAAAGTAAAGCATTTCAAAGGATAGTCTGGAAGGCAATCATTAAGTACTTATTTACTCTTATTTTGTAAAAGAGTCTAAAAAGTTTGGATATCTGGTTTCCCATGCTACGGAAGATTTTTAAGCAAGAAATCAGAAAGTGGAAGGGAATTGTTACGAGTAGCAAGCAAATTCTAAAAGAAGTGACAGTTCAATAGGAAAGGAAACAACTGAGGAAACTGTAAAAAGTAGACTAAAGAACAACAAAAACAGAGCAGCCAGGGTCACTGGGGTAGGGATGGGTTGGGTTGTCCAAAATGCCTGAATAGTCATTAAAATGTTACCATATTGCACTTAATAATGAGAACTATCAGAGGATCAAGAGCTGGAAAGCCTTGCAGAGAGCATCTAGTTCAACTCCCTAAACTTACAGATAAAGAAACTAAGGCCCAGAGTTTAAATAAATTTTCCAAGGTCATATATAAATAACAGGATCAGGATCTAAACCCAGGTTTTTAGACTCAAAATTCAGTGCTCTTTCCACTATATTGCCTAATGCTCATAATAATCATGAGTCAAATATAAAAAGTTAAAATATATTCAGTATAATTTAATACAGCTCTGTATGAAATGTATTTTGGAAAGATTTCTAATCAGAACAGCTAAAATGAAAAGTTTGGGTGTTTAAGGACATAAGCTTCAGTTATTTGAAAAGTTCACCTATATAGATTTTCCTCTCTCCTTAATATGAAATGTGTCCCTAATATCAGATGGACCTGCCTCTATAAAAAATGGACCCACATTTCCATTTCAAATCAACTCAATTAAAGATCTTAAGAATCCATTATATTCAAAGCAGTGTTCTAGAATCTAGGAACTGATTCAAATACAAAAATTTTTAAAAAGGTCTATACTCTCAAAGAACTTATAATTTCCTGAGGCAATCCACCAGGTATATAGGTCAACTAATCAATTAATAAGCATTTATACAGTATCTGTTATGTGTCAGTCACTGTGCTAAGTGTTGGGATACAAAGACAAATACAGAATAGTATCTGTTCTCAAGAAGTTTACATTCTATCACAGAAGATGTGTGTGTATAGATAGATACACACAGATATATAGCTAGGTATCTATATCTACGTCTATGGATATCAACTTAGATATTTATAGACAAATCTCTATATACATACAATATCTATCTGGATATTTATAGATAAATCTACATCTATCTATCCATACACACAGAATACAAAAGGAATATGTTATCTTAAGAAGAAAGAGCACTAGCAGTTGGGAGAATCAGTAAAGAATTCCTGTAGAAAGTGAAACTTCAAAGGAAGTTAAGGGAATCCACAAGAGTGAGTGAGAAGAGAACGTCTTCTAGTTAGCACAATGAATACAGAGCTAGACTTGGAGATAGGAAGACTTGAGTTAGGAGTTATGTGGAGAATGGAATAAAGTTAGGAGAGACCTGGGACAGGAAGACCATTTAGAAGGCCATTCCAATAATCCAGGAGAGGTGATAAGGAACTGAACTAAGGTGGGGGTTTTGAGATAGTGAAAAGGGACAGACATAAGGTAGAAATGGTGAGATTTGGCAGCTACTGAGTTGGGAAGGATGAGAATAGTGCTGAAGCCGCAAATTCTTGGGAGACTGGGAAAATGGTGATGCCTTTGACAGAAATAAGGAAATTTGGAAGAGGGTTGGTCTTGGAAGGGAAAGATAATGAGTTCTGCTTTGAAAGTGTTGGATTTGAAGTGTTTCTGGGATATCTTATATGACACATGCAATAGGTAGCTGGTGAGGCAGGACTGAGGATCAGAAGAGAGCTGGTGACTGGATGTAGAGAGCTGAAAGTCATCTGCATAGTAAAACCTAGGAGAAACGACCTCTTTATAAAGAGAAAAGGACACAAAAGAGAGCATTAAATGTGTACCCATAGTTGGGTAGATGAGGGGAGTGATATGGATGATGATTCGGCAAAAGAAACGGAGGACAGATATGTAGGAGGAGAGTTAGGAGAGGATAGGGGTCAGGAAAATCCAGAGGAGAGAGTATATCGAGGAAAATATGAGTCAATGCAATGCAGTAGTCAATGTCAAATGCACCAGAGAGCTTAAGGAGGATTTGGAGTGAGAAGAACAATCTGATTTGGCAATTAAGGGAAGGTAGTCCAGGGGGAGTTTATTGGAGAGATGACTTTGGAGTGAGCAATTTCAGTTGAGTGATGAGGTAGCAAGCTAGACTTGCAAAGGTTTAAGAAATGAAAGGGAAGAAAATGAAGAAAAGGTTTTTCAAGGAATTTTGCTAAGAAATGAAGGAGAGATATGTATAAACAATGCAGTATTCACAATGCCTACAGTAACTATAAGTATGCTGATAAGGTTATCAATCACAAAATGTAACAGGCTCTTTATATGGGAAATATAGCTAGAGCATTTATTCAAATACCAGAAAAATGAGTCCCAAAACCAGAAAGCCAAAGCCAATACAGCAGTTATGAAGTTGGCACATGTAGTTAATGTAGTAAACAACCACATTCACCAGCCTTCAAAACAGGACAGGCTACCTCAAGCAAAGATCCTCCTCTCCTCACTCATGCAACTGCTCATTGTCCAGGCAGCTTGCTCCCAGTAGCTCCAGCCCCCTCAGTTCCTGTCCCTGGAAGTCCTCAGCAGGAGTCCTTAGCAGAGATTCTGGCAGGCTCAAAGAAAAAGGAGTTCATGCAGCTGCTGCCGCCACACCACTTCTAGTCACCACAGCAAGGACACTAGCTTGGTTCTGGCTTTCTCTTGCTCCCCCCCTTCCTACCATGTCACCAAGTTCAAGGGGCATGGAAGATCTTCAAGTCCCAGTATCGTTACAAGATATTACAATGATAGTTTGAAAAGATGGCAGAAATTAGTTAAGGTATTTTTAAGGAAAGAGGAGAGAGACAGGTATGCTTGAAAGCAGCTGGGAACAATCCAGAAGTTAGGGTAAGATTTAAGAGTATAACAAGAGGGGATAATTGAAGGAGCAATCTGCTGAAGCAGACAAGAGGGGTTAAGTACATTTGTGATCATAGATTTAGGTATGGAAAAGACTTGGAGGCCATGTAATCCAACCTCCCCCCCTTTATTTTACAGATGTGTAAACTGAGGTTGAGAAAGGTTAAGTGACTTACCTAAAGTTATACAGCTGGTGTCTGAGGACAGTGGGTCTAGCTTTGGTAAGAAGGGCCCATGTCATTATCAGACACTGGAATAAAAGAGGAGAGAATTGGGGATGATGGAAAGAGGTTTTAAGATAAAGAGTAAGGCAGCTCATGGTGAATAACTAACCTTAGTTGACTAATATTGTTTTTGTTTTTTGTTTCTTTGGTAAATTATGAGGCAAAGTATTCAGCTGAAAAATTGATTTTTTTCAGCTCTTATCTCAATGGAGATTTAAGAGAGGAGGCAGTTCAAAAGCATCCCCATGATGAGCAGGATAGGGAATTAGAGAACAGTAAAAGAACTTCCCTGATTCAACCTCAGTAAGGGCCTAGTTGAGGTTAGATTGGATACATCTGTAGTGAATCTAGTTGGCTCATGTGCATGAATTCCTACAACTCCTATCAGAAGTGTGTGAATAAGAGCAGAAGAGTTTGTGGAATTGTTTTTCAATTATATCCAACTCTTTGTGACCCCATTTGGGGTTTTCTTAGCAAAGATACTGGAATGGTTTACCATTTATTTCCTTCTTCAGCTCATTTCACAAATGAGGAAACTCAGATAAACAAAGTTAAGTGACTTGCCCAAGGTCACACAGCTCTTGTCTGAGGCCAAATTTAGATTCAGGAAGATGAGTCTTCCTGACTCCAGACCCACTACCTAGCTACCCCCAAGCAGAGGTGGGTGGTGGGAATAGTCCAAGATTGGGGTTTGGCAAAAAATGAGCAGCCAGAGGACAAGGCAGAAGTGATTTGAGAATAGAGTTACAGTGTGGTGTTGTGCTGCTCAGGGTGCTAAGTCTGTAAAGGAAGGAAAGTGAAATCAGAGTAGCAGGAAATGGCCTTAAGAAAAGGCTGAAGTTTGGAGGGACTGGAAGTCACAATGGTGACAAAGAACAGATTTAGGAGTAGTAAGGCATAGGGAGAGATGGAATGAGAGGTGGGTATGGTCAGATATAGAGGAATGTTAGGTTTTTGTCATGGATGTGGGACATGGCAAGAACTAAGGTATGATCATCTTTGACCACATTTTAGATTGAGTAAAATTTGAAAAAGAATTTGAAATTTTAGAACTTGGAGGTTAGATTGTTTGACAGCACTTCAACATAAATGTTGATGTCTCCTAGCATAATGACAGAAATCAGAGAAAGACAGTGAACCAGGCACTAATATCCTTGAGAAAGGAGGGGAATTGACCTAAATCCTCCATTCTGATATCTCAACCAGGTGGCAAAATTTGATAGAGTGACCTTGAACTTCAAAGTTGCTCAGTGACAGCAGTAAAGGGAGAGCCTACAATTGCCAGTGGCAAGCAACAAGTATTCTGACTTACCACTCCAACTCACCAACTGCTGTGGATAAGTGTATTAGAAAAAGTGCAGCCAGTGCTGGAGAGGATGGCCATGCATGTACTATTTCAGGAAAGATGGAAAGAGCATGAAAGGAAGAGATTCAAAATTAAGGATGAATTTTGGTATAGTATGGGAAACCTAGAAAGCATACAATGGGAGGGATAGGTTGATCTGAGGTAGACATGAGGATAGGGTCAAGGAAGATAATAGTAAGAACAAGTAAAGGGGGTTAGAGAGAAGAGTAGTTTACTCTTAGGTAAATGCAGTGGACAGAATGCTCATCTTCCTGAGTTCAAATCTGGCCTCAGACAGTAACTGTGTGACCCCGGGCAAGTCACTTACCCCATTTGCCTCAGTTTCCTCAGCTGTAAAATGAGCTAGAGAAGGAAATGGCAAACCACTCTAGTCAATCTCTGCCAAGAGTTATGAAGAGTTGGACATGACTGAAAACAAATGAACAACAATAGTCAGTAATCAAATATCACAGGGACTATGAAAATATGAAGTAGGTGGTAGGAGTTTGATAACCATACTGGGTAGCAGATAGTTTAAATACAAAACAGAGGAATGGTTTGTATTTGTTCCTAGCAGCACTCTAATTAGCCAGTTGAGTTTCTTGATCAGGGAAGAGACATACCAGATGTATTCTTTAGGCATATCACTTTGGCACATCCTAGAGTGGAATAAATATGTAATGCAAACCAAGTAAAATTGGAGGCAGGGAAAGTAATTAGGAAACTACTGATGAGAAGCATAGGGAATGGGATTGAAGACACAGATAAAAGTGTTGGTCGTGGAAAGAAGGGTGGTTATGTCTTCCTCAGAGTTAAGAGTAGTAAAGGAAGAGAGGATGAATGAATATATAGAAAAGTTCTGAGGTACAGAGGAATAGAGTAGTTCATGACAGAAAGCCTCTATTTTCTCAGTAAACTATTTGAGAACATCTGCGTAGAAGTGGTGATAGAGGAGACATTAGAAAAAGGAAAGGATTGGGAAGGCCGCTGAGGAGAGTGAAAATAGTAATCAAGGAAGAATAAAAAACATTTGCCACATACCAATGAGAAGAAGTTGAGACTAGATGATAAGATTTGCAGTAGACATAGTCAGCATAGTGTTGTAATTTAATCTAAGGCCATCACTCTTGTCTTCCCTTTATCATCTTCACCCTTTTGTGGCCTCTGTTCTTACTTTGCCATGACCTAGCCTTGGCATATTTCCACCTTGTACTGCCTTCAGTCCTATTTTACATTCCACTGAACAAAGATGGAGAAAAATAAGCACACTAAGTTGTGCTTACTGGATCCACTACAAATTTACATTACATAATCTCAATTGAGCCTTCAATGTGGCAGGTCAATCCTTTTATACAACCCCAATTCATTCACTATCCCACTCAACACAGGAACTCTTCCAAAGCTTTTCATTCCTCCTTAAAATATCCATTGCTCCTGTTCCCTTCCCCCTCTCAGATGAAAACCTTGCCTCATATTTCACTGAAAAAAAACAAGGTCATTCAAGAGCTCCTACCTCTCCAGTTATCTCCTATCTCCCAGATGTCTTCCGGCACTATTTACTCCTTCACTTGTCTCACACAAAGATGTGGTCCTTCTCCCACCCCCCTAGCCCCCACCTATGTGATCCCATTCCAGACTGTCTTCTCCATTAGCTTATAGGCACTATTAGCCCCATTATCATTTATCTTCCCTCTCTCCCTGTCTACTGGCTGCTTGCTTACTGCCTACAAACATGGCCTTCTCCTCCACCTTCCAAACCCCTTCAACTTAATCCATCCATCCCTACTATCATTTCAGATGTCTCTTCTCTTTCTCTTTGAGAAGGCTGTCTACATTCTGTGACTCTGTTTCCTTTCCTTCTATTCTTTTCTTAATTCTTGATTGTCTGGCTTCTCAACTCATCAATTCAACCCAAAATGCTCTCACCAAAGTTACCAGTGACTTCTTAATTGCTAAGTCTAATGTCCTTTTTCTCAGAAGGCTGAGGCCTTCTTGATGTTTTACAGCCTTTGACACTGTCAAACACCCTCTTTTCCTTGATACTACCTTCTGCCTAGGTTTCCATGGCACTCTTCTAGCCTGGTTTTTTTCTTAACTTACTTTGTTCCTTTGCTGAATCTTCACCTGGGGCCTTGTCTGCTAATGGTAGGTGTCCCCCAAGATTCAGTCCTAGGCTTTTCTTCTCCCTCTACTATTTCATTTGGTGATCTTGTCAGTTCCCATGGGTAAACATACATACATGCCTACACACATATGTATATATGTATGTATATGTATATATACAAAACATGTGTATACAAATGTTATATATAGGATATGTGTTCACTTTATATGTGAGATATATAGGTATCCATTCTGTTCCTAAGATTAGTAAGTATAATGAATTCTCTCCCTGTCTACATGTATTGAAATTAGCACTATTAGACATTATAATTGTGTTGTGGTAATTAGTTCCTGGACATATATATATATACCCTGATCCTGGTTAGTGAGCATGAATCCCCAAGTGGATACAGGTATTGAAATTTGCCCTACAGAAAGTTACAATTGAGTGAGGACACCTCAGTTGGTTCCAGGATATAAAACAGTTCAATTCCCATTAGTGCGAATGAATATGCCGAAATTCTCCCTGTTCAAAGTTGCAATTGTGTAAAATAGGGCCATTAGTTCCAGGTCAGTGAAAATATTGTGCATTCAAAGGACATGTTCCCTGGTTTTACTCATTCTAGATCATCTCAATCTATTAATGCCTTGGTAGGAAGGAGACATTCACATGGGCGTTACAAGACTGAAGGCTGGTGGGGGACCTTACTAAAGTTCTTCTTGGTTCTAAAGCTCTCACTTTTCAGACTGGAAAACTGAGTCCCAGAGTGGGTAAAGCAAATTTCTCTAGGTCCGTAGCTCGAGAGATTTGGGGATTTGGACGCGGGTCTTCTGCAGACTCTTAGCTACCGGTCAGGGACAGGGGTGGGGAGTGAGACAGGGGCCACAGGAGGGGCTCACGCAGCACTAAGGTACGTGCATCGGGGGCATTTTCACTAGGAATAAAGCGTGAGGGAGCGCTGCCGGCAGCGGCCAGCCCAGCTACCTCCGAGGCACAGGTGGCTTGGGAGGGCCCAGCTCTCTCGGGACTTCCTCCGGGCACTTGGTCCTCGTTTCTTTCCTACTCACTTCAATCGAGTTTCCTCCAGTAACTCCAATCTAAGGCGGTCTGTGGTCCAATTGCACAGGGTGTCCCCTCTTCCTTCCCCCATAATTTGAGCTCACTAGGCTGCCACACCTTTTTGGTTGAGGGGCCGCTTTGGAAAGGCGAGTGTGGGGCCAAGCCCAGGGAAGCCTCCCGGCTGAAGCGGCGCCGTCACGATGGCCAGCGCCGGGCTCCATAGTCACGTAGCCGGGACCCTCCCAGCTCCGGCAGGAGGGACCTGACGACCGGCAGACATCGCCCCCCAGCCCCCGGGGAAACTCCCCCGGGGATGCAGGAGCCTGGACGACGGGAAGCATTGGACAGGGGCGGCCGAGAAGGGGGTCAGTAGGCGGAGGGAAGGGGGGATTCCAGACACAGCGAAAAATGCCACAGGACCACCAAGCTCTCCCGCGACGCCCCCATGAGGACCGGCAAAGTCAGAGAATGACAAGACAGCCCTCGAGTTCTGGGCTCGGCGACATTCTATGATAGCTTTCCCTGATTGGTGAAGCAGAACAATACGGCCCGCCTTTCGGCTCGTGATTGGCGACCACCAGCGTCAGTTTGACTGACTTAAAGAATTCTTGAGCCAATCTCGAGAAATTGCCGGGGGAAGCATTGTTTCCTGAGGGCCCCTCCCCTTCCCTCCCTGCCCCCTACCCTTTCTCCTAGAGGTGACACTCAGCTGTTGGGTGACCTTGGTCACTGCTCTTAAGAAAGAAGAGAAAGACTGCGACCTTCCTGGCAAAGGTCATTTTCCTTCATCCTGGGCAGTTTCCTTAAGATTAGGACTTTCTGTAGCCTAAAGACCAATTTCTTATAGTCCAACCTCCTGCTTTTCCTCAATCTCTGACCCCTGTACGTGTTAATTGATCTCCTTTGGCAGCCTGTGAAGGTGGGGGAAGGAGATAGATTAGTCCTGGCCGCAAGGGGCTTACGTACCAGATACAGAGTAAACAAATGTATACTAATCTGGGGATCAGTTGATGCTTGGTATGAGTTGCACATTTTCGTGGTTGGTGCTGGAACAAATGGGAAGAGGACAGAGCTGAGTGCTCCCTATTTTACTGACAAGGAAATTGAGGCTCAGGCAGGTGGTCCAGGTATTCTGACTCCAAATGAAGTGATCTTTCTGGTATATGGCTCAACTTCCATTCCTGAGAGCATACGGGCCTTATTGATTCAAATACTTTCAATGAATTGTAAGAAGGGCTTATCTACCACATCTAGCATGGAAGGGAGGCAGAATAGTTCTCTCTGTCCTCTTTTCCTCTCTCCCTTCTACTAGGAGGAGGAGGAAAAAGAGCAGGAAGTTGGGGTCTGGAGCCCACTCTGTTCTCTTCAAAGAGAGGGTATACCAGGCTACAAATTCTTTGGTTGTTGCCCTTCATGCTCAAAGAGGACCAAAATGACATCATTATGTTAGTCAAATTAGCCAACTGTGGCTGATCAGACCAATATGAGGTTGGAAGGCTCTACCACAGGTCCGGCACAAATTGTATACACATTTGGAGTAGAGATGTCTCTAGATTTGCACATCTCACATCTCTTTTGAGCTGCTACAATTCTGCCTTGCTCATAAAGCACAGCACCTTCTTTGATGAGGGCATGCCAAGCTGGGTGGTCCTGTGCCAGTGTCTCCCATGTCTCACAATTGATTCCAAAGTTTTTCAGAGAGACTGTGAGAGTGTCCTTGTATTGTTTCTTCTGAAAAATAAAACAAGTCCCTACTCTCAAGGAGCTCATATCCTAATGGAGGAAGATAACACATATGAAAGGTTTCAGCTGCAAGTCAGAAAAGTCCATTGCCCTTAGGATGCACTGGCAAAGCAATGTTTATAACTGTATATGTATATGACATTCAAAATATGTGGAACAATAAATGTAAGATGCTCAAAAGATTTACTCCATTTTAGTTAAATCAAGGGAGGATGATGGGAGTTGAGAGTGGGATTTCTAAATGAAGAGAGAAAAGAGACACTTTACAAAAGGAAAGGAAAGACTCATAGAGAATGGAAGAAACAGATACAGAAAATACGGGGGAAAAGGAATAAAGATGCAACTAGAATCCATAAATTATAAGTAAATGTTAATCAAAGGTTGTAAGGAAACTAGTTTAAATTTGTTCCAAAAACTATTCCATTTTGTTCAGATGCTCAAGTCACACCTCCTTTATGAACTTTTCCCCAATTACTACAATCCAAATTCATTTCTTTTAATTCTGACCTATTTAATTTATTGCCTGTACCACTCACTCACTTGGCAATTGATTGTCTATTACATGTGTATTACATGTCTCACATTTTAGCTTTTTGTATTTCTACAGTAGTATTCTAGAGCCAAGGAGTAGGGCCAAAAGAAACAGACTATAGGTAATTCAGGGTTAAGGAATTAGTACTATGGGAAGGAGTAAAAGAATCTAGAAGTGTGGCATGGGCAGTTGGAATTAGCTGGCCATGGGTATAGGTAGGGAGTTCAATTTAGAAAGTAGGTGACTATTAGACAGATTGAAATAGGAAGAGCTGAGCAATTAAAAGTCTAGGTGGGTAGACTTTGTGAATGTGTGACCTTGAAAGAACTAGTAAAGGAGGTTGTATTTGGAGGAGAAAGATGACGTGCATCTTGGCAGATGGTTAATGGCAAAGTTAAAGGCAAAATCAGATGCCATTGTAAAAGCAAGAAGCAAATTGACATCTTATTTTCTACCACTAAGTTGGAGAAATTGAGAGATCTCTTTGAGAGAGGGCAAGCAGAGACATTGTATCTTTAGGGGAGTTAAGGCAATGAGATGAAGTGACTTAATGGTTCTGAATAAGGGAAAACTGGAAAAAATATGGCTAGAAAAGTAGTTTGGGTTAAGGTGGCTAGGTGGGGCAGTGAATAGAGCACTGGCCCTGGAGTCAGGAGGACCTGAGTTCAAATTTGATTTCAGACACTTAACACTAGCCATGTAACCTTGGGTAAGTCACTTAACCCCAATTTCCCTGTCTTCCCCCTCAAAAAGAAAGTAGTTTGGAGCCAGATTTTGGAGAATATTGAATGTTAAGATAAGCTTATATTTGATTTTCTAAGCAAAGGGGGAAATTTCATCCCATTTTATTTTCTAAGCACAGGAGTTATGAGTAGTGGAATGATATATTCAAGGTGATATATTAGGAAGTCAACCAATTGACAAGCATTTATTTAGAAACTATTATGTGTGTGGTACTGGAGATATAAAGACCATTCTTGTCCTCAAGAAGCTTACATTCTATCAAGAGAGACAGTAGATACACATATAAGTATGTACAAAGTAAATAAAGGCAGTTTTTATAAGAAGGCACTAATCGCTGGAGGGATCAGAAAAAACTTGTGGGAGGCAGAATTTGGGCTGAACTTGGAAGGAAACTAAGGCTTTTTAAGAGATGGTTGTGAGGAGAAAGGGCATTTGAGGCCTGCATAAAGGTTCCTAACATGTGAGGAGCAGTAATAAGGCCAGTCTGGCTGGCACTAAGAACATGTTAAAGGGGATAATGTATAATAAAAGCTGGCAAGTTATGTTGGAGCCAGGTTGTAAAGGGCTTTAAGTAGCCATCAGAGGAATTTGTGTGTTATCCCAGAAAGTAATGAAGAGATGTGCCATAATTAGACCCTTGCTTTAGGAATATCACTTGGGCATCTGTATAGATTGGAGAGGAGAGAGAGACCAAAAGAAGGCTATTGTGAAGGATATCAGAACTAGACTACAGGCTACTTAAACTTGAGAGAAGGGGACAGATTAAAGAAGTAAAATTGATAAGATTAGGCTATTGATAGGAAGTGAAAGAAAGGGAAAAGACAAGTATAACTCCAAAGGTTGAGAAGGTGAATAACTAGAAGAAAGGCAACACACTCAACAGAAATAGACAGGGAAGGTTGGAGGTGGTCTAAGTTGAGAAGAGAAATACGCATTCTGTTATAGACATATGAGTTTGAGCTACCTATAGGACATTCAGTTGGAGATGTTACTGGGCAGCTGGTAGTATAGGACTGGAGTCCAGAAGGCAGTTAAAAGCTGTATATAGAGATACAGAAGTCTTCTTTTTCCTAGTCAACCAAATGATGTATTCTCTAAAGACTTTCAATTATATTATGGTAAAGAGTTGGTCTGCTATAGAAAATAATTTTTGAAAACCTGCATGTTTCCCTTTTCACATATATATATATCCAGAATGACTTCAATGTGTGTGTGTAGGTCATTCTCATAACAGTTTTGTACAGTAGGAATATGAGTTGATAGTTAATGAAAACTCATCCAGTCACTAAAATTACTTTTTCTACATGAGACCAGGCTTCACCCCCATCCAGTCATTTACAGAGGCCATCTTGCATCTTTCTTGACATATTTATTCCCCCCCCCTTCTTTTTATCTCTTGTTCTGGGCACAATAATCAAGTCAATGCAACCATTCCTTCAGATGATAACATGTCCATCGATTGTCCTATAGATCAGTTACCATCCTTGTGACTCACCAAACCAAAATTCTCTTCCCTGGTCAATCGTCTTACATGTATTATCTTCTCCTGTTGTAATGTAACTCCTCAAGGGCAAGGATACTATTACTTTTGAATTTGTATTCCTTGTGTTTATCACAGTGTCTGGTATATAGGAAGAGCTTAATAAATGCTTTTTTTTTTTATTCAAAGGACTCCTTAAAAGATTTAACAACTGGAATAATTTTGCGTAATGACTGATAATTAAAATAAACAAGACATAAAACAGGGAGACATATACTTGTTAAATATAATTGCTAGTGTCATAAAGGATGTTAAATGCATAGTCTAAGTGGAAGAGTAATTCCTTATTGATCGCAAGTTCTTCAAGGTGTTCTTATTTAAAGATATCATTGTAGGGATTGCATCAAGCCTGTGAACAGTGCAAAGACTCCTAAAAGAACTGGCTACTCAAGTTCAGCTGAATTATCTACACAGGAAAAACCAAGGACATCAAGACTGCATATTATCCAGACCATGATGTATCATTTAGATGATCAACCTATAGAACTTGTCCACTAGGATACCTGTCGTCTACTAACAGAGCAAATAGGCAATAGGTTGAAACCAGAACTGAAAAGGAGTCATCCAGATTGTTCTTGGGAGATTTTGCAGATTTTTTTTAATGTCTCTACACTTCTTACTAATATAAAGGCTTATCTTTTTAGATATTCTTTAAGTGATAGTATATGATTTTGAGTAAACAAATACCACAGATTCCAAAAAACAAAACAAACTGAAAATCAACTAAAGGTTAATGGAGATATATGATACATGTGGTGGGCATAAGAATTCTGCAACTCATTACAGAAGAGAAATTAATTGTAAAAGGGAAGCACATTATAAAGATGTCATCAGAGAAATGTAGGACCAGAAAAAAAAAGAAAAAGAAAAGATGAGCATATAGCAAGAGTGTGGTATATCCTTTAGGCAACCTGCATTCTCCATTGGTATCAACATCATCAAGAGGTCCTCAGAATGTTGAGTATAGCACTGTTATGGACTTATGGAAGGACATGGACAACGACTGCACAAGTTGATCAGGTATATATGAGTTGTACTCTTCACCTTCAGATAGATTTCCCACATCAGTGAGATACTCAAGTCACAATGAACATATACAGAATTATCATGCACTCTAGTTTTGGTTACCTTCAAACAATGATTATATCTTAATCTTTTTTTTCTTATCCTTCAGATACCTGTTGAAAAGTGTACTGTAAACAAAGAAAGCTGGTCACCATGAACCTTCACTGATATCAAATAACCAACAGTCTTCTCAGAATCTTCTGCACTATTTGAACCAAGAGCCTCAGTTGACTTCTCAAATCTCAGTGTAAAGAAAGTACAGTGACATAGTATTACAGTGGAAAATAATTGTAAAAGTTATTTAAATAAAAATTGATTACATACTTGTGAAAATTATTTCATAAAGACTTTTTTTTAAAAAAGCTTTCAAAAAGTTTGAAAAAGTGAAAAAAGGAGTTTCCAAAAAAGTACATCTTTACAACAATAAAAATGATTGCAAGGTACAAAGAATGTTGATTCCCCCTTTATTGATATCTGTCTTTTATTTTTCTTGGTGCATTCAGCTTTATTTTAATCACATTCATTTCCAAATTTGTGCCTCCTCTCCTACACGGCAAACCATTCCTTGCAACAAAGATTTAAGAAACAAAAAATAAAATAAACAATTGAGTAAAATTAATCAGTATATGAATCAAGTCTGATGGTATAGTCAGTGTCTCATCCAACATCCCATAGTTGCCCACCTATACAATGAAGAAAAGAAGGTTCATTTCCTCCTCTCTTCACCAGAAACAAATATATGTATGTGGATGTATGTATAATTAAAGTTATCCTGTTTATTTTTTGTTCTTTCCATTTGCATTTTTGTAGATGTTGGGTAGATTTCTATGAATTTTTCAGCTTTTTTTTTCCTTTTTACTATATTTTTATTGTGTTAAATATTTTCCAATTACATGTAAAATTTTAACATTCATTTTTTAAAAATTTGAGTTCCAAATTCTGTCCCCCTATATTAGCAAGCACCCTAGCACACCCAGGAGGGCCTGCTAGCACAGGTTCTTTCATCGGCTTTTCTAAAGCTTCAAAGAGGTCGAGGAAAGGTCAGCAACCCTGAACGTGGAGAAAATACAAGCGTAGAAACATAGCACAGAGAAGTAACAGACACAAAATCACCAGACCCAGGGAGCACGGGGTTGAAAGGGGAGGGGTTGGGGGGGAACTCCTCAATGGAGACTGAAGCAATCTACATGTTATCGTTCTTTTTTCATATTTGGTTCTCTTTCTTTTTTCCTATTGTTCACTCCATTGGCTACAACCCTTCTATACAACCAGAGTATTGTACACTGTGAAAGTATTTGCAGATCCTATACTTGATTGCAAGCTGCCATGGGGGAGGGGGGACAGGGAGGGGAGAAAAATTGAAACTCAAGGGATTGTGGAACTGAATCTTGTAAACTAAAAGTAAATAAACAAGTCCATGAAAATTAAAAAAAAATAATGAGATAATGAATGATACGAGATGTGGACCTATTCTAAAGAGGGTCTAGTGGATGCTACTTTAATTATGTCACTCACTCCCAGCTTGGGCAATCTAGACAACTGAACTACTACCTTCTCCCCAATTGTGTACTACACAATTGGCTGGAATTCACCTAGATTAGATTCTCTTTGTAAGGTTTTTCTCAGGGGTAGTGGTGGTGGGTGAGGTTAACAATTTCACCTAGGTAAGATGGGGTGGGGTACATTTCTGCGGGCAAGATCAGTAATGTCCTTCAAAAACTGGCTTTATTAACCTACAGGTGTTTGTTTTTCTGAGTGAGAAAAAAGAAAGAAAATAAGTCTTAATCTTAATAATTGATTATTAAGAGAAATAATCATTTCTCTCATTGTGATTTATTCTTTTAGACTTCTGAGAGTCCCTTGGGGGGCAAGAAGATCAAATCAATCAATACTAAAAAAGAAATTAATTTAGACTTTTCACTGGAAAGTCAAATACTGAAGTTTAAAGATTTTGGTCACATGAGAAGATAGGACTTACTGGAAAACACACTGATTTTGGTAAAGACGTAAAGTAAAAGATAAAGGGGGAAGCAGAGGATGATATGGATGGTGTAATGGAAATAACAAAGGCGAACTTGGACAGACTTCAAGAAATAGTGGAACATAGGAAGTCCTGGTGTGCTATGGTCCATGTGGTCATGAAGAGTTGGAAACAAGTGAACATGATTTGTTCTTTTACTCACTTATTCTTTAGAATTAGATTATTTCATTTCCAGTTAATTTTAAAATTATGCTTTTATGGCCCTTCATTGAATATAATTTCTATTTATTACATTATGGTCTTAAAAGGGCACATTTAATATAAATGCTTTTCTAAATTTGGTTGTGAGGTTTTGTTATGGGAATCTGAAGATCTTCCCTGCCCCTAGGCCCTTTGCTAAAGTGTCTACGTGACTGAGGACCCTTGGATATTTGAAAGTATACTCT
>CM053582.1:322865479-322905701 GCA_028627135.1 Pseudochirops cupreus | reverse complement strand
ATGGAGGGGAGGGTAAGGTGGAGGAGAGGAAGTACACACTTCTGTAAAGGGACAGGGACAGGGTGGAGAATAGAAAGGGGAGGCATGGAATAGGAAGGAGGGACATATAATCAGTCTCTCACAATATGCCCACTATGGAGATGTTCTGTGTAATTATACATGTACAGCCTGTATTTAATTGCTTGTCCTTCCAGTGGGGGGTGGGTGATGAGGCAGAAAGGGAAAGAATCTAGATTTTAAAGTTCTATAATGAAATGTTAATAATATGTATGTGTACATATATATATATATATATATATATACACACACACACACACACATATATATATATATATATATATATATATAATTATTAACTATATCCAACTGGGAATTAAGATATACAGGCAATGTGGTAGGGATATCCATTCTGCCCTACCAGAAATTCAGAGGGGCGAGGGAGAGGACATAGGAGACAGCAGATTGGCAGAGAGGTTATACAGTGGGATGGCTGTTTTGAGGTGGTGGGTAGGGGAAAGATGGGGAGAAAATTTGTAACTCAAAATCTTGTGGAAATGAATGATACAAACAAGAAAATAAATAAATAAATGTATTTCAAAAAATTAAAATTTAAGTTTAAAAAATTTTAAAAATTAATTTATTTTAAAAAATTAAAATTAAAAAAATTAAGTTTAAGGACTACAAAGTTTGAAAAGCTTAACAGTGAGAGGCATTTAAACTCTAGTCAAATACGGTGCTCAATGTTAGAACCATAGTATGGCTCAAATTTGAAGAATCCATCTCACCTATTTTCATCAAATTTGCTAGATGATATATATATGTATATATATATGTATATATATATATACATATATATAATGTTTTGAAAACATTAAAAATATTATTTAAAAGTCATCATTAGGAGTGTTTGTAGAATATCATAAATGGAAACAAAATGTATCAATAAATCTAAAAAGAAGAAAAAGTTTTGTCAATTGAAAAAATAAATTTATGTAGTACTTTTAAGTTTTACAAAGTGCTTTTTCATCACAGCAGCAATCCTGTAATGTCCTATTTGCCCCATTTTATAGATATATAAACTTAGGCCCAAAGAGCCTGACTTGCCAAATGTAACCCAGCTAATAAGCAGCAGGGCTAGGTCTCAAAACCAGATCCTTGGGGCAGCTAGGTGGCACGGTGGATAGAGCACCGGCCTCAGTTCAAATCCAGCCTTAACACTTAACACAAAAACTAGCCGCGTGACCTTGGGCAAGTCACTTAACCCCAACTGCCCTCCAAAACGCAAAACATTTTTTAAAAATTAAAAAAAAAAACAACCCAGATCCTTTAATTCTAAAACCAGTGCTCTTTCTACTACATTCCTGCAGCTTCCAACAGGTTTTACCTTATTCCAGCCTCTCCTTGATTGTTCTGTCTGTCGAAAGTATTAGCAGTAACATCTTGTCCAATGAGGTAGGGTAATTAAGTGACTCAATCAAGCCCTACCTTTGCCCTAAAAAAACCTTATGTTTCTGTGCTTTTCAAATACAATTTTAAAATATCTCTTTAAAAAATCAGATCTGAAAATGTTTAGATCAATGGTGAAAGATTATTTTTGCTCTCTAGAACACTGAGGCCTATTATGTAAAGTATATTTCAAATTTTGAGGCACTTTGAAGAAATAGAAAACTTTGAGAGAGGGAAGTAAATTCTACTCTTTCCCCTTCCTAGCCAAATGACATGACAATATTTTTTTAATTAGGAGGAAAAACTAGGTAAGTTTTCATTTACTAAGATTTCTTGATACTCTCTGAAGATACCACTTAAATTTTTTTTCAATGAACAAAAACCAATTCCCCCTCCTTTCCCTGGGAAAAACACAAAAACAAAAAAACCTGCGTACTGGTCATGTCCAAAGACATGTCATTCACCACCCTGAATCCATGACCTCTCCATCAAGTGGTGCTTAGAGTTTATAGGCACTCGTCTTAATTTACACAACCTGGTTTACCTTTAATTTCTGTGAAGATCATTGACATTTACGTGGTACTTTAATGTTTATAAGGTGATGTTTACAACGTTTATGCTCCTACCTCACAAGGAAACACTTGAGGTCCAGGGAGTTTGTCAGTGGGCGCATTGATATCCACAGACCCCTTCTAACTACACGTTGTGGGATCCTTTCCAGGAGGATGTTTTATTTAAAGCTGTAATTATCCATTCAGAAAATTTGCAGGGCACTAGAACATGACAATTTCCTCTTAAAAACGCAAAATATTTATAGCATTAGCAATACAACACAAATATTTCTAAGTTTCATACATATATCTTATAAATATACAATAACATACAAGTAGGCAATTCCTATTAAGCAGATTAAAGCACTTTCTACATGTTAAAGCGCTACGTAAATACAAGCTGTTATAATAATACGACCCAAGAAACAAATAATTGTAAATATTATTTTAAAAATACCATCCCCTAAAAGAGAAGCTGAAGCCCTGCATCTGGCTCGCGCGGTACGTTTTGCCAGGTGTGCCCTCTAGTGGCCCGAGGCGATCGCCCACTGTTCTACTAACATTCAAGGCCAGCAGCTCTAAAGCGTCCAGGAGGAGCCCGTCCCCAGCTAGGCTCCGCAGTCTCCAGAGCGCCTGCGCTAGGGCGAGGGAGAAAGTGGGAGGAGGGGAAACGGGCCTGGGAAAGGAGGGGGCGGGAGCGTAGGCGATCTAGGCCGAGTCAGTAGTAAGTAAAGCCGAAGTCGCTACCCGGGCTTTGGTTCTAGTTCTCGCGCTGAGGTTCCAGTCACGCGCTCGCTCGTCTCGGTCTTCACTCTAGTCCCGAACAGCCGGGGGTGAGGGTTTTAGCTGTCCTTGGGGGCGAAGGGCTTGGAGAGGAGAAAGACTAAAAGAGCGGGAGGGGGTTATCGGGCGATGGGGGTGTGGGAAACCCCGCCGGGTGGGTGACACCCAAGAGGAAAGCTCAGGTTTCGGGGAGCTGGCCGCCAACCCGCGGGCCATGGGCGAGGGACAGGGTTCGGGCTCGGCCGTTGGACAACGGGGAACGGGGGGGGAAAGGAGGGAGGAGGGGTGTCCGGGGCCTGGATCGAGCCTCTCCTCCCCCTTCCTAGGACGCTTGTTGGGCGGACGTCACGAGCCTGGCCTGCCCGAGGGGCGGGGGAGAGGAGCGCGGAGAACTTTGGCATTTTCCCCGACCCCCACCCCGAGTGCCAGCTGCGTGCGGGCTTCTGGAGGCAGGTGGCCCTGGACCGTCAGTGCCCTCCGGCTTCCAGCTGGCGTCTCCGTCTCTCTGAGAGCTGGCGCTGACGAGCCAGAGCTTTGACAGGTAAAAGCCGAGGCGAGTTTCGAGTTCAGCCCAGGGACAGCCCTGGAATGTCGGCTTTTCCAGCGTAGTTGCTGGTGCGGGCGCGTGCTGAGTCAGCGCGAAAGAGACCCCGGCTTGAGGGTGTGAGTGACTGTGTGTGCGTGGGGGGGAGGGGGGGAGATGAGAGCCAAGGAAGGGGCGTGCCGAACTGCTAAATCAGCGTATTTCTGCCCGCTCCGGGCCCCCCTCTGCAGCCTGCCGAGTCCTGGAAAGCAGGAATGTGCAGATGAGCTAACTGTCATACAGTATAGGAATCGGATCCATTCCGGTGTGGTCAGCAAATTGGGAGACTGCCTTCTTGTCTGTCTCTCCCATAGAGATCTAGCTGATTTCCTTCTCCGACTCTCGGATCACAACCTCCCCCTCCCCCGCCAGCCTCCAATTTAGAAGAAAAACCCTATTTTGGTCTAATAGGATCCTTTGTTGTTAAGTCGTGTTCAGTCAGACTGTGCACTTCAAGAACCCCCTAGCGCTTTGATCTTGGTGATTTATTTAAATAAACTTTTATTAAGCACCTAGCTAAACTCTAGGGATACTAAAAGATGGAAAAGACAGTCTCTTCCTTCGGGGAGTTCACAATCGAATAGATTCAGTCTGATGATTGCAACTGGTGGGGGAACATGCAAGACAAGGCGTAATTGAAATGAAAGGGCATAATTACCATCAGCAAAACCAGTGGAAATGTGAGGAATTAATACTTTCTTCCTATTTATCACAAATATCACATTTGTGATATCTGCTAGGATTTTCTGGATCGTAATTAGTAAGGATGGTGCTATTTATCTTGGAACTTATCTGTATCTCTAGTCAATGCATGGCTAACAGCCCCTCTTTGATTTTGATGTTTAAATAAGGTACATGAGACTTTTTAAGCCCTTCCATTTCTTCACTTATGACTTGATGAATATGTTTGAGGCCGGATGTTGTGGCTGAAGTAGAATCCTCAAAAATGTAATCAGATGTGTATTCATTTTTATTATATATTCTTTTAAGAAATAATTTTAATTTCACTGGGAAAAAATTATTTTAAGGATGCAGTGTCATGAATTAAGGCATCTCCAACCTATCATTCTCTCCTTTTAATCGTTAAAATAAAGCAAATTTATTCATTTTATGAAGAACTTGATTGAAAGTGGGAGCAGAGAAACTCTTACTGCTTTTAATAATAAAAATTAGTATTTAAGCAAAATTTATTTGAAGCTGCAGGAATATGGAAAGAACACTGGATTTAGAGGACATGGTTTTGAGACCTAGCTCTGCTACTTATTAGATGGTTGATCTTGAGCAAACCTAAAGCCTAAATTTATCTATCTGTAAAATGGGGCTGATAGGATTGCAAGGGCTGCTGCCTTGATAAAATAGCACTTTGTAAAACTTAGTGCTATATAAATTTATTTTTCATTTATACATTTTGCTTTCTCTTACTACATCCCAACAAACACCCTTAATGATGACATTTAAATAATATGTTAACATTTGCAAAGCTTTTTATGTATAGTATCAGCAAATTTGCTGAAAACAGTATTTAAAAAAAAAACAGGAGGGATGGACCCTTCAAATTGAATTGTACTGTGCCTATAACATTGAACATTGTGTTTGGCTAGAGTTTTAGTACCTCTCACTGTTAACTCTTAGGTAGTCATTGTTCTTTTGATTTTGCTTTCTTTACTCTGCATTATTTCATAAAAGCCATTAGTCATTGTTGTACACGTTTTGTTTCCAGCTTATTATTATTACAGACATTTCTGTTCTGGGATGTTTTTTTGCCTATAGGCCTTTTTTTTCTGTCAAAAATCTTCCTAAGGTAAATAAATAGTTTCAGTAGGAGAATCTCTGGGTCAAAGGATGTAAATAATTTAATGTCTTTTCTTTCGTAATTCCAAATTGAAATTGAACCTTTTAACAATAGGTTGAGTTGGGTTTTTTTTTAAATAACTTCAGTTTTTTTCAAACTTATCTTTGGTTTTCCCTAATACAGAATATTTAGCAAAGTTGTAGAAAAAATTATGTAAGCAAATGTCATTCAACATTACCAGCATATTAAAAATTATTAAGTGTTTCAGTGGATGACATATACATTTCAACCAAAATCAATAAGGAGCAGCCTGGGTTAGTTCAAGAGGTTTTAACCTGGGACCATGGACTCCTACAGAGTCCAAGTGATAGGTTTCAGGGGGTCTCTGTACTTGGATGGAAAAATTACGTCATTTTCATTAACATCTCACTAAAATTAAACATTTCCTTCATTTATGAACATAGCCAACAAAACAGTGAGAAGACTGCCGAAGTTTATGGCACACAAACAAGCTTAAGAACCTATAGTTTAATGGAAACTGGCCACTAAGATGGCACAGTAGATGGAGCGCTGGGCTTAGAGTCAGGATTTTCTGAAAGAAGCATGAAATGTGAGACGAAGTTATAATTCATTCTCAAACACACAGGAAAGAGCTGAACATCAGCCTCTCTTATTCTCTTCCCCCTCCTCCCCACTCCCTCCAACTCTTCTTAAGTGTTATCACCAGATAGGGGAAATGATGTGAACTTTGAGTCTAAAGACAATTGACTTTTGAGCTGAAAGTCAGAAGAATAAAGGAGATATAAAACTAGAGGCCAGGGATGATAGGGTCTTCCATACTGCAAAAACTTATATACCAGGGTCCTAAATGGGCTTGTTATTCTGGGTTCGTTATTCCTGGAGAATAATAGCTGACTTCTTATATCTAAGGAGAGGCCTTTGGACCAGCCAGAGAAATTAGAGGAAAATAACCCCTTAATGAGTTCAGATGCTGAGAATAATTTGTAAAACAAAAGAAATCAAAGTTTTGTTGTAAGCAGTAGGGGGAGAGGATAGAGACAAAAGTGGGAGGGGGAAGGAGATAGAAAAGATGACCCAATATACAACTCAGACATACACACTAATATAGAGTATAGCTCATGTAAGAGCCACGTGGCATTGGGAAGCATGGAGACATTTCCTGGGAAGGTGTGTTCCCACTGGAGGGGAGAGTATTCTCCAAAGTGTACTTCTTGAATGAGATTCTTATATTCTGATTTTGGGTGGCCCCCTTGGAGCTGGCCCATTTGTTTATCAGGGCAAAATATTTTGGGAGTTTATTATCAGAGAGAAAAACAAGTAGACAAAATATTATTTTGGGCATTTGCATGTCAAAGAGAAAAAGAAACTAGTGGTAAATAAATATTATTTCGGGTACACAGCTGTACTAACTTTCAAAATTATTGTATTTTTTCATGAGTTTATTCTGTAAGCTTACAGTTCATCATCATGATCTCAAGATCATCAGCCCTTATAACAGTTGTTTCCATGCATAGATTCTTATAAACTACAGCCTTCCCTAAGAGGAGACTGGCATGATGGTCTCAGGACCACCATGCCTAATCTTATAATTCTATTGGTCATGTCCAAGTATCTTTTAAATAGCTTGTTTTCTAGATAGTTTGCATGTTTTCTCCCCCGTTAGATGAAAGGACTTACTTTTTACCTTTCTTTGCACCCTAATACTGAGCACTCTGCCTGAGCCACAGTACTTGCTGGGCAAATGTTTATTGACCGCCTGCCTGACTGAGTACATAGGTCAGCAGCTATTTGCTTTATTTCTTCTATTAGGAACCACAGGATTTAAAAACCAGTGATAAAATGCTTAGCCAGCAAATGTATTCTAGTTATCAATTCATAGACAGATATGTGTTGTGTCCAGCCCTTTCAGATATATTAAGTCAATAATAACATTTCTTATTTTGCAGTAATGGCACAAGAGCAAGAACCATATAGTGAAGAACCTGCAGATATTAAGATCATAAAAGAAGCATACAAGCAGGCCTTTATATTTGTTAATAAAGGATTGAATGCAGATGAATTGGGGCAAAAGGAAGAAGCAAAGAATTACTACAGTAAAGGAAGAGAACATCTACTCCAAGGAGTCAGGGTTTTGGCATCTGGGCCTGAATGCACAGGTTCTAGTTGGGAATCTGCTAGACAGATGCAACAGAAGATGCAAGAAACATTGAAAAATGTTAATACTAGGTTGGGAATCCTGGGGCAAAATCCTTCCTCTTTTGTTCCAAGTAATCTTCATGATGGGTCCCAATTATCTCCTGTGTTTCCCCCTAATGGAAAGCCAGAAAAGCCTTCTCTGCCTCCATCTTTGATTTCACCATCTGTACAAACACAAGTTAATGGGAATTCTCCCTCCACAAGCATGGAGCAGCCTTCTGTGGTTAGTCCTGTATCTTTGGAAGCACCGCCTGCTTATACACCCCATGCTACAGATGGACACTATACTTTGTCCTATGGCACAGAATCTGGGGAATTTTCATCTGTTGGTGAAGACTATTATGCGATTTCTGCTCGTCCACCTCCTCTTGAGACTCTAGGAGTAGATGTAGAAGAGTTAATTTTAATACCCAGTGGAGTACAGATTTTCTTTGTAACTCCTACAGGGGAAGTTAGTGCACCTTCATATCCTGGATATCTTCGAATCGTGAAATTCTTGGATACTACCAGTGAAGCAGCTCAAAATCGGCCCCCTGGATTTCTTCAGGTAACAAGTAGAAAAACTTTAGACGTGGAAACCCACTTGCCACAATGTTATCTTTTGTTGCTTATGTTTTATGTTAGGCTAATCGTCAGAGAAGGTACTTTGGAAGTTCTAGTTCTCTTGAGCTCTGCCACATGAAGCTTACAGGGTTAGGATTAGTAAGAGGTGAATTTGATTCGTTTGGAAGTTGTTGTTTTTTTTAAATGACCACTCATCTAGAAGAAACAAAACTACCTATCAGTTGCACAAAAACATTTATTAAGCACCTCCTGTGTGCTAGACACTGTGCTGAGTCACCATCAAAAGAAAGTGATTCCATTTAAGTGGCCATGCAACTTAATTTTCTGACAAAAGGAAGACTTAATAATTTCAACTAGGGAGCACTGACACTGCTCTATTTGTCATGACTTTTGCTGCTATGTGATGTTTTCTTTCTTTACAAAGTTGATATCAGTGTGTGGTTCTGCTTTTCCTAGAAAACCCATTACTGATCTTAAGAAATGTGTCCAGTCTTTTCTATGAAGAAACTCAGTGAGACTGAATACAGCTTTAACATCAACATTGAGTTAAAAGATTAATATTCTCAGACTATGTATGTGCATATATACTCAAGCTGTAATTAGAAGAAAGAAACAGCTAGAATGTGCTAGGTAAAACTGAGAGGTACTGTAATAGTGAATGTAGGAAAGATTGCCTCAGTGAAGAAGTCTTAAGAAGGAGCAAGGCAGAGTTTCTTTCTTTTTTTTTTTTTTGGTTATTGAGGTTTGGTTTGATTTTGTAGCCCCAGTACCTTATACTTAGTAAATGTTCCATCTGAAAGAAATATTTATGAATTCTGAGATAGAAGACAAAAATGGATGTCTGAAGCATTTTTTGGTGATGACATAGTTTTTCTGTTCTAGCTCCAAATTTGATCTGTTAGACTAGGCCACATAAAGTTCTTGTACCACAATGCCAGTAGTTTGTTGATAAACTGTCTTGCTTCTAGATTTACACTTTACCCAAAGAGATGACTAGTTTGAATAATAAAAAGCTTAGCTTGCTAGAATATTGCTCATTTTTTAAGCTAGTTCCGTTGTTAGTAAAATTTAACTTTACCCAACGTTGGCTAAGAGTACATATATTTTAACTTTTTAATAAACTTAGCCATTTACTATACTGATCATTCTAGCAAACTAAAATTTTATCTTTAGTGTTGAATGTAATAGCTTTCTATGAGGTCATATGAAAAACTTGTCTTTGGAATGTTAATTTTCTATTATTTATTGATATTTCTGTTATTGAGTAGAAAATCTAAGAAAATCTTAGTTCTACTAATAGAACTAACATTTCACAATCACTTTAGGTTTGTGATTGGCTGTATCCTCTGATGCCTAATCAGTCTCCTGTACTGAGCTGCAGTAGTGGAGTCTACATGTTCCCAGACACATTACAAATGTCAGGATCCTGTGTGGGTGTGGTTCTGTCTTCTGAACTACCCGAAGAAGATCGAGAGCTCTTTGAGGATCTATTGAAACAAATGTCTGACCTTCGAGTCCAGGTAACTTGTGTAACAATATTACTATGTACATTAGCATAAAGGTATTCTGGTATCCAGTGCAATCTGCTCTTGTGTCATAAGAGTGAGAAGCCAGGCATAAGTTTGAGAAGGACAATTCACTTTTATTTTCTGTCTACATCTGGAAACTTTCTTTAAACTAAAAAGCGGCTATACACAAAGACCCCATTCCTGCTCAGCTTCTCTTATTGGATACAGTACCCTATTGGACCCAGATCTTAAAAGTGAGGTTAATAAAAGCAATAATAGTTGGTTTAACAGGATGAGTAGGTACTAGTATGGATAAAAACTTGGCGTAGATTAGAGTTACAAAATTAGAGCTGAAAGAGATCTTCAAGGTCATTTAGTCAATCTCCTTTATTTGATAGATAAGGAAATAGTTCAACAGATATTAAGTGACCTGTCTGAATAAGTAAATGGTAGACCTGGGATTCAAACCCAGCCCTCTGACTCCAAATGAAATACTTGCCCCCCACCTGATCTTTACTGAAGGAAGTGATATACTGCTTATGGAGGGATCAAAATACAAGAAAGAAGTACAACTGGTTTTTAATATTATTACCTTGTGAATTATTTTTCTATAGTGATCTTCATTTCCCCTGCCTCTTTAGTAGGGAAACTGAAATAGCATTTATATCATTTAACAAATACTGGTTAACTGTCTATTATGTCAGTAACTTTCTAAGGCATTAGGAATACAAAAACAAAGGAGGAACCAATCCCAGTTCTCAAAGAGCTTATGTTCTATCAGGGGAGGCAACCTGTACATGTCTATAAGTATATACAGAATAAATACATACCACCCAAAAATGTAGTAGAGAAATAATATTTATAACCTATGTAAACCTCTCCAGGCTTGTTTCCTCATTTGTAAATGAAGAAATTGGACTAGATCTCTATGGTTCATCTTGGGACTTTTGAATCAAAATCAACTTTGCTAGTGCCTTCCCTTTCCCAGTCATATGAGAAAATGGAGTACAGCAACAACATCCCATAATAGTAATTCTTACTATTGAGCTATAATTTTCCTCTACTGACAATGTTTTGCGATATTGTAGTAATTCTGTCTTTTCTTCCACCCAAAATATGCTTTCTTTTATGAACCAGTGATTCTTTCCCTTTCTCAGCCCATACCATCCATGTCTATTTCAGTGATGTCATCATTGTTAAAACTGATCTCTGCTTCTCCATCTCAAGATACCCTGATGTCACTCTCCACACGATCCTGCTTTCTTTCAGGATCTGATAGTGGGGTGGGCCTCCTCCTTGTCAAGATTAACCACTCTTAAGTGTGCCCTTGATCCTTTCCCCTTCTGTCTTTTCCAGCAGATTGTTCTCTTACTCTCATTTCCTCTTGTGTTTGTTACCTCCAGCTTCTCACTTTCAACCTCTACCCTCTCCCTGTCAACTTTTTCCATCCTTGTTGCCAGTAAACATGCCCTTTCTTCTTACTCCTCAAACCTTTCTAGTTTGGATTCTAGCCTGTTAACTAAAATTATTCTCTCCAAACTTAACTGACAATCTCTCAATAGCTATATCCAATGGTCTTTTCTTAAGTCTTCACTACCTCTCTGTATTTGACACTTTTGACAGGCCTTTTCTGGATATTCTCTCCTCTCTGGGTTTTCTTGACACTAATTTCTCCTGGTTCTTCTCCTATCTGACCTCTCCATAGTTACCTTTTGTTGACATTGGATAGAATCTACAGGAATGTAGTGCTCAGAGAGTTCTACTTCAGAGAGGTTGTTGTGACTTCACAGGTAATATTTTGCCTTAGAAGAAGGGAAATCAGAGCTCCTAAGTACAGCCAGGATCCAGAAGAGAGGGAGGGCAATGGACCCAGAGTGGACATTCCATTGTGTATGGGAAAGAAAATGGTTTTGGGGAAGACTAGAGGTAGAAGTGAACTGAATTGTTAAGAGACTCAGGGAAATTTCTACCATCAGAACAATAGCCTATTACTAGCCTCACAACTTCTCAAAGTACTTCTGAGAGTAATTGCAACTTCTCAGAGTGAGACCAAAAAAGGGGAGAAAGGGAGTAAGACGTATAAGACAATAACATGAAAATTATTTACAAGACAGAACTCAAAATTGGTATTTTAGAATTTTTATTTCTGAGGAACACAGAGAGACTAAAGAAGGAATGAATAAGTATAAAGATCATAAAGAATAAAAGAACAAGCAGAATGGCAAAAGAATTAATGAAGAGAACAGTGTAAAGAAATCTTTCTTAAGAAAAAGGCGTAAGGGCAGCGAGGTGGCACAGGGAATAGAGCACTGGCCCTGGAATCAGGAGGACCTGAGTTCAAATTCGGCCTCAGATACCTAACACTTACTGGCAGTGTGACCTTGGGCAAGTCACTTAACCCCAATTGCCCCTATGAAAAGCAAAAACAAAAGAAAAAGGCATAGAAGTTTGTTTTTTTTTTAACCAAGTAAATGAAGAAGAGGGGAGAAGGGAAGATTTTAATTAAGCTACTTAACTGTGAGGGGGGATAAAGAGAAGAATTAGATAATTCAATAAAAGGAATAACGTTTCTTTTACTAGCTTATCATCAATGTAATCTCCATTGTCTGTGGGTCTACCTCAAGGCTATGGTCTAGGACCCCTTCTGTTCTTTCTATACCCTCTCACCTGGTGACCTGATCGACTCTGATGAATCTAATTATCTCTGTGCATATAACTCTCAGATCTATATATACAACTCTAGTCTGCTCCATAAGCTTTAATCTCATATCAACAGCTATCTACTGGACATCTCAAATAGCATATCTAAACCTGAATCCGTTATTTCCTTCCAAACCCATCTCTCTACCAAACTTCCCTATTTCTGTTGAAGACATTACCATTCTTCTAGGTACCCAGGTTCATAATTTCAATATTATCTTGTTTTTCTAACTCTACACATTAAGTCTTGAACTTCCTTCTGTTCTCTTCTGTGTATTTTTTAAAAATGTTTCATTTACCTCCTTTTTTTTGCATTACTGTCATACACATCACTCCCATAAGTCTCACCTTCTGTTGTAACAAATAACTGTAGTCATGCAAAACAATTCCACACATTGGCCATGTCAGCAAATATATTTCACTCTGTAACTTCTTTTCCAGGAGGTAGGAAGCATGATTAGTCTTCTAGAGTTGTGATCAGTCAGAGCATTGATCAGAGTTCTTAAGTTTGTCTGTCACAATTGTTTTTTCTTTACAGTGTTGTAGTTATTGTATAAATGTACTTTGGTAGCATCCTAAATTGAAGTAAAAATTATTGAAAACAATTCAGAACTGTAACCAAAATGTCATTAACTTCAACCCAGTGATATTTTTACTGGTTCTGTTTCCTTTACATTGCATCAGTTCATGTAAATCTTCATAGGTTTCTCTGAAATCTACCCCTTTGATCATTTCTTGAAGTACAATAGTATTCCATACATTGGTGTACCATAATTTGTTCAGCCATTCGCCAATCAATGGACACCCACTGTTGCTAGTTCTTTGCTACAGCAAAAAGTACTACAATACAAATGTGTTTATGCCTCTGCATCATTATCTTCTCTGTGGCCTTTTTAAATGTATATTTTGTAGCCAACCAGTAAGTACCGTACTCTACCGCAATCAGATCACACTTGGTATATTGAGTTCAGTTCAAGGTTACTCGTATTAGGAGTTTGTGAATTCCCTGTTGCTAGAAGTCTTTTAAGTAGAGGCTGGATGAAATTAGTTGTGATTTTCTTAATGTATGGGTTGAATCAAGTGTTGGTTCTTTCAGTTCTGAGATTCTTTGATCTCTTATTTTCTGAACTATTATGTATCTGCTCAATACCACATTTAGCCTAGCCAATAATAAATTGCTGCTGATTTTTAACTTGTGTAAACTTTGTGGCTCCAGCTAGACTATAATCTTCTTAAAACCAGGAACTTTGTAATTTTTTTGTGAGTGAATAGTATATTTCCTGATTCTAGATCAAACCTATAATGAATGCGCTTTCCACGACTAGATTAATTACCTTTGTGAGTAATATCTCTGGCCTCCCTATCTGCTCTGGATGCCACTTGCCAATGTCTTCTGGTTACCTGTTCAGTTACGTTTTGGATTAAATGGTCAATGAACTCCAGATATAAAGTTCTGTCATAATTCTATGGTTCTGTGACATGTCTGGTAACAGACTCCATTCTATACCCACATCAGTATACTACATATATAGTGTATACGACAAATATAATGTATGCTACAGATATAAATCTTATTAACATCAAATGAAAGGCAGCATGTTGCAGCAGAAAGTTTAGAAGGCTCAGAACCAGGATGTCTGGTTCATCTCCCCATTTTCATCATTTAATAGCTGCACAAATGTTGATAATTCACTTGACATCTCTGAGCTTTAGTTTCCACATTTCATAGACCAGTCATTGTTAGATGACTGTTTTTCTTTCAAACCAAGCTTAAAACTATGCTAAGACTTTTGGAATGGTGGGGGGGAGGGGAGGTGTGGGTGTGGGTGCTTTCATTTATATAAATAACCTGTTAACATAAAGATACACAAAAAAGATGGTTGCAACTTAGTGATAGTCACAAATCATTTCTGATATTGGAGAAGGAAGAAAAGGGCATATGTTGAGATGACAAAGGAACAAAAGAATTGGTTCTTGTCCAGCACTGTTTTTTTTTAATCATCCAAGGGGTTATCATTAGTACAATCAATTTCTCATCTGTAATAATTTCCAATTGCTTTTTTAACCAGCACTATTCCTAAAGAGTTTTTTTTTCATCTTCATTCCTAATAGTAACAATCAAAGAATGAATGTTGCAGTGAATTACTTTTTACCCAATTGCATTCTGACTACTTCCTACTCTTATTGTACTCCTACTAGACTGAATTTGTCCTATTAAACAGACTTGAACATTTCCATTAAAGTATATTTCTATGCCATGGACTATGATCATACTCTTAAAATTAATTGTATGTTAAATAGTCAGTAAATATTTATTTGTTGATTGAATAGTAAGGAGAACATGGGATGAACTACTAGTTTCTAATTTATATTTTTAATGTCAGAAAATTATATTTCCCATAGCAGGTGGAAAAATTAAGTTGCATGTATTACAATGAAGACTCAAAATTTCCTATAAGCAATTTAACATAGGAGTTGTAATGACACAAATTCCTTACACCAACTCTGGTAACGAAAGCAAAAACGTTGAGAATCAAGTGGATGTCATATAGCTAATATCAATACTTTTGTAAATTTCAGATAACCATGAAACAGTTCTTAATATTTAAGTCTATATTTGGATGCCCTGAACACGTTTCTAGAAAAATGCACATTATACCCTTGACCAAAGTCAATGTGAGTGAAAACTTCCAAAAAACAAGAGCTGTCCAATGTCGTAAACCGAAAACTCTACCTCATCCTTCACGAATGTAGCAAAATGCAGTTGTCAACTTGAAAACAAACAAATTGTCTTTAACAATAAAACTAGATGTAACCAAACCCATCTGATGCGTAGCCTTTGCATTTTATTCATTAAAGGGCCCCTTACTCAGAGTATATTCGTTTCCAGTTTTGCCCGCAGTTCTCGGTGTGGCTGGCTGCTTTCTGTCTCTTGAGAATTTTCAGAAGGTGTGTGAAGGTGACACAGGCTGAAATACTGACCTCAAAAAATAGCTTTACAGCAATGAAGGAAGCAGAAAAAGCAGGCATAGGAATTCAGTTATAGCAGTCCGCAGTCATTTAGTGTAGGGGCGAATAACCCTAAGTCATGACTGAAAGCACTGATGTTTTACAGGTATAATTATTGTGGTTTGTATTTGGTGATCTGTAGTCATCCACAAGCAGTTAAATTATATTCAGTATAATTATAATAGGGTTAGCCCCAAGCAGTCTGTAAAACTTTGCTATTGAGAGTAACTCATTCTCCAAGAGTTCAAAGTTCCCAAATGAATATACAAATAAGTATGCATCATTTGGGGTATGAAAAAAGGTAACCTAGTGTATCAGAGAGTGTTAGGGATGGAATCAGAGAGAGATATTCTGGGTAGATATTCTGCCTCAATACTCATTAAAGTCATTTTAACCTCTTTGTGCCTCAGCCAACTTCTACAGATTTTTTCAGAGTCACAGACCGAGATTTATATTGGTGCATAGACTAATGAAATCTCAAGTTCTTTGTGTCTATAAAACATAAAATGATACAAATCAACACCAAAAATGAAGTTATTATTGTCTTCTTTATCTTAAACAGATAGCTTTTACTGTATTGAATGCTATGGGACAGAGAAGACAGTTGGATTAATATTGATATATTGCTCTGATTCACTCTGTAATTAAGCCTTTTCTGATGATACTTAACATTATAACTTAAGGGAATATGTTTTATGTTTTTAAATTCATTTTTTCACATGAATAAAGGGAATTTTCTTGGCATATATTTGGACAGAAGGTTGGTTCATTAAAAGAGGTTCCCCAGAAATTTGGAAATTTTCCCTGCCCTTTTTTGTTAATCTGTATTTTATTTTGTAAACTCACATACTAATCTTTTGTTAACACAGTTAAGGAAGGGAGATAACTGAGACATTAGCCTCCATTCTCTTAAATTTCTCTTTTCAGTGACACGAAAACTTCTTAATACCTTTTCCTTTTCCTGTTTTTCATCTTTAGCTTCCAAGAATTGAGTATCAAATTTGACTCTTACCTGTAATTTCAGTTTATCTCTTCTTCATTGGACTAGTTCATAGTATCATTTAGTCTGTTTTGGGAAAATAATCTTAGTATTAGGTAGAAACTAAATCTCCACAATTTAGATTAGTACCATTTTAGTGTTCTTTGAGTGTTGCAATTAAATTGAAAAGAAAGGTAATGTGCCATAAATGAATAAGTTCTCTGAATTTTAAAGTACATTATGTACCTTAGTATACATGCATTTGAGCTCCTACTATGTACAGTTGGAGGAGATAGTTCAATTAAAATTTCAAAGCATGTAATTTTATTTGTTAAAAACTTTCATGAGCTTGTCTTGGGGTAAGATTTTTTTTTCAATTGGCCTTGTAAAGTTACATGGCTGTTCCTAAGGAAGTAATATGGACACCAAAACTCGAGGTTTGAATTTTCAGGGACATAGGGAACAAAAACTGTTCGCCAGAGCCAAATTTAGTGGTCTACCTATTCATTGGTATGAATTTGACAGCAGTCCCAGGGACCATAATTCAAACCTTTACAAATTGGTAGAATTTTCTAATGCTTGCATCCCTTGATTAAGCCTTTGATAACCTAAGGTCAAAAAATGTTACAATAAAATATCAGAAAAATACCTTTATGAATGCAACAGAACCAGAAGGAAGGAAAACAAAAGGAACTTGAATCTATGTAACGCCTATTGTCTGTTACTTTTGACAAGTATGGCACAATATAATACTGCTCTAGGAAAGGACTTAGAAAATACATGCTAGTTAGCAGTAAGTTTGATCCTTTATTCTCTAGGCCAGCGGGAACAGGGAAAACAGAGAAGAAATACAAATCCCTGGAGGAATGAGAATACCTTTTGTTCAATTGAAGGAACAGCCTAGCAAGAATTTGAGGAAATTGGTCCCTTCTGACCAGGGCATTAAGGATGGTGACCGGAAAGAAGGAAGTGGGACAAAAGTAAGTAAATTAAAGGAGTAGGATTGGTCTGCTGTAGAAAAATTTCCAAGAAAGGTGGTTACAAAATATGGAGAAGTAAAAACACCTAATTAAAAATTGAGAGGAAGAAACATGAAAAACAAGGTAATGGAAGTCCTATGAATCCATCCCATAGGATGACTGTACTTTGATAATCACTGCTGGCTAATAGATTTTTATAGCAACTACTATAAAGCACACAAAATTTGGAGTAATGTAGTCATAATTTCAGGAAAGGGACTATGATACTTACTTTCATGTTTTGCTCCTCCTGGTCTTCTAAAATAGATTGAGGGAAGACATAAGGAATTATTTGAGGAATTTAGTCCTATTGCAGTGACACAATAATTTTCATTAATCTTTGATATTCTCGCCTCCATTTACTAAAATATACTTCACCTATAGTTACAGAATAATCACTGATAATTAATTAAAATGTCTGACATTTCTGCCTTTCATTTTAAATCTGGCTAAAGTGAAATAAGAATTTTAGGTAAGACTCTGCATGTCTATGGGAGAAAAACATGGTTTTTCATATGTTTTGAAAGACTTCTTCCTTTAGTATTTCTTTACTTTTAAAGTATTACATTTATATCTTCTACATATCTCATAGGACTATAGGTACATCGTCAGGCTGACAGCCCAGTAGGGATAAGAGAGATACTAATATATACTGTCCTAAGGATGGGCCATTCACTCAGACAGTGAGGACTGACCTGCTTTTGAATGCTTTGATTTAACTTTCTGAGGCTGTCTCTTAGATAAAATATATTCCTTGGTTAGCAAACATTGCAAAACAAAAAAGGGAGGAGGGCCACTTATTCCTTCTCTTAATGGTGATATGGTATGCAGGAGGGTGAAAAAAAATTAATAAAATAAAAGAGCCTTTATAAATCATTTCCCTTTTTTGATGCATTAAAACTTTCTTTTCTCTTAATTTTTTCTTTGCTTTACAGTTCTTGTCTACCTTCTTTCTCTGAAAGGCTATGGAAATTGACAATAAAATGTTTTCTTTGAACAAAGAAAAACAAAATAAAATGTTACTGCCAAATGGTAGAGACTTTTTCAGGGGTCTCAGAGCTGAGGAAGAATTTAGAAGTATTAAAAAGTTTTATTGTTCTCAACAAAGGGAAACAGTAAAGCTTTTTAGTGATCCAGCATCATAGATTTTTATGGGAGGAAAGTTTGGAAGAATTCCTATTTTTACAAAGGAAAACAAAGTAAAATTTCTTATAGCTAGATGCTTTTTCTTTTGTATGCCTGATCTTATTTTCTTCTATAAAAAAAGATTTATAGACTATTACCTGCTTCTTTATATTAGCCATTTGTAGAACATTTCAACTTTTTAGAAAAGTAGTTCCTGGGGCAGCTGGGTGGCACAGTGAGTAGAGCACCTGCCCTGGTCAGGAGGACCTGAGTTCAAATACAGTAACACTTACTAGTCGTGTGACCTTGGGCAAGTCACTTAACCCCCAGTTGCCCTGCCCTACCCCCTCCAAAAAGCAGAAAAGGGGGGGAAAAGGAGAAAAAAAGGAAAAAATTAAAAAAAGTAGTTCCTGTCCCTTACATCCACCTGTACCCCAGAGGCCTGCTATATTAGAATTATATTGTTGGTTTTTTTTTTCCTCATTTCACTATATTTTGTTTCTTATAAGTATTATTGAAGGATGGGAACTGGATATTTTTAGACTGCTAGAAGACTGTATGTATATACATATGTGAAATTTAATTATTTTTATATTCAAAATATGTATTATATAAAATGCTTTCAGCATTATACTTGGAAGCATACATTGAAGTTATGTGAGGTTTGTTTACTATTTTGTGATGGCCAAGCTTTCTGGTGATATATTTATTGAATAAAAAAATAACAGAGAGGTTTTTGTTTTTTGTCATCTCAGAAAGAAAACCATACAACAAAGCTTTTTTGGTTGCTGTGAGTTGTGGACAAAAAATAAATGGATGCAGCCTGCCAGTGTACTACCACACAAAGAACAAAAGAATTTGCTTAAATAATGGAGAGAGAGAGAGAGAGAGAGAGTGTGTGTGTGTGTGTGTGTGTGTGTGTGTGTGTGTGTGTGTTTGTGTATGTGTATGTGTGAGTGTGTGAGAGAGAGAGAGAAAGAGACAAACAGGAAGGAAGAGGCACAGATGAGAGGGGGATGTCAGCTAATGTAGAAAGAATATAATATTAAATGAGGAGTTGTGTCCAGATTTTAAATTTAGGAAATTTTATGAGGAACACTTCAAAGGATTAAAGGGACCGATTAATACTGATCAGTTTAAACTTTTCTGTCTCTTAGTTAACATAGTAGAAATATATCCTAAAGAATTGATACAAATATAAAAGAACAGTAGAGGCTATATGACAGTGAGTTGATTGTATAGAGAATTGGCCCTAGAGTTAAGCAAATCTTAGATCAAGTCCTGCCTCTGATATATACAGAGCAATTGTGGGCAATTTCCTCAGCCTCTCAGTGCTATAGACAGTTATCTAAGACTATAAAAGCACTAAATCTGCATTCGTAAAGAGAGTTTTCTATACCAGTGGATTCATAGGTCCAGTACCTACAGGTTCCTATATAAGAACAAGATCCACTCCCCAAAGGATAGAAATAGACAGTTTTCAAATTAAGAAACAGTAACTATGTGATAAAATACTCCACATTATTAAAAATAACAAACATGCAAATTCAGATAACTATTAGGTTCTCCTGACACTCATCTCATTAGCAGAAGTGACAAATGAAGAAAATGACAGTTGTTTCAGGAGTTCTGAAAGAGGGCAAAAGAGGCTGCTGGTGGAGCTGCCCAGCCATTCAGGAAAGCAATTTGGAACTAGACCCCAAAAGTCTATCTGATCCTTTTTTAACCTAGCAGTATTACTACAAGGCTTATATTCCAAAGAAGTCAAAGACGGAAACAAAAGACATTACAAGTACAAAAAATATTTATAGCAGTATCTTTTTGTTGTAGCAAAGAACTAAAACAGAATAGGTGTCCATCATTTGAGAATGACTGACCAAATCATGGCATATGAATATAATAGAATAGTGCCAGATGAAATGATAAATACGATGAATTCAGAGAAACTTGGAAATACTGGTAAGAAGCAATAAAGAATAAAATGAGCAGAATCAGGAGAAGAATTTATGTAATAACCCCAGTAACTTAAAGGAAAATAACTCTGAAAGACTTCATGCCTCTGGCAACTATGGTAACAAATGAAGACTTTAAAAGATTGATGATAAAATGTGCATTTTGCCTCTTACTAAAGAAGTAATGATCTAGAGGTAAGAATGAGACATTCATTTTGACGTATGGCCAGTGAATTGGTTTGTATTCACTTGACTGTTTTAGAAGGTCAGGCTTGTTTTTGATGGAAAGGTAAGTTAGAAGGCATGTAAGATAGAGCTAATAAACTGGTGTGCTTTGGAAAACAACTTGGAAACATGACTAAAAAGCTGTGAAACTGTGCGTGCTCTTTATCCACTGCTAGCTCTATACCCCAAAGAGAATCAAAGAAAGAAGAAAAGGACCTATATGTGCAAAAATATTTACAGCAGCTCTTTTTTGTGATAGCAAAGATTTGTAAACTAAAGAAATGCCTATCAATTGTAGAATGATTGAAAAATGTCATATGAATGTGATAGAATATTGCTGTGTTGTAAGAAATGATAAAGGGGATGATTTCAGAAAAATCTAAGAAAACGTGTATGAACTGATGAGGGTAAGCAAAACCAGGGGCACAATTTATAAAATAACAACAATATTGTAAAGAAAATCAACTCTGAAAGCATTAGCAACTTTAATCAACACAATGACCAACCATAATTCCAAAAGACTCAGGATAAAATGGTGCCTATCTCCAGATAGAGCTGATGGACTTAGAATGCAGAAAGAAGTATATTTTCTTTTTTGGCTATGACTAATGTGGGAATTTGTTTGCAAGATTATATGTATTTGTGATAGGCACTTTTTTTCTTGCCTTCTCAATGAAGGAATGGGGGAGAGAGCAGAATTTAGTAAAATAAAATAAAATTGGGGGAAATTTTGAAACCAGTTTAAAAAGCAATAACCCAAGAAAGAAAAGAACATCAATTTTTAAAAGTTTTAATTCACAGAAGAAAAGTTCAGCAAAGGACATAAGCAGGACAATTTTGTTACTACCTTGTTTAATATGTACTTTAAAAAAACTTGTATATAGAAAGGTCTTATACAATCCTGGTATTGTTCATCTTGTCTATTTAAGTGTTTGTATTTGATTAAATTCATAGTACATTTCTGTGTTATAAAATATAAAAAAACTCACATTATATAGCACTTGAAAGATTTATTAAGTGTTTTCCTCATAACAGCCTTGGGAGGTAGGTAGTTAAAGTGGTGTTTTTATTTTAACCAAGGAGGAAAATTAGGGTAAAGAAACTTTCTTGTTTATGGTAACTGTCAAAATCAGAAGAGGGTAGTGGAAAATACTGAATTTATGGTGGAGAGATATAATCTAAAATCCTACCTCTCTTCTTTACTATCTGTATGACCCCGAGCAAGTCACTTAACATCTCTTAGTCTCACTTGCTTGTCTGTAATGGGTATAATAATAGTTACCGTACCTACATCAAAAGATTGTTGTGAGGATAGCACTATATAAATGCAAATATGGTCATTATATTTTTAATAAATTAGATCTCTTAACCACAAATTCACAATTTTCCATCATACCATGTTGATTCCTATTCATACATACATACACGTAAATCTTTTCATAAATTTTTATTTCCAATGTTACAATCCATGTAAAATTGCAAGTGGAAGAGATTTAACAATATTACAGCTTCCTCGAAGAGCTCTATCCTCATTCAAAAGAATTTGACCAGTCCATCCACACATGAAGACTAAATGGATGAAGAATGCGTATTGCTTGTATTTCAATACACACATGAATAAACATCCTATAGAGCAGTGGTTCTCAACCTGTGGGTCGTGACCCCTTTGGGGGTCAAACGACCCTTTCACAGGGGTCACAGGGGTTGCCTAAGACCATTGGAAAACACATATTTCTGATTGTCTTAGAAACCGAGACACCGCTCCTCTATCTGTCTCCAGGTGCGTCTGCCCACATATGAGTATTAAAGGGTTGTGGTATTAGGAAGGTTGAGAACCACTGCTATAGAGTTTGTCCAGCATCATATATATCTGGCCCAGACAATACAGATGAACAGTGAGGTAGGTCCAGAGTTGAAAATGAAAAGAACAAGCAAGAAATTAACTAGAACAAACTAGAAATTAACAAAAACATTTTTACTGACTCCAAGTTGCTATATTACAGCAAAGAATTGCCTTTTTTTTTGCTGTTATTCCCATATGGCAGCAAGATAAGAGATAATATTACCTCCAGAGAACTAAAGATGAGAAAAGTTCATGGTGGGTGTGAGCAAACATGAAGCATTCCAAAGAAAAACAGAAGTGAAGGATGTCATTTAGGGTTTGTATGACAGAAAGAGAAATTGAGCTGGTCACATAGCAGTGATGACAATTGGACAGCCAGCATGCTCCACTTGTACCAACTCAATATCAGGAGAAGGTGAAGGTGGACCCCTTGTAGTTGACTTCTGGGGAGAAAATGGATAGGAGTCAAACAAAATGGTCAGGCATTAGATGGATTGTGATGTGCATCATTGGAGGGAACTTCTGAATTGATGAGATCATAGATCCATTTGAATATATAAATGGATGATGGGAAATAAGGAAAAGTATCGTTTTGTAAAACAAGGGAAAACAGATTCCCTAGAAAGCATGGTAGGAGGTCTAAATAAACAAGATCTTCCAAAAAAAATTATGGATGAGACTGGAAGTATAACAATTAGATACTCAAACAGATTTGCTGTCATTTCTATAGTGATCTATTCTCATCATCAAGAATGGAAATTCTCAACATTTTAGTACCATATGGGGTTATATGAATGTGTAAAAATATCACTTGAGAAGACGAAGTTACAGAGAATCACTGAATATGACAAAATATTTACAAAAGAAATCTAAGCTAGAGGTGACAATTTTTAAAAGTACTGAGATTAATTTTTAGTATATCTCAGGAAGAATAAAAAAATCACAAATGCCATTACCCAAAAAAAGGAAATTCAAAAGATACCAGCTTCTGAGCTATGGTTTTTCATCTTTCTCAGGTCTTTAAGAGAAAAATATATACATGTTAAGGTTGTTCTTGATCAAAATGTGAAAAGAACAAGGAGATTTTCACAGAGTTTTTGATAGAGTATAGCTTCGTAGTCACATAATTGACTGAAAGGTACATAATATACAAAATCTTGCTGTTTATTGAATACAAAAACATTTAGTTCAGTACTATAAAATAAAATTTCAGTAGCTCTCCTTCAATAAAATATCTACCATGTATATGTTAATATCAGAAAATATTCCTTGATAGTTGCAGTCACAGAAAAATTTTTCAGTGATTTCCTAATGATCAGTATCAAGCATGACTTAAAAGAAGAGATATATGCTTGTCAGAGGTGTTTGTACAGGACACACTCTATGGTAGTGATAGAATCCCAATGGAATGGGGATTCCATATCCATGGTAATATTATCCGTTTCAGTGGCTTTTAACCTTTTTTGAGCCATGGACCATTTCGTAGGTCTCATGAAGCCTTTGGCTCCCATCTCAGAATAATAATTTTAAATACATAAAATATAAAGTATGTAGGATTGCATAGGAAATCAATTATGCTGAAATAGTTATAAAAAAAAATTTAGAGTTCATGAATGCCAAGTTAAAAACCCTTAGTCCAGATTCATCTGTTTATGGATAATACTGTGTCCGTGAAATCATCCTCCATACACAGAATTTGGGAGTAGGAACAGACCTTACTGGCCTTCTAGTTCAGTCCATATCATAGGGTCTCCTTAAAAGAGAATTGCCTAGTAACCTCATGAATAGCTCATCTATCAGCACATGTACAATGGACAGGCAGTGAAAAATGACAATGAATTGAACCCAGAATCAAGTAAGAGAATAGATTGGAGTAATTTTTGGGAAAATGTGTATGACTTTGAGCCCTCCCAATCCCATTTTTCCAACATTAATTTTATCATACCCCACTGTAATAGAAATGAAATTTGAAGATCACTTTGTATTGCTAAGCTGACAGGTACTTAGTACCTAGTTTCAAATTAAGCCTCTGTTAAAGAAACAGAAGGTATGAACCCCTGTTGCTAACGTAACAGGGAGGGGCTGAACAGGGAGGAGCAATACTGTATGTAAGGAAAAACCCTAGCTGGGAAAGTCAGAACTTCATGGGATGAGCATCTGAAGGCTGGGCTGCTGAAGACTTCTGAGGACCAGCTGGAGCTGATGAGGATTTCCGAGGGCTAGCCAGAGCTGCAGAAGACTGAGGAGAAGCATGACTCTGGTGCCAGTGTTTGGTACAAATGTTGTTGTGTCTTTGTTAATGTGTATGATGGTTTTTGTGGCTTTGTTAAGCCTTGTCTTTCCAGGAACAGAGACTTTGAAGGATTTGAGATGGACTGGACACTATGAGCTCCAATGTGGAACTGCATGGAGAGCTGGACAAGGAACTGGGAGCTGTCTGCCTTTGAACTCAGTTGGCAGTTGGTTAGATTTGGGCTGGATCTGGGACCATGGAAAAGGAGCCATGAAAGCTGAAAGCCTGCCCCGAGTCAAGATGAAAAAGACCTCTCTGTGGGTACTGAATAGTGATGAGATTATAATTTACTTGTGACCAAGAGGTGGATGGCCTGTGTATTTTCCACTTCCCCGTAAGAGGGTACTGAGTAGTGACTGATGATTGAATAGTGACTGATGACTGAATAGTGACTGATTTGTAACTTAGTGTGCCCCATGAGTGGAGGACTTTGAACTTTTGTACTTTATGATTGAATGATTGAGTTACTAAGTGATTGATGACCACTTTGGTGAAAACTATGTGGCCATTTTAGTGATAAGTTGTTGAGTTGTGACATAGTGAATGCTGTATTTTGATTTTCTGTGAGAAATTGTAACATAGTGAATGCTGTACCTTGATTTTCTGTGAATGTTTTGCTCTGATTTGTTATTGAATAGAGAGTTCCCTATACTGTGTAATCAGAATGTTGAAAGCTGTTCACAGCAGCCGTCCTCTGGAAAGCTGTTTGTGCATGGCTTTACACCCAACCACTACTATCTACTCTTTTCATCTCCTTTTTACATCTTACCTTCTCCCAGTAGATTGTGAGCCTATTGAGGGCTAGGGCTTTCTTTTACCCTTCTTTGTATTTTCAGTGCTTAGCATGGTATATGATAAGTGCTTAATAATGTTTATTGATTGTAGTACTCTGTGTGTATTCTTCATGTTTAAGTTTAAGTGTGATAACTGTTCAGATATACTGCATTCATTTCAACCAGGTGAATAAGGTTTTGTTATTATTAAATTAAACTTCTATGGTTATTATTATTATTATTACTACATTAAACTGCCCATATCCTGCCTATATTCAGCAATACCATTACTAGGTCTCTTTTCAAAGATGATTAGGGAAAAAGGGAAAGAACCTATATCCTCTAAAATATTTATGGCAGCTCTCTTTGTGATGACAAAGAACTGTAAATTGCAATTGGAATGGCTGAACAAGTTGTGGCATATGATTGTGATGGAATACTTCAGTGCTATAAGAAATGATGGACTCAGTGACTTAGAAAAACATGGATAGAATTGCACAAAATAATGAAGAATGAAATGAGTAGGACCAAGAGAATGATGTATATGCCATAACAGCAATTTTAAGAACATCATTGAGCGAATAAGTTATTTTAACTATTATGAATACCCAAATTAACTACAAAGGGCACATAAAGGGAGATGCTATCCACATCCAGAGAAAGAATGAATAAATAGAAGTATGTATGGTTTATGTGTATATATATTTGTGTCTGATGGTAGCCAACTCTAGGGTTGGGGGAGTGTAAAAAGAAGAAATTTACAGGATAACTATTATGTATTTAAAAGGAATAGCAAGTTGTACATAATAGAGTTACAATTTCATATTCAATCATCTTTTTAAAAATTATACTATGTTAGGGAAATGCTTGTTTTGTTCCATAAATTAAAATTATTTATAGAGAAATATGTATGATTAGTTTTATATAGATGGAACTTTTTTTCATTCTATGACATTTTAGTATATAACTCAAGTAGTAGAATAATTAAGACTTTGGTTTTCCAACTCATGTTGCTTATCAAAAAGATTGCACCAGTATATATCTCTGCCAATAGTATAATAGTGTTCCTATTTCTCCATAGCCTGACAGTATTGAATTTAATGTTTCTTATTATTGTTAACAATATAATGTTGGTACAAGGTGGTATTTAGGAATTGCCTTTAATTTGCCTTACTCAGAATATTAGAGAACTTGAAGTCACATGGTTAATTATTTAATTTCCTTAAATATTTTCTCATCTTTAGACTGCAGATACTTCAAATGAAGAAATTAATCTGAGTCAGGTTGTACCCTTTCAACCAGTTCCTGAAGAAAACGTGAGAGTGTTACCTGAGTGGAGTGAGAAAGTATCTCAGAATATTTTAACAGGTACTAGGGATAATGCTATTTTTAAGTTTTTAATTATCTTAATCAGTTAAAAAAAACATGAGGGGAGGGGCCAAGAAATATTGCTTTTGAATGACACCTGTCAAAAGCATAAAGCTTCCCTAATAGGATAATAAAGGGTTAATATACAAATATGTATCAATATACAAAGTTCTAGCTAAACATTATTTTCTTATATTAAAATTTTCTCTTTTCACTTCAATTTAATGTTCTTCTAAGACTGTTTTGTTGTTAAAACTCCCCTCTAGCTTCCTTCGAATCTCTGCTTAAGCACTATTTCCTACTTGACACTAATCTAATCTTCCCAGTTAGTACCTCCTCCCTACCCCCTTCTGTCCCCTAAAAATATTACTTTTTATTTACTTTGTTCCTATTTTAAATGTACTTATATGTATAGATATTGTTTCTCTCGATAGGATGTAAGGGAAGAGACTTTGTTATTTTTGTATTCTCGTTACCTTACATTTGCCTGGCTCATAGTAGATATTTAATACAATCTTTCTGGTTGACTGTTTCTGGTTAACCAAAGAGAATTGAGAGGTAGCATAAAGTAAAGCCATAGCAATCTTTAGAAGAATCATCTGGAACCTTTAGCTTTTACAAATTTTTAGGAGGTATTTCTGTATTCATAGTCTAAATCCACCTCTCTGCAACTTTCAGTGAATATTATTAAGCACCGACTGTGAACCACATTAATTATTCTTTTTTCTGTACTCTGGGAATAAGCAAACAAATGTAATCCCTCTTCTTTGTGATAGCCTTTCAAATACTTAAAGGTAGCTATCATATCTCCCCTAAATAATTTTCTTATACATGACAAACATTTCCAATTCCTTCAGTCCTCTGTAGGACTCTTTCATTTCCTGACCATCTTCCTCTTGTCATGCTCTAACTCAGTGTTGTCAAACTACATATAAGGATTCTTGCAGGTCATGTATTGACTTAGAAAACCACATATTCACATTATCTATGTTCTGTTTATGTTTATTTTGTTAAAGATTTCACAATTATATTTTACTCTTAATTTAGGAAATTAAGGAATATCATAAGTTTTGTGTGACCCTTCTGCTGTAGCTTGTCAGTGTTGTATGTTAAATTTATCAAAATAGTAAACTGAGGCAAATTTCTGTAAGTAAGACAATATTTATTAACAGGGACATGCAGTCTGATAATAAAGGGTCAATGGCTTGGCTCCACTTATGCCAAAGACCCCAAATTGAAGGTGCAACTCATTTTCATAAGCACAGAACAAAGAGCAGAAATCATATCATTGGTTAACAAAAGGGATTATCATTGATTACATCAAAGAAGGTGGGCTTATCCCCCATGTGGGATGTAAATTACCACTCTCTACCTCTAAGGAATGCTTTTGTGAATTTCATGAGTCTCCACTGCATCTTGAAATTACCAATAGGGACTCAGGTATATACTGGTGCCTGGGGATTAGATAAGGCCACCTTAATTACTAAAGATGGGGCAAGGTCAGTGAATTCAGCTTCTCGAGAATAATACACAAACTTTGCAGGAAATGCTGAGATAATACTTTATGAAAGTAATGAGAATAGAGGTTTTCTTTAATAGTCATTGTGGGAAAGCTTAGGTCTTTAGTATCTATCTTCAAAGAGAAAGGAGATTGAACTTTTGCACACGTGAGCTTCTTTACTCAGAGACAGAGAAGAGGCTTTATAACTTTGTTCCATAGAATACAGAATAAAGTCACTTGCAGAGTAAAGTCAAATAAAAAATCCAGGATCAAGAATTAATTCTCTCAGTGTCCTTCCTCAACTAACTAAACTTCCTAATGCCAGAACTTAACACAGTGCTTCACATCAGGTCTGACCAAGGAATAAGTTCAGCAAAACTATCACTTCCTTTATATGAGATCCTGTGCCTCTGATAATCCAACTTGAAATTGAGTTATTAGCCTTTTTGACTGTCATATCACACTGTTGACTCAGTGAATTCACTAAAACCTGTATCTTTTTTTTTACTTTAACTTGTTACATCTATCCCATCTTGCACTTGTGAAGTTGTTACTTTTAATGTCGAATAAGTCATTTTGACTTGAATGTAGAATAAATGGAAGAGAGTAATGTGTAATAAGTCAGCAAAAGTAGGCTGAAGTCAGATTGTGAAGGGTTTTAAATTCCAAACCAGAAGAGTTTATGTTTTATCCAAGAGACAGTGGGAAGCAACTGAAGCTTCTTGAGAAAGAGAGTGACAAAGTCAGCCCTATGCTTTGGGAAGATTATTTTAGTAGCTGCATAGAGGATGAATTTGAGAGGGCAGAGATTGAGATTGAAGACCAATTAGGAGGCGGTGACAGTAGTCTAAGTGACAGCTGGTAAGGGTCTGAACTAAGGTGGTGACTGAATAGAGAGAAGGGAACAGAAGCAAGAGTTATTGGGGAGGTAGAAATCAAGAAGACTTAGTAGCTTTTGGATGGAGAGGTAAGAAAGAGGGAGGAATTAAGACTCACCCTAAGGTTTTGAATCTGGGGGACTAAAAGGTGGTGCCCTCAACAGAAATAGGGAAGTTTGGATGAAAGAGAAATAGGTTTTTCTTTGAAAGAGAGGCAGTAAGTTCAAGTTTGACAATGTCAAATTTGAAAATCCTATAGAGCAAGCAGTTGATGAAGGGCTTAAGAGGGAGACTAGGGTTAGATTATAGGGCTATCTTCATCAAGTTGATAATTGGATTCATGGAGTTTAAAGTACTGAGAGAAGGCATAAAAGAGAAAAGCAGAGGCCTCAAGAAAGCTTTGGGGAACACCCACAGTGTGTAGACAAAATGATGATCCAGTGGAGGATCCTAAAAAAGAGGTAAGAGGAGAACTAAAAGAACAGCTTGATCAAAGCCGGAGAGGAAAGAAGGTATATACAGAAGAAGTCAGTAGTGTCACATGCTGTCAAGGGTGAGGAGTGAGAAAGCCATCAGGTACAGAGTAATTTCAGTTGAGTGGAAGGAAGCAAGATTGAAACTGAATGAGAAGTAAGTAGAAGGGTGGGAATGGTGGCTTTGAATATAAAAAGACACTTTCTTGTTTGGTTTTATGGGAGCTTGACTATGAAAGGTAGGAGAGATATATGAAGTTAGCTTAAGGAGATAGTGGAGTCAAAGTAAGCTCTTTAAAGCGTGAGAGTTAATTGAGGGTTTGTAGATAACACGGAAGTAGCCAGCCTATGGAGACTGATGCTTAGAAAAAGGGAGGAAAGAATAATTAAGGGGGCAGGTTTCTAGGAGGGAATGGGATCCTGACTACAGTTAAAGACCTTGACCTCAATGAGAAGGACTGCCTGAATTGCAGCTGGAACAGAGCAAGAAAAGGGAGGGAGAAGGTTGATGAATAAAGGTTTTGAGTCACAGAGTTGGGGAGAAAATAAATTCATAGTGGATGGCCTTTCAGAAAATGTGAGGCAAGATCCTCAGCTGAGAATGATAGAAGGATGGAGGGACAGTATAGAAGACTTGAGGAAGGAAAAGATTTGGAAGAGCCACTGTGGGGAACATGATGATATTATGAAAGACTAAAAGGATTTTTTGGAGCAATGAGGACCCAGTTGATAATAGGTGACAAAGGTTTGTGCCACTGGTTCTGTGACTGACTCTAGTGCTATTTGGTATCATATGAATAGTAGCAGAGATGAATGGTGAAGATCTCAAAGATGAGATTTGGAAAGGCATATAATATAAGCTCCTTGAGGTTAGGAATAATTTTGTGTTCAAATCCTTGACTCATAGCATAGCGCCTGGTACGTAGTATGCTCTTAAAAAAATAGAAATTAAAAAAAAATTTTGAACTTAAATACAAAATAAGAAAAGAAGAACATTGCCTTGTACATAGCAGAACATAGGAGAGGATTCAATGTAAAACAATAAATTTCCATTTCAAGAAAGCCTGTATAGCCAATGCTATTCATTGTATTCAGAGCTGTCCGTCTTTTCTTTCCTTCGTTGTAGGTTTTCTTTTGTTCTCTGCTGTGCACTTCTTACTTAATTTTTTCCTCTCCAAAGAAGGCTATGATCAAGTGTGGACATACGTGTGTATGCGTGTGTGTGTGTATATACATGCGCATATGTTCATACATAAACATGTACAAACATATAAATATATACATACTTATACACATATACACGAGTGCACAGATATTTATAATCATGCACACATCTTGTGGGTGTGGGAATGGTTTTGCCCATATACATATATATTAGTTCATGCCGTGCTTATCTTCCCCTGCCATCTGTTTCTCTGAAGGTGGATAGCATCCTCCTTCTTAAGTCCAAATCTTTCCATGCTTTTCTAATTCAACAAGCTCATCATTTCCTGCTCCACAGGAATATTCTATCCCAGTCACATTTTATCTGACATCTCAACAATGCTCTCACCTTATAATATGGCTTAAGGTCTGATATTACCCAATCTGTTTATTTTATATTTTTCTCCCCCTGATCTCTTTGAAATTTCTGACCCGTTGTTCTTCTAAATAAACTTTGTTATTATTTTTAACTCAGTATGATAAATTTTTAGTAATTCAATTGGGATGGCATTACATAAATAGATTAGTTAGGCAAAAATTGTCAGTTTTTATATTGACTTTACCTACACATCAACAGCAAATACTACTTCAGTTGTTTAGAACTTAGTTTATTTATCTAAAAATTGTTTTATGCTTGTGTTTGTATAGTTCCTATATTTGTTTTGGTAGGTGTACTCTCAGATGTTTTCTACTGTCTAGTTATTTTAAATGGTCTAAAACAATATTGAATAGTATGACTGACATATAGTGTAGTTCCCCTATTTTTCTCTTTTGATTACATCTATTTTAGATTTTATTTTGTCTGAGATCATGATTACTATCCCATGATTACTACTTCTGACATTGTTTTGTTTGTTTATGCGTATCCCTCATTTTTATACCATTTCCTGAAAGATCATATTGTTAAATTCAAATTTTTAATCTGCTGTCAGTTTCAACTATATAGGTAAATTCATCCTATCTGCATTCTATACTATAATTACTTGTTATATATTTCCCTCCTTCCTATTTTTTCTCACTGTCCTTCTTACCCTATTCCTGTCCCTCCTCCCTCTACTTTACTTCCACTCGCTGCCTTGCCCTCCTTTTTCTTTACCTACCCATCCCTCCAAGAATCCCTCCCTTACCTCTCCCCCCACCCTATCCCCTTACCCTCTTGTTTCTTTCTGAATTTAGAAGACTTTTATACCCTTCTAGATATATACGTTGTTCCCTCTTTAACCCATTCCCAATGAGAGTAGGTTTCAGCATTACCTGTCCTCCCCTCTACCAGCTTCTTCTGTATCTTTTTCCTTTTTTGTCTCATTTTTATGAGATAATTGCTCTTTTTTATCTTTTTATTTTTTGTAGACTCAACCCAACATACTCAGTTCAGCCCAAGCCTTTCCTTCAGACTACCCAAATAAAAATGACAGTCATAAAAGAACTTATAATATTTTCATATATAAAAAGTAAAAAATTTGACCTTACAGTATCCCTTATAATTGGTCCTTAAAGTTTTATATGTCTCCTAAATGTTGTGTATCAAATTTTCCCTTAAGCTCTGTTTTTGTAACAAATACCTGGAAGTCTTTCAGTTTGTTATATGTCCAATTTTTTTTCAATCAAGATTTATACTTAATTTTGCTAGATAAGTTACCCTTGGTTGTAACAGCTCATTTGCTCTACAAAATACAGTATTCCAAGACCTACAGTCCTTCAATGTCCTTAGTAGCTGCTAGGTCTCGTGTAATCCTTATTGTAACTCTGTGCTATTTAAATTGGGGGTTTTTTCCTTGTTGTATCCAGTATTTTCTCCTTAACCTGGGCACTCTGAAACTTGGCTATCATATTCCCATGAGTTTTCCTCCTCACCACCTCAAATTGTGATTTGTGGATTTTTTTCTATTTCTGCTTTGCTTTTTTGTTCTAGAACTTCAGGGCAATTTTCCTTAATAATTTCTTGTAATAGTATATCTAGATTCTTTTTTTTTATCATAATTTTCAAGCAGTCTGACTATTCTTATATTATTTCTCTTCAGTCTGTTCTCCAGATCAGCTGTCTTTGATGAGGTGTTTGTTTATATAGCCTACAGGTATTTAAACCAAAACCATCCAAAAATATCAGAATCGATTTAATTGGATTACATTGACATATAACGATCTATGAAAATAATAGCATTTTGGATTTAGAATAGACCTTGGATATCATTAGTCCAACCTTCTCGAATTCTAGAGAAGCTAAGTGATTTGTTCCCAAGTCACATGGCTGGTTAGATTCATTATTAGGGCTTATCCTTTTTATAAATATCTTGAGAAGTAGATTATACATTTTCCAGAATGAGCCTGAGGTTTCTCAACTCTTTGGAAACCAAATTTCCCCTTACACCCAAAACAAATTGTTACTGCTACTGCTGGTGTCTTCATTCTGTCCTTAGTAAATAGTAGCTACCTGTGGCCTAAATAGCCTCCTTTCATAGGATCCTGTCCTATTCCAAGCCAAATAATTGGTCTAGTCCTTTTGGCTCTTGGTAATAATATCTAAGGAGCACTTAGAACAAAACAACTTTTTTTTTTTTACCATGGTGGTGAGATATAGCTAAGGACCAAACTCTTCTAGTATTAATAATTCTGTGCTTTGCCAATAGGACTCTTTAGTTAAAAAAAAATTGGAAATTACTTGGTCTTAAATTCTAGAGGTAAGCTTTGAGTTACTTCAACTATCCTGACTCTGTCTTCTGAACCTTTTGACTTGCATTCGTTGTGAGTGAGATTTTATCATTCTTTGTACTTGTGACCCTTAGCGCAAGTACCTTACATGTAATGGTTGCTTGATAAGTACTTGTTGTTTGGTTGGTGTTATAAAGTAAAGCTTAAAGGCATAGCTGTTGTCCCAGTTACAAACGTTGTCTTTTCTTTTCCTTTGAAAAGGTGCATCCTGGTTGAGTTGGGGTTTAGTTAAAGGAGCTGAACTTACTGGAAAGGCAATCCATAAAGGAGCCTCCAAACTTCGAGAACATATTGAACCTGAAGAAAAGCCACTTGAAGTTAGTCCAGCTGTGTCCAAGGGACTTCATATAGCAAAGCAGGCCACAGGAGGAGCTGTGAAAGTCAGTCAGTTCCTAGGTAACTGTATTATACTCTCTTTTTTCAATTTTAGAAAAACAAAACAGTCATTCAAAAGCATATCTACAGTGTTGACTTTTATTAATGAACATTTGGGCTGAAGCAACTTGAAATAGGAAATGTCAAATCTGTCTCCTGAAAATATTTTCTGGTATTTGCTGTTTTAAGTGTATGTGATGTTTGATAGCTAAATAGCTAAAATCTTCTAGCCTAAATATTTTTGTAATTCAACAAGGATTTTATAAAGTACTTATGTGTAACACCCAGTGCCAGTCTTGGGGATACAGAGACAAAATGAAAAATTGTCCGTATTCTCAAGGAGCTTACATTCCATTGGACTTACAATTTTTTGAAATTCTAATAAATACTATTTTTGGAAATTCATTGTGGCACTTTCCTCATGTTTTATTTTTAAATGATTAAGCACAAATTGATGTTATTTCCTAGTATGCTTGTTAATGTTTTAAAAACACTTAAACTCCCACTAGTTCACTATAACAATAAAAATGAGAATGATTATTTTAAACAAAATTATAAAGATGCATTAAAGAAGCAGAGTTATGAATATTAAGACTCCCCAAAAGTTTCAATCCATGCAATGGTCATTATAACCACTGTGTTCATCTGTACCTTTTACTTTCAAATAGGAAGGATAACCTTGTATAATAGTTTAATTTTAAAATCCTTAACATGGTCTCTAAATATTTATTTTTGTACACATATTAGTGGAAGGAGTATGTACCATAGCAAACTGTGTTGGAAGAGAATTAGCCCCACATGTCAAGAAGCATGGAAGCAAACTTGTTCCAGAATCTCTTAAAAAAGACAAAGATGGGAAATCCCCTTTGGATGGTGCTATGGTTGTAGCAGCAAGTAGTCTTCAAGGTAACAAAAAGATTCAGGTATATTTAAACTAGGAAAGTAATCTGTTTAGTTGTGGCAAATTAAGCTTATTTTAAAATAATTCTTTCAGGGTTTTCAACTGTATGGCAAGGAATGGAATGTGCAGCTAAATGCATAGTTAAAAAAGTTACTTCAGAAACTGTACATACAGTTAAACACAAGTAAGTCTAATTTTCATTTTTGTTTTTAAAAACAGTTAACTTGTTATATAATTTATACAAATCTCAAATTAAAGAAGCTATCCAGCTATTTTTAAGTATTGGTCTAGAGTCTTAATTTCCACTAGTGTAAGGTTATTTTGTTTTGTATTTTTTCTCAAACAATGGAGAGGTAATAACTTATTTATGATGAAAAACACTGTGTAAACAAAGTCAAGTCACTAAACTTTTATGGGCCTCAACTAAGACCCAGACATGAGCAGGTTGGACTAGATGATCTCTAAGATCCTGCAATCCTTATCATTCTCTGGTTTGAATGTCTTTAACTTTACCTGTAATGAATTATAAAACCAACCAGCGTCACATAATGTTGCCCTGATCATTGTCATTTCACAGTAATAGTTGTCATTATAGTAATTATAACCAAATCCCACCATAAAGTTGTTTTGGCAAATTGCCTGAGAAAGAAATTGAATTATCTAAATCAGTAGTTCCCAACCAGGACAATTTTAAGTTAAGGAACGGAGCTTTACCAGTATATACTTTGTCAAAATAAGACAAGTCTGACCATGTCATCCACGTCATCACTTCCTTTCCTTCTACCACCACCCCCCACCTCCCTGAACCTTAAGTGACTCCCTCTTGCCACTAACATAAAATATAAATTCCTCCAATGGAAATTTAAAGGCCATCACAGTCTGCTTGTTTCACATCACTGTTTTTCATGCACTGTGTTACAACCCAGCTGTCCTAGTTTCTGTTGCTTGCATTTAGTACTCCATCTCCTGCCTCTGTACCTCTATGCAGAATGCGCTCCTTCCTCATCTCCTGCTCTCAGAATGTGTAGCATTCTTTCTGAACTCAGTTTGTGTGCCCTTTTCTACAGGTAGCTTTACCTGATCCTCTTTTCTTCTTTTTATTTTTGGCAGCACTATTGCTAGCCCCCTTCTCTTCCCTGTACCACCACCATCTCCCCATGAAAAAATAAAAGCATAAACTGGAGTGATTGTTTGTAAAACTGCACTGATTGTATATGTACATATACATAATATGGAAACGTTTTACATGTATAATGGGTATCATATTGCTTGCCTTTTCAGTGGGTGGGAGAGGAACCAGGGGTAGGGAAAGAATTCGGAACTCAATCTAAAAAAAATAAACATTTTTAAAATTATATATGCATTATACCTCCAAAAAAACAAAAATACATGAAGTGTGGGCTTTTTTGTCCAATTGCTAGTGTTTTATTCAGCTAAGATTTTTTACTTTTGATAAAAATGTAACTAGAAAAATCTCCCATATTAAAGGAAACTTTATGCAATTTTACAGTTTTGGTTATGGTATTGGAATGTATTTGACTTATGCAGGTTTATGATATTATTGTGATTATTATGTTAATCATTTCAGCTGTTTTTGTTTTTTATCTCTTGTCTAATATACTTGACTGTATTGATTAATTATAATGATGATTATCATAACAGTTTTTTCAGAGGATAATATGAATGATTAGTTTACTTTCTCAGTTACAGTGATATTTTTGTCTTATTTTAGATATAGGAACTTGAAGATCTACAGCAACCATGAAAAGCAATAAGTAACTTAAACCTGACACAGTTAATTAAAGTACAATATCTGTCAAATAGTTTACCTCAATCTTCTGTACAGCTTCTAAATTTCTCTGTCAGTCTTCTTTTTTTCCACTTAAATTCTTCAAAGAGATGCAGCCAGCCCATTTTTTTTTCCACTCAGTAAGATTTCATGTGAGCAAAAACCATTTTCATGAAATGTAAGTTTGGTGAAAACTACCCTTCTGTAAGAAGTATAGTGTTATTTTATTGATTAATAAATTAAGATTCTCCTTAAATTTTAATTGGATTTTATCTGAGTTACTCTGCTATGACCAGGATGATAAGTGTACTGGAATCAGGAACTGATAAGGAAAAGACTTGGGAAGCAGATGTGATAGCCACCTTGTCTTCAAGTATTTGAAGGACTAACTTGTGAAAGTTGTTCTGTTTGACCCCAGAAGCAACAACAAGGAGCAGTAGGTAGAAGTTTCAGAGAAACAGATTTTAGCTCAATGTAAGAAAAAAATTCCTAACAATTAGAGATGTTCCAGAGTAGAACAGGCTGCATTGAGTGTTAGCAGGTTCTCCATCACTAAAAATCTTTAAGCAGGGATATCATGGAATGGATACCTGAACAAGATAATGGACTAGACTAAATTACCTCTGAGATTCTGTAATATTTTCCTAGTGCCATCTTTATGGCAAGCATATGGTAATAGGAGTAATGCCATGTTAATGGAGAAAAATATGTTTAAATTATAGAATTCATTGAATTAACAGTATTCAGGTACATCTTTGCGGGGAGTTCTTCACATACTCTATCTATTACACAGTGATATCACATAATGTGTGATAACCACTCTGTCATATCAGTAGTCTGAATTGCCTTTGGTAAATTGGCAAGATCTGGCTGAGTAAATGAGAGTCAACTCCTATTATCACCATATTTTAGACTAGAGAGTCTTTATAGTTACATGATATGAAATGGTATGAGATAAGGATGGAGCTATATTGTGAAAAGTTGAGAATACCAACTTAGAGGTTTATATTTTATCCTATAAACAGTGGGGAGCCATTGAAAACTTTTGAGCAATAAATTAACATGGTCAGGCTTCTGCACGGGAAAGACTAGACTACTCTTACAGCAGAATAAGGGATATATTGGAGTGGAGAAATGAGGAAGGAAGACTGGTGTAGAAGGTATTTGAATAATCCAGGCAAGGAGTCATGAGAACCTGAACTAGAATGGTGGCAGCATAAGTGGGAAAGAGAAGATGAATGTGAGGCGTATAATATAGGTAAGATTGCTAGGTCTTAGCAAATAATTAGACAAATGAGAAGGAAGTGTCAAAATTGAGTAAAAGCATAGTTGGTGCTATCAGAGGTACTAAGGAAGTTGGAAGGAATGATTATGAGTTCAGTTTGGGGCAAGTTAAGCTTAAGATGCCAATGGGAAATGTCTGTAACACCTAACTTATATAACTTTAAAGCTTGCAAGAAAATTAAATGTGGTATAATAGATAAAGAGCTGAATTGGTGACCATGGGCAAGGCACTTAAACTTAATATCCTCAGGCAACTCTCTGACTCTTAAGGTGCAGTATAGGTGGTGATCTGTCTTGGCAGATAGTGTTCCTCACTGAGAGCTCCCCATGCTGATGAAATCATAGGTCAGCTAAAAAAAAAGTGCCAGATTCTTTACATATATTATCTCATTTAGGCCTCAAAACAGTCTTGTGAGGAAGATATCATTTGGAAGTAGTATCATTACCATGTTAGAGATGAAGAAATTGAAAGTCAGAGAAATCTAGTGATTGTCCATGTCACAAAGCTGGTGATTTTCAGAAACAGGATATGAAGCCAGGTTTGCTTGAGTTTTTTCACCGTGTAGGGCCATCTCTCGAGCAGGGGCAGCGGGCAGTTGTAGGATGTGGGATTCCATCTGGGGAGATGTTGGAGCTTGAGATAAAGTGAGTCTTGCATAACATTTATGAAATTGTTTAAAATTAAAGTGCATTTTCCCAGAGAAATAAATAGTTGAACCACAGACACTGGACGGCTAATTTGTGAGTTGAAATTTTGCCTCTATTAGCAGAAACATGAGATGTAAATAAAAATTATTTCTTCCCTTTTTTTTTTACAATGGGAGAATTTAATTACCCTTTAGGAGAAGGAAACCAAAGAACTTCACGGATTAACATGTTTCAGAATGTAGTGAACCTTTGGTACATTTAATGTCAGAATAAATACTAAACACAAAAATAAAGTGCTGCCATTTAAGAAATTAATTTTCCCAGAATGTCCTTTCTCTTGGAAAAAATATGGCTTGGCTTCATAAAAGTGAATTAATCCTCTTTTAAAAACAATCAAACTGAAACAAATTGAGATTTTTCCTTTCAGAGATAACTTACTCTCTTCATCTTCTTCTGTTTTGGAATGCTCTAATTCAGATTTTTAGTTTCACTATATCTTAATTTTTTTCTTAAAGATATGGGGCTGATGCTGGTCATGCTACAGATAATGCAATGAATTCTGCCATCAATGTTGGTGTCACTGCATTTAATATTGACAACATCGGTATCAAAGCGGTGGTGACAAGAACAGCAAAACAAACTGGAAAAGCTATCTTGGAGGAATATAAAGTAGTTGACAAGTCAGAGAAGAAAGATGAAAAAGAAACTAACATTAAGACAATCAAGAAGAAAGACAAATTGGAGAAGAAAGGTAAATGATACAAATACTATGAATTAACTCCACCGAAGCCTTACCAAATGGATATAATGCTGGTATTTAAGAAAAAATGGAATACTTCTCTCCTACAAATTAGCCTATGTTATAAAAATCTAGTTATTTCTAAAAGTATTTTTCTTAAAATTTAAAGTCTTCTTATAACAAAAGTAATAGCATTTTTCTTTCTCACCTATAGAAAGATTGTCAAAAAAGTTGGATAAAGTTGTTTTGTTTTATGTACTTAAAATATTTTTTCAATTGTAAAGCTGAGATTTTTGAAAACTACCATCAATCTAATGTTAAATTTTGTAATTGATCTATTTTAGAAAACAAAGTAGTAAATTAGATGTCTAAGCATGGTTTGGAATATAATAAACTAATTCAGTTTGTACTCAGAAGGATTAACCAAGTCAGTTGCCTCCTGATTATTTTGCACTATTTATTTGTAAATTTCTCCTCTGTCTTAAATCTCTTCTAAGTTTTCAGTGGCTAGGCTAAAATCTGAAGCACTTTAATAGATTAGTACTAAAATATCAAATTGTCAGGAAAGACTTTTTTTTCTGACAAAAGAAATAACTGATTATTGAAAAAACCTAGGTTCCATGAAACTAGTTGTCAGGCTGCAAGGTATATCTTTTATAAAAACTGGCATTGTCTCAAGGGTTGAAAATGGATACTTAAGTATTTATTTTTAAAACACTGTGTTTTAAAAACTGATAGCTGATCAGAAGTTCAAGAAAATTATTGAGAGTTTGAAATGTTTGCTTATTTATTGAAACCTATTTCATGTTCATTTAACTATTAACCATTTGTACTTTTATAGCTTCATTTTAACCTTTCCTTTTGTTTTCTGGAAATTTAATTGTACAACAGCAGTAGAATTTGATAAAACACTGGTTTTTAGGCATTGTTACTACTAAAATTTATGTCTCTCAAATGTCTAACTCATTATTTAGAATACCTGTTGTTAGAAA
>CM053582.1:322843029-322864979 GCA_028627135.1 Pseudochirops cupreus | reverse complement strand
ATCTTTCTTTTCCCTAAAGAAGGAATCAAGGGTTTGGGAGCTGTTCTTCCTTTGCTTCTTATGCTTATTCTTACTCATGGTTCTTCAGACCGTGATTTTTTTTTTTAAAATCTCTGTTGGGCTCGGCTTCCAGAAGGGAAAGCTCTGTCCCAAATTGCTGGGGTCCTCCTGGCTGCCGTAGCTCTTAGGAAAAGGCTGGGAACTCTTCCTATATACTTCCGGCTGACTGGATAATAAAGACTCCAAGACCGAGGCCCAAGATGGCGATCCGGATCCAGGCCACTCAACGAAAGAGCTCTGGCCTGAGAACAATTGCTCAGTCCCCCTGCTGCCTGCAGGCCGCGGATGGGAAGCTGCAAAGCTGAGGCGGGTGCAAAACCTCTGCCTTTCACTTTTCCGCTCTGGAGGCCTTCTGGCCGGACTGCTTATCTTCCCCTTTCACAAATCCCAGGCGTAGCTGCTGCTAATCTGCTCACCTGAGAGGCTCCTGTACTCCTCCCATCCAGCTGCCCCTGGGGCACAGCCACGGCTTCAGGCCAGGCTGGTTTTGGTTCACAGTGCTGATATGGTTCCTCGTAGCTGAGCTGACTTTAGTGGGAAGTATCTTTGCGTGCGTTTTGGAGTCCTAGGATTGGTTTAGAGTCCTATTTTATGGGTATTTTGGGGTGGCTATGTGAGAGCTGCGATATGTTGCTGCTGCTATGCCGCCATCTTCTCTCTTCTTCCTTATGCGTCCATTGCCCCTTATTTTCATTCAGTGCTCCCCAGTTGCATCTGCTGGGGCAGTATAGAACCCACCAGGGGCCAGTGTCACCCACTTTGGAAACCTACGCTAGCTGACTGAGGAATAGAACTTGAAGAAAAGGAAGTTGGTAAGACAGAAAGGAAAATAAGAGAAGGTAAGAAGTTAGAAAAGGAGGTTTGGTCTAACTATCAAAGTATTAGCAAATAGAGATAGTGCTAATAAGGGGCAAAGATTCTAACTATGTGAGGAGAGTGTCAACTCTTGAGTTGAATTCCACCATGGATATAGTTTGGCACAGCAACTCTCCATGGGAACTACTTACAAGAGGATGAGAAAAGACTGAGGAGCTCTCTTCTGGTGAATGTAGAGAGCTAGGTACATTTTGTAGTCCTATACAAAATATTAGATATTTCTATTACTGCCATAGCCAAGTAAATCTATGACTAACATGAGGTAGATCTCCCTCCTAAAAGAGAAGGCAAAAGGGTTGCAGGTTTTCAGGAACAATGGTCTATTCATTTTTTTAAAATGAAAGAAAGACTTCGGTTTGAAAACAGGGAAAAAGAATAATGTGAAGAAACAGAAGGGTATCCTGATCTGTATCAGGAGGTTGGAGGACAAAATAATGTCACACAGAAGAGAAAGAAATGAAGAATGATTACTCAAAACTTTGATGGATCATTAAGTGTTTCTAAGTGTCTACCATGTGTCAGATACCATGTATTGGGGACACAAATATAAAAATGAAACCATTGCTATTCTCCAAGAAGTAACATTCTGTCAGAGAGGACAATTCATAAATGCACAAGGGTATACAGAATATATACAAAATACATATAAAGTGCTTTGGGGGTGGAGATGGCACTAGCACCTGGGGGAATGAGGAAAGATTTCATATGGATAGTGACAATCGAATTGAGCTTTGAGGGAAACCAGGGATTCTAAATTAGAATAAATGAAACATTTATCAAGCTCTTTCTATGTGCCAGGTACTGTGTTAAGTGCTGGGAATACAAATAAGAGTAAAAAAAAAATCCCTGTCCTCAAGAACAACACATGAAACAGAGATGAGGAGATAGGGAGAAGGTACAGGAATCAGGTGGCAACTCAGGACAATCAGGAGCTGAGTCAGGTTAGAAGTGAGCATGGCTAGCCCAGGTACTTTCTCAAATAAAGATTCAGGAGAGGAACACACCAGTAAAAGAAGGCCTTAGAGGTGGGGCCTTCAAGGTGGAAAGTCCAGAGAGTAAGGACCTGGGCTGAGTTAGAAGAAGCAAGAACTGGAAGGATTGTCAACCCTTGTTCCTGACAGCTAAACAAATTGATCAGGACCTTGCTGGAAGCTGAGCCCCTAAATTCTCTGATTCCTTTATTGATGATTATGTTGATCTACCTGGCAGACAGGGAGCTGATTTGCATGATTAACTGGGCAAAGACAGTGCCAGTTTTCCTGCATTTGACACTCCATGATCATGGACATGTTCTAGACTGTGCCTAGTTAGAGATCCTGATGACTGGCCTTGTCTAATATTGAGTGGAATATCCAGGAAAACTTTGGTTTACTCCTAACCTACTAATAGATAGAAAACATTAAATATTTTGTGCTAAGGCATAGAGGTAGAGGATGCAGTGCTATATGAGATAAACAATAATGAGGCCATTTTAATTGGACTCTAGAGAGTTGTGAAGAGGAAGACTGAAGCTAAATAAGAGATACGAGGCTTTTCCCCAAAAAACTTAAAAAAGAATGGAACTGGATAGTTCAAGTAAAAAACTTTATCTTTTAAGGAATGATGTTGAGGATTCATAAGAATTAACCTCTTACTGCTCAGTCATCTTTCAGGAAGCTATTACCAAGTCTTGATACTCTTAATGTGCCATCATTGGCCAACAACCAATGAGCTGACATACTGCTAAAAAAACTGAACCATATCCATATTGCCATTCTTGCTATACTAAATCTAGAATAACTTATATAGTGCTTTAAAGTTTACAAAGTCCTTTCATTGCAAAAACCCAATAAAGGAAGTAGATAATAAAAAAATATTATTCCCATTTTGCTGATAAGGAAACTGAGACTTAGAAGGGTGAAATGAATTATCCAAGGTCACAAATCTAGTTGCTGTTCATCCTTCATTCTCTTTTTTTTTTTTGCTTTTTTGGAGGGCAATTGGGGTTAAGCGACTTGTCCAAGGTCACACAGCTAGGTTTTGGGTTAAGTGTCTGAGGCCAAATTTGAACTCAGGTCCTCCTGAGTCCAGGGCTGGTGCTCTATTCACTGTACCACCTAGCCACCCCTTATCCTTCATTCTCGAAGAGTATCATGAAATAAGGGATGTGATGTCATGACATGCAAGTGAATTGGATTTAAGTGAGTAGAAGAGGAGCTGCCCACTGGGCCCAAAGTGGAACTGGCCAGTTGGACAACACATCTTCCTTCCTTCCTTCCTTCCTTTCTTCCTTCCTTCCTTCCCTCCTTCCTTCCTTCCTTCTTTCCTTCTTTCTTTTCTTCCTTCCTCCCTTCCTTCTTCTCCACATGGAGCATCACACCCCAAAGTGAATGTAAATTTTTAATCTCTGATTCTTTTTCCCTTTTCTCTTAAAGACAAGCCTTAACCTCAAATCACTCTGGCTCTCCAAAAAATCATAAATCTAGTAAATGAGAGAGGAAAGATTTGAACCCAAACCTCAATGCCAAATCCAGTATTCTTTCTTTTATCCCATGCTTCCAGAAAGACTTCCATGTTACTTCTTTGCCAGAAGACAAAGAAAGTTACCTAAATGGAATGCAAGATTACAAGTTTTACTCTGAGAGACAAATAAAGGAGTTGTTGTTGTTGGTGTTTCATTTTACACCCAAAGGCAACAATGAATGCCATTCAATTGGATAGTTCATCACTTTGACCTTCAGTACTCAAGATGAACAAAAATAAATGGGGTACCATGAAGTATTTGGCAGATGTAGCAATCAAAATCTCTTGGAGATTTAAGAAGGAGAGAAATTCTATAATGAATGTGGCAAGATTCTCCAGATTGAAGTAAACTTTGATACTCAGGAATCTAATGTGAAATTGGACACAGAGGACAGTAAAAAAAAAACAACAACAACAAACCCGACAACTTTTGAGAAATACAGTTTAACTAAGGGTGAAAGAAATTAAAGACTTAGAGACAACTCAGAAGGTTCATGCCTATACATCTTTAATGGATCCTTCAAAAGAATCAGAAGGCATTGGATTTCTCATAAAAATTACAAATAACCCAAGGGGTAATGGAAAGACACATATGGTGGGGTAAAGGGGTGTATGTCATATTGCCAGTGATGACTTTTCAGGAGAAATTTTATGAAAGGCACTGAAGACATGTATTGTCAGAGAAGAAGGTGGACAGGTCATGTAACAAGAGTGAGAAGCAACATATAGACAGCCTACATGCCTTATTGGTACCTCTGGTATATTGCGAAAAAAAAAACACAAAAAGGCCTACAGTGTATTGGATTTGTCTTCTAAGAAGGGTTTACAAAAATGCATCAGTACACAGAAAGAGAAGATATAGAGAGAACACTCAATAGCATTACAGAGAACACCACAATGTCGAAGTTATGGATTCTGGCAGAGTAAATATGCTTTTGCTTATCTTATCTACTAGACTGTAAACTTCCTAAGTACAGATATAATATGTTATTAATTTGTATACTCTTTTCCAAGAGGCTGACCTAGTAGATAGAGGCTTAACAAATGTTTGTTTAATGTAGCTGAGTAAAGAAATGATCCATAAGGTAAAGACTCAGTCACTAAAATGCTCCCTAGATACTAAGCTAACAATACTGTGCTCTGGTTTTATTGTTACTTCTGTATAAACAAAACTGTAATGTAATAAGATAATAGTCATGTTTGCTTTCTTTTCATTCCCTGCCAAGTCTGCAACTTGGTACAGTGGTTAAGTTGGCAAAGTTCATGGTTAGCAGTATGCCCTTCCATAAACCCCTGAATCTCTCCCATGGATTATCACTTCCAAGCTCTTTTTCTCAATCCATGCTGAAATCTATCCCTTTGAATGACCACCAGTTTGACTTTACATGATGAACTAATCTGCTGAAATGCATTAGTGAGAGAATGAAGTTTAGAGATATTCTTTCTTACCTCCCAGTACTCTACCAAGAGGATAAATTAATTCTATTTTAATAATGCCTCTCTTGAGAAGCCCATTACAGTATAATATATTAGGAGTCTTTGGGGATATATGTGGCTTTATGTAACCCTCCAACCCCTGTCATTTAATACCTGTCTATCCCACCTACCCAGAGCTAGTCTTCTTCCTTATTAGTCTTCTTCCTTACCTTTTCTCTGATGTATCATTCTTCCACCGTATCAGGTTGTTGTGTTTGTCCTTTGTTTTCAAAGAGGACCATGACATCAGGAAAATGATGACATGACTTGTAGTTGACTTTGATTTGAGTAAGGGGGGCTGTGCAAAGTCTCCAGCTTCATCTTCTCCTCCAGCGCCTTCTGGGTCCAGTGGCCAGATATTCATCAGGACAACTAGAGATGGCCCAGGATGCATTGGAAGACCCTGGCCTTTAGACTAAGGCCTTTTCAGGTTCTCACTTTGAGTGAGGTAATGCCCATTCAGTGACTAGGTCTCTTTAAGAAGTGGGTTTCCTAGAAGGAAGCCTAGACCAATTTTGTATCTGAAATTTTGCTTAAGATAAAATTAGATTTTTTCCTTAGACTTTTTGACAGTAAGTTCCTTAGTGACTTTCTGATGAGCTGTGTGATCTTGGCAAGGTACCTCTGTGTGTCTTAGTTCATCTGAAAAATGGGAATAAAAATAAATGACCTTGTCTAACTCCACAGATAAAAATGGGAAAGTCCTATTTATACTGGGCAAGTCACTTAACTGCTGTTTTCTTATCTGCAAAATAATATCACCTACCTCCTTCCTGGATGCAGGTAGGTGGCTCAGTGCATAGAGTGCTGGACCTGGAATCTGGAAGATCTGAGTTCAAATTTGGCCTTAGATACTTGCTAGCTGTGTTACCCTGGGCAAGTCACTTAACTTCTCTTTGCCTTACTCTACTGGAGAAGGAAATAAAGCAAACCACTAATTGCCATTTGTCTGTATGGTCCATGGGGTCATAATCGAACAACAATACCCTCCTTCCCAGGGTTGTCGTAAGGATAAAAGGAGACAATATTTTAAAGTGCTTTTAAACTTAAAAGAGGGATGTGTAAATATTAGCTGTTATTAAAATTATATCATGGGAACCTAAGATCTCATTTATGACACAGAAGGATTCAGAAAATCTGCATTAGGCTAGTAAAGAAATTAGTAGGGTATCCTTTTATGACTAATTTTTACGTGACATGTTCACCTATTGAGAGTAAACTGAATCTCACCCATTGAGAAAGGAAGGTTTGGGAGGCTGGGAGTAGGAAAGAAGGTGAACAGCAAAATGGGACTTATATGCCTCAAACAATTTCAAGACAGGCTGGATTTTGATTAAGGCTTTGTAAAAGGAATGTCATCTGGCTGATTTCTTATTTTTTGGAGAGGTGGGAAGAATATATATTTTTAAAAAGTTATGTTGGCAGAAACAAAGGAAGATCAAAAGGACAGAATCTTTGTTTAGAATGAATGGAAAGACAATGATAGCTAGTCTTTACATAGCACTTGAAGGTTTGCAAAGTATTTTCATCTTAACTCATTTGATTCTCACAACAACCCTGTGAGGTAGGTAGTATTATAGTCCCAATTTTCCAGATAAAGAAACTGAGACATATAGAAGTTAGAACTTAATCAGTATTACTGAACTCATCAATGGGGGTTAAATACTCAGTATCCAAGATGAGTAGAGACCAGACACAGCAAACTACCCTTGCTAAGGCCACGTAGCTAGTAAATTTCTGAGATAGAATTAGGACTCAGGTCTTTCTGAAGCCAAAGCTCTTCACCTAATCCCCTGTGCCACCTAGATGTCTAGTAACTGAAAATAGAAAGCAGAGTTACTCAATTTTTATTTCATTTCTGTTTTCTTCAAAAGGCAGAATGACCTTTATACTGGAAATTTCAGGATACAATGACTAACAGGGAATAATCCAAGATAAGTAAAGAGACAGTAAGATCTGTTAACTGCCCTTGATGAATTCAAGACACTTTGCTCAGATGAACTATATCCTCAGGGCTTGAAAGAAACAGATATGATTCCTGAGCCACTGTTGATATGTAAATGATTATGGAAAATGAGAAAAGTACTGCAAGATTGGAGTAGGGTAAGTATTCTAGTATTCAATAAAGGAAAGAGAGCAGAGCCTTTGAATTGTGGGTCAGTGAACTTGACTTTGATTTCTAGGAAAGTTCTAGAATGAATCATGAAAGACTTGGTTGGTGAATATGTAGAAAGAAAAAGGGGCAATTATAGAAACCAGCATGGTTCTGGTCATGCCAGATTAACCTCATTTCCTTTTATTTTTGACAGAATTACTAAACTAGTAAAGGAGGGGAATACTGTGGGAAAAGCTTGCCAAGATTTTGGCAAAGCTTTTGATAAAGTTTCTCAGACTCTAATTGTGGAGAAGCTGGATTATGTATCAGATAATTATAATATGATCAGATGGATTCAAATCTAGCTGGATGGTTGGATTTAAACGGTAGTTGTGAAAGATTGCTGGGGAAAATGAAAAGCAATAGGGCAGAAACTAGGTATAGATCAGCCTCTCAAGGTTGATACCAAGATAAGGTTAAAATGGGTACATGATTTAGACATAAAGGGTGATACCATAAGTAAATTGAGGGAGCATGGAATTGTTTACTTGTCAGATCTATGGGTAAGTGTAGAATTTAGGACCAAACAAGAGACAGAGAGCATTACAAAATGTAAAATGGATAATTTTGATAATATTGAATTTTTAAAATTAAAATTTTCTTATTTATTGTGTTACATTTTAACTTCTAAACTATTTTCCTCTTTCCTTCTCCACCCCACTCTAGTGAAGGCCACCATTTAATGCAGATTTATAAAAATATATAAAACCATACTATGTATAATTCTATTTATCAGATTTTTCTCTGGAGGTGGATAGCATCTTCCTTTATAGTTGATTTGAACATTTATAGTCCTCAGAATAACTTGGTTGTTCAAAATTATTCTTCAAACAACATTGCTGTTCTTGTATACAATGTTTTCTTGGTTGTGCTCACTTCCCTTTTTGTTATTTCATCCAAGTCTTTCCATATCTCTCTGAAACCAATCAGCTCATCACTTCTTATAGCACAGTAATATTCCATCACAATCATATCCTGCAGCTTATTTAGCCACTCCCCAATGGGCAGGCATCCTCTCGATGTCCAGTTCTTTGCTGCCACAAAGAGGGCTGCAATAAATATTTTAGAACATATAAGTTCTTTTTATTTTCCCTGATCACCTTGGGAAATAGACCTAATAGTAATATTGTTAGATCAAAAGGTATGCATAATTTTGTAATTCTTTGGGCATAATTCCAGATTGCTCTGCAAAATGGTTGTATCAACTCACAGTTCCACCAACAATGAATTAGGTTCCAATTTTTCCACATCCCCTCCAATGGTTGTCACTTTGCCCTTCGATCATTTTAGCCAGTCTGATGGGTGTGACATATCTTTAAGTTGTTTTAATTTATATTTCTCTAATCTGTAGATTTAGAGCATTTTTTAAATGTCTTTATGTAGTTTTAATTTCTTCATTAAAGAACTGCCTATTCACATCCTTTTACCATTTATCAGCTGGGGAATGATTCATATTCTTATAAATTTGATAAAGTTCTCTATATATTTGAGATATGAGACCTTTATATGAGAAACTATAACAATTCCCCCCCACCCGATTTTCTGCTTTCCTTTTAATCATGGCTACATTGATTTTGTCTATACAACCACTTTTTAATTTAATGTAATAAAGATGATCTATTTTACATCTCACAATGCTCTCTGTTTCTTGTTTGTTTATAAATTATTCTCCAATCCATAAGTCTGATAGGCAATATGTTCCATGTTCTTCCAGTTTTCTTATGATTGCTCACTTTATAACTGGGTCATGTATCCATTTTGAACTTATCTTGGTAAATGGTATAAGATATAGTTGTGGAAGTGTCCCTGAGATTAATATGTTTGGTTTCTATGAGTTACCTTACCGGACAGATGCACTGGACACAGAGTAAGCCTGTTTGCAGAAAGGAGACAATCAGGAAACTGCAGTGAGCCAAAGTCTTGCTCACTCCCAGATGCCTTTGCTGGTGTTTGCTGGCTGATCTTGCTGAGCTGTGCCCCTCCCCCCAAAACTGTCCCAAACCAGCCTTGCAGTCAACTGCCCTTGCAAAACATCCTGTTTCTATGTACACCTGTTCCTGTGAAAGACTGTCCATTCTTTTCCCCAGCCCCTCCCTGAACCTCCCCTTTGCAGCTTTGAAGCATAAATCTCCCCTGCCTCTCCTGGGCTGTGGGCTCCTTTGTACCTTGTTCAGGGGTGGTAGTGGTGGTGTTGGCTCCAGTGTCTGATTTTCCTCTGAATAAAACTTTTCTGCTTTCAACCCAGCTTGGACTCCTCTGCATTTTGAGGGGTGGGTTTCACTTGGTTAACAATTTCTGCCACACTGCTTTCAATTTTTACCAACTAGTGTATTTTTATCTCCAAAGCTAAAATATTGACAATTGTCAAACACAAGGTTACTATACTAATTTACTGGTGTATATTGTATGTCTACTCTGTTCCACTGACCTACCTTTCTATTTCTCAGCCAGTACTAGATAGTTTTGATAATCATTAACTTAAAATATAGTTTAAGTTCTAGTGCTGCTAAAACTCCTTACTTTATATTTTTTCTTTAAAAGCTTTTACACAAACAAAACCAATGCAACCAAAATTCGGAAAGCCGAAAACTGGAAAAAATATCTTATAGCAAGTATCTCTGATAAGGGCCTCATTTCTCAAATATATAGAGAACTGAGTCAAATTAATAAGAATATGAGTAATTCCCCAATTGATAAGTCAAAGGAAGTTTTCATAGAAAGAAATCGATGTTATCTGTAGTCATATGAAAGAATGCTCGAAACCATTATTGCTTAGAGAAATGTAAATTAAAACAACTTTGAGGTACTACCTCACACCTATCAGATTGACTAATATGACAGAAAAGGAAAATGATAAATATTGGAAGGGATATGGGAAAGCTGGGATGCTAATACACTATTGGTGGAGTTGTGAAATGATCTAACCAATCTGGAGAGCAATTTGGAACTATGCCCAAGAGCTATAAAACTGCATACCCTTTGATTCAGCAATACCACTACTAGGTCTGTATTCCAAAGACACTTTTTAAAAAAAGGAATAAGACTTATTTGTACAAGGGTATTAATAATAACTCTTTTTGTAGTGGCTAAGAATCGGAAATTAAGGGGATGTTCACCAATTGGGGAATGCCTGAACAGATTGTAGTATATAGTTATAATGAAATACTATTGTGTTGTAGGAAATTATGAGCAGGATGATTTCAGAAAAATTTGAGAAGACTTGAACGAATTCAGAGAGAAGTAAGAAGAACCAGGAGAACATTGAACACAGCAACAAAAGCATTATACAATGAACAACTGAAAATGACAGCTATTCTCAGCAATACAGTGCTCCAAAACAATCCCAAAAAATTTATGATGAAAAATGTTATTCATCTCCAGAAGAAGAACTGATGGAGTCCAAATACAGACCAAAGCATACGGTTTTTTGTTTTTTTTTTACTTTACTTCCTTCCCTCCTTCCTTCCTTCCTTTCTTTCTTTCTTCCCTCCTTTCTTTCTTTCTTCCCTCCTTTCTTTCTTTCTTCCTTCCTTCCTTCTTTCCTTCCTTTCTTCCTTCTACAAAATGACTAATACGGAAATGTGTTTTACATGATTGTACATGTATAATTTATATCAGATTACCATCTCATGGAGGGAGGGAGAGACTTCAAAACTCACAATTTAAAAAAAAGAAACAAATGTTAAAAATTGTTTTTTAATGCAATCAGGGGAAATAAATTATTATTTAAAATATAAAAATAAAAAAGATAGTAATTGTTAATGGTTAAACGTCAGCATGGCTTTAGGTCCCCAGTAGAGTAGCCCTGGGATCTGTGCTAGGCTCTGTGCTGCTTGACTTTTTATCGATGACTTGGATAAAGGCATAGATGGCAAACTGATCAAATTTGAAGATGACACAAAGACAGAAGAGATAACTAGCAGGTAAAGTTGTTAAGCATTTTATTAAGTGCGTATTATGTATTAGGCACATAATAAAAATAGCTACAAATAAAAACAAAAAGAAAGGTAATCCCTACCCTCAAGGAATTTGCATTCTAATGGTAGAAGACAATACATGAAAAGGAGCTGGAAAGGGAAGGAGGCAGAGGAGGAAACATGGTTGTGAAAATCTAGAGAAGGAGAAATGATTGGTCTAAGATCTAGGACTTATTTAAAATGGAGGTTCCAGGAAGAATTCATCCATGATACTATATGAGTAGAGAGAGAAGGAAGATGAGGCATGGTGGCTAAGTCTGGAGAATGAAGGATGGCTGATCTGGATCTTTCCCCAACATGGAGGTTCTGGGAAGAACACATCAATAGGAAGGAAAAGGGGGCAATAGAGTGGAGAAAAAGGCAATAGGGGCATGGTGCCAAAATCTTGGAAGACAGAGACAAGATGTTAATAGGTTAGAACGTTGGACTAAATCACATAAAATAAAATTCAACGTAGACTCTACAAACATAGAGTCTAATACCTGGGTGCAAAAAAGTCAACTTTACAAGTATATGATGGAGATAGTATAGATAGACAGTAGTTGTTTTGAAAAAAATCTGGGGATAGAGTGGACCACAAGCTCAATAATCCTACTTCCCACCACATACTCTTCAATCCTATGACACTGGTTTTGTTGCTGTTCCACAAACAAGACGCTATATCTCTCAGCTCTAAGCATTTTCTCTGGCTGTCCCCCATGCCTGAAATGCTTTCCTTCCTAATCTCCACCTATTAGCTTTCATGGCTTCCTTTAAGTTCCAATTAAAATTCCACTTTCTACAGGAATCTTTTCCCAAGCCTTCTTAATTTCAATGCCTTCTCCCTGTTAAAGATTTCCTGTGTATCCTGTATACATCTTGCTTTGTATATATTTGTTGCATGTTGTCTCCACAGCTGGCCTGTAAGATCCTTGGGGGTAGACACTGTAATTTGCCTCTTTTTTGTATCTCTAGAGCTTAGCACAGTGCCTGGTACATGGTAAGCATTTCGTTAATGGCCATTAAGTTAATGAATGAATAATGAATAATTGAGCGAGTCAATAGAATGATATTGTAATCAAAGAAACTAAGGTGATTTGGGGTTGTACTAAGAAAGCTACAACTTCCAGGAATAAGGAAATGATAGTCCTTTTATACTCTGCTCTCAACAGACCTTGTCTGGAATACTGTGTATTAAGTACTCAGTACAGGGTACTAAGGTTTAAGTAGGACCTTGATAAGCTGGACATTGTCCAGAGTAGGGCGACCAGGGTAGTGAAAAGTCTCCAGTACATATAATCTAAGGATCATTGATGGAAATGATAGTGTTTATCCTGGAGAAGAGAAGACTCAGGGAAGACAATTTCTATCTTTTAAGTATTTGAAGGGATGCCCTGTGGAAGAAGGACTATATTCACTCCACTTTGCCTACTGCTCTGCCTGGTTTCAGCTCCCAGAAACAAGATGCCCCTTCCAGTTAAGCTCATCATCTCTAATATCCCCACCCTGTTACTAACTCAAGCCTTGATTGACACCACCGTCCTCAGCCTCCTCTCTTCTATGATTGGCAGTCTGAAGGGTGGAGCACCAAACTCCTTCAAACACCTTCTTTCATAGACAGCAAAAACGGGTCTTTCCCCTCATTCCACTTTGCACCTGCTGCCCATCCTGGTTTCAGCTCCATGGAACAAGAGATCTCTTCTCCCTTTCCTGCCTTCATTTTTTTAGACTGTAAGCTCCTTGAGGGAAGACTGTCTTTCTTTTTATTAATTGTATCCCCAGTGCTAGGCATTTAGTAAATGCCCAATAAATATTGATTGGATTGGACTGTATTTGTTCTATTTGGTTCCAGAGAGCAGAACCAGTGGCAATGGGTGAGAGCTGCAAAGAAGCTAATTTAGACTCAATCTTAGAAAAGAAAAAAAAAACGTGTTAAGAATTCAAGCTGTACAAAAGCAGAATGGACTGCTTCAAGGGGGTGGTGGGTTCTTTTTCTGTGGAAGTCTTCAACCACAAGCTGGACAACTATTTGTTGGGTATGTGATAATAAAGATTCCTTTCACATATGGGTTAGATTAAATGGTTTCTGTGATACTTTCCAACTCTCTAATTCTGTGTGATTCTGTGATTTTCTGTGAAAATATTAGGAAAAACTCCACACTGTTGGATTCCGGGACATTTTACTGAAAATGATTTTCTGTAAACCAGGATGCAAAATGATAATTCTTTATGAGTAGAATGTAGCTGCCTATTGTAGTCAGGCCCAAAATTCAGCTCGTAAGATTACAAAGCTGAATGAGACTTTGGGGATGGTCTCCAAAGACTTCTCATTTTATAGATATGAATAGGCCCTGGTGGACTATTATACTTTTCAGATATGGTCCTTGAATGGGGCATTTTTCCTTGATTGTTTTTCTTTGTTACAAAAGACTGTTCAGTTTGAAAGGGTGAGAAGAATGAAGTAGGATGGGGTGAGGGATAGTTCTAGAAATGGTTATAATATAATCACAGAAGGTGTTGATAAAACATTTTTAAAAACTGAGACATTGGTTAAATGACTTGTCCTGAAATGTCATACTTACTTTGTTCCAGAGTCAGGTTGGAACTCAGGTCTCCTAATTTCCTGTCCAGAGCCTTTTGTCCTATAACCAGGCTTCATTTTAGAGGCATATATTCTGAAGACTTGATAGTCAAAGTTTGTGGGCTCATTATTGTTCTTCAGTTGTTTCAGTCATGTCTGTCTCTTTGTGACCCCATTGGGGTTTTTTGGGGGGGGGGGGCAAAGACACTGCAGTGTCATTTCCTTCTCCAGTTAATTGTATAGATGAGGATTTGAGGCAAACAGTTAAGTGACTTGCCCAGTGTCACTCAGATAGTAAATTTCTGAGGCTGGGTTTGAACTCAGAGACATGAGTCTCCCTAGTTTCTAGCCCTGGACTCCTTGATCTTGGGTGACTTATTCTCCTGACTTTTCAAAATGCACAAGGTCATAGTCTCCCGATTAATCTTCTTCACTTAAACTGAAAGAACAAATGTTGAGGGTAAAAAACCCAAGCTTGTATTCATGGGCACAGGATGGTCTCAGGTGGGGAGGGCCCCACATCATTTCCATATACCTCTATCCACTGTACCACCTTGCTGCCCACCATGGGCCCTACTATGTGACAACTCCTTTTCAGTTGAATGCAATTCTGCCCTTGGTCAAGACCAAAAATTAGCCTTCTTTCTCATCTTCCAATTGTATAGAAACTGTCTTCTGTCAACTACTACACAAATCAGAGGTAATTATGAAGAAAAGGTCTTCGCAAAGATTCTTGTTATTTAGTGAGTGCTCTGGACTTCTCCCAGAGCCAGGCTTTATTTTCCTCCCAGGATTCTAGAGGTACTTCTGAAGGTTTGGGGTATCTCTAATACTATTGACTTGTGCCTCCATTTCCTCCCACCATTAGTCACCAGTGATTAGTGTCCCAGTTGCCAATTAGATTTTACAAAAGAATATTTACTTCAAAGGCATTCAGTGGCCACACCCTGGTAAAACTGTCTCAGCAGACAGTTTTTATGAGGGTAGCCAACGGGTCTCAAACCCATCAGTGGATTGAAGGGATCTCTACCCCAAGCATGTGAAGACTTCCCCCAGCAGAATGGGTGGATGAGAACAATTTGTTCCAATGGCCATGAAAGTGGCTGAAGCAGGTATTGTGGAGTGCTTAGAGCTTGGCCAGACATAGAAGATGCCAAGGTCCTACATTGCATCTCAGTCATCTTGACTTTCGTCCTGCCACTGGACTTTGATGACTCTGGAAGACCATGCACAACTCTGCCTCACTTAAATCCAACTTACACTTGAATCAAGACATCACCTATCTTGATGTAATTGGTCCTCTCTGAGACGAAGGATGAGCAACAGCAACAGTAACAGCAAGAACAGAAATACCAACATTTCTGCTTGACACCTCAGGGTCACACTCTCTACTGTACAGCCTGGAGCTCTGGAAAGAATGAGCTTACACTAATGTAGCTTCTCCATAGCAATGATCCTACCAAATTCATGCCCAAATCGGGGCATCACTGGACAAGTCCTGGGATCATCTATCACTGTGTTCTGAAGATTACTCTTCTCTCTTCAGGAATTCTGTGCTGAACTGGTGGTTAAATTCAGCATGGATTTGATTCCTGGACTCCTTAACCTTGGATAGCTTACTCTCCTTTCCTTTTAAAACTCACAAGGTCATAGTCTCCAGATGTATCTCCTTCATTTAAACTAAAAGAATGTATGCTGAGGCAGAACCTAGGCTTGTATTCATGGGCACATGAGGGCTTCAGGGAGTGAAGGTCCAACCCCTATGCCCTTACAATTCTAACCCTCATTGGTTTGCTGTAGGAACTAAAAGGAGTCAAATCAAGAGAGTGCAGACTAAGAGAACAGATGAGACCCCACCTCTTCTTGAGCGCACCACCACTTCCAGTTAGGTCACCAGTCATAAAGACTCCTTCTCACCATGCTTTTAGCAGACCCAAATAAGTTATCTTCAAGAGTTAGAACTGAAATGACTGAACATCAAAACAACAAAAGCCAATTACAGAATGTCTGTCCATGTGCTTGAAAGTTTCTCTAAGGTACTTCTATGACACATCAGCATGATGCTCCCTGAAGCAGGCTCCCCAGCCTTGTACATGTGAATTGCATTAGTGGCACTCTGTGCATGCTCATAAGGACTTACACCTGGAAATATCAATTTGGTTTTAAAAACAAAGACAACAGTTTATTTTCTTAAATAACAAAAAAAATAAAACCACTACTTGGTGTCACTGATAGCTACCCTCTGGGTGAATGGCCATGTCAAGAGCTGGGACTGTCACATGTGGCTTATGTATGCCAATGGGACTAAATTCCTGAGTAATTGCTTGGTTTCCTGAGAGATAGCATACCTTATGTAACTTAGTTCTCCCTTTCCTGGAAGAGGAATTATTGCCTCATTGTCCAGAGATATGTGTGCAACCCAGACATGTCACTGCCCTCACCCCTAGTTTCTGTTTCTCCTTCAACTGGAGCTGATTCTCTCTCCTTCTGTGCCCACTTTAATAAGTTGTGGTAGTTCCTCAGAAGGGTGATCACAAAGCTATCACTTTAAGGGTACTAGGAATAACCCTATTGTGGAAGAAATACCTTCCTACTCTTTGCTACTTCTGAATTTCCGAGACTCCATTGACATGCTTCCAATTTATATGAAATTAGTCATAATGACACCACTGACTCTTTATTTTTGGAAGGAGAATGGAGGGCAATTAGGGTTAAGTGACTTGCCCAAGGTCACACAGCTAGTACATGTCAAGTGTCTAGGGCCAGATTTGAACTCAGGTCTTCCTGACTCCAGGGCTGGATGCTCTATTCACTGAGCCACTTAGCTGCCCTGAGACCATCGACTCTTAAATATGAAACATTAAGCAAATAAGAAAACAAAAGGAAGAATAATCAAAGTATCACAGTCTACTTATAGGCAGTATGCAGGGAAAACCAGGCACACATTTATAAAGATTTACCAATGAGAAACATGAATAAGGGAAACTGTGTTTAGGGCATCTAAAATCACAATTATGAACTATAGACCTGGATGGCACTAATTTTTTTAGAGTATAATCTATATTATGCAAAATTAAACTCTTAACTCTCTTTCTTTACAAAGCTCTTTCTCTAGCACTTTCCAGTTACTGAAGCATGTTAGGCTCTTTTGTGAAGCAGCAGCTTTTTTATATATGGTCTGGACTCTGCCAAGCTAATCAAGTCTGTTCTCTATGGGATATGAGGGTATTCCCTTTCTTAAGCCATAGTGGACAGTAAAGGGCAATGCAGGCAAGCCTTTCAAGATGTAGATAGTGTTGAAGAAAACATATTAATGCTGGAATATTCATTTTAACTGTTGAAGAAAAGACTCCTAATACTGTAAGGCATTGATGGTGCCTTTGAACTCTCAAGTCATAGAGGTTAATAAAGGTAAGGGTTTTTCTGAAGGGTTTTCCTTCTCCCAAGCTGTAGACAGAATTAAGGCAATTTCCCAAGGTCTCTCTTAAAATAGCAGAAGACTCTGTTTTCTCTAGATAGCTCTCAGAAAAGCAACACTTTTTTTTCTGATCAGCAAAGCACATAGTAAAGCAGAGAAAAAGTCTATCTTTCTTTCTCTGATTCTTCACCTCCAGTTAGAGAAAGAAGTAAAATAAAGTCCTGTGTCTGAATTTTAAAACCCTTTATTACTTGGCTCCTTCCAATCTTTTCCAGTTTTCTTACATCTTACTTGCCTCTTTGACCCAGTGACCCTGGCTTCCTTGTTCCTCACACAAAACACCATCTCCAGACTGAGGCTTTTCATTGGCTATCCCCCATGCCTGGAACTCTTATCTTACGCTGTCTCTCCTCTCTCACTCTCCCTCTCTCCTTCTCTTCCTCTGCTTCTCTTCCTCTCTACCTCTTTCCCTCTCTCCATCCCTCTCTTTCTCTTTCTGTCTCTCTCTCTGTCTCTCTCTCTCTGTCTCCGTCCTATCTGTCTGTCTCTGTCTCTGTTCTCTCTCCTTGTTTTTATCTTTTGACTTCCCAGGTTTCCTTTAAGTCTTATCTGAAGTCTGATAGGCAGTAAATAAGTATTTTGTTTTATTCTAATGAGTTCTAAGAGGCGACTGAAGTATTTGGCTTCCTTCAGTCAGACATCTCTGGCAACTGTGCAAAGCTTCTAATCTTCCTCATCCTGTTTCTCCTCTGCCCTGCTTCTTTGAAGCAGTGGGGAGCAGTCTTGGCCATCAGTTTTTCTCTCCAGGTAGCTGCTATATATAGTCTCCTTTGTCTTCTCATCTCCTTCAGATCAAGCCCTACTCATAAGTAATGATCTATCTCTATAACATGGCTTAAAAAAAGCTTCCAAATCTACAGTTCAACCATATATAACAAGAACAATATTCAATTTTTTTACAGTTCCCAATGAATTTTTTCCTTAATAATTCTTCAACATTATTCTTCAAAACTCTGAAAAAAGTCTTACATAAATGAGCTGATGGACCATCATGCATGGCAGCCATCTTTGCCTTTAGTCAAGGCTTTTGCTTCTGAGAGAAACTGTTGCTCCTTGGATTCACTTGGATGTTCTTCAAGCATTTTTGTCTCATTTGACCTGGTTTCTATCAGTGTTTCATATGCAAATTTTTTTTCCCTGCTCCTGGCAACCAAAATGTCCATTAAAGCAAAAGGGCAGTATACCTTACATATGGATTTATGGATCTACCCAACTGAAATTTGGTCTTAGTTCTCCCACTCATCCCCTGGCAAAGCCTCCTTCCTTGAACTTGCATTTCAGGGAATAATAGTCACTGGGCATATGATCTAAGCATACCAATGTGCAAGAGCATACACATATGCTTAGGGGTACTCTCATCACATCGGCTTTTGGCACAGAATCAACAAGCAAAGGGACTGGACCTGCGATGTCCTTATGAGGGGGAAGGCAGGGCAATTGGGGTTAAGTGATTTGCCCAAGGTCACACAGCTAGTAAGCATGTCAAATGTCTTAGACCAGATTTGAACTCAGGTCCTCCTGACTCCAGGGCCAATGCTTTATTCACTTTACCACCTAGCTGCCCCATGATTTCCTTGTGGAGAAAGTTCTTGGCCTTAGGGAAACTAATGTAAGTTGGTACCTTCTCTGCAATTTACGATGTTAGAGAGTTAACAGCCCAAAAGTGCTTAAATGACTTGTCCAGGCTCACTTGTTTGAGAAGGTACTTGGACTCAGGTCATCCTGGTTCCAAGGTCAACTTTCTTCCACTACCATGAGGTACCAGTACAAGTGAACACTTTAGAATAATTAGAGACTGATGCTTAATGAGCATATAAGATATCTACCCAGCATCTCCCAAACTCTGAAATGATCTTGGATGTAGGTGGGAGATCTAGGATGGCTTGAGTGTGAGTCCCTCGAGGTATAAATTTAATTTCTCCTGGCTGTGCCCTCTGTGAGCCAGTAAAGAAATATAAAACAATACAGTTTCACTTTCAATACAACTGGTCTGCTTTTTTAAAAAAACCCTATAAATCAATTATAGAGTGAGATGAATGAAGCTAGATTCATAATCATGGAATTGTAGATCCAGAACTTGGAGGTACCTCAGGGGTCATCTAGTCTAAATGCCTCATTTTACAGATAAGGAAACTAGGAACCTGGAAAATTAAGTATCTTATCTGGCATTGGACAGATGGTAAGCATTAGAGATAATTTTGCCCTCCATAATTCAGTCTGGTTCTGCACTGCCTTACAGCTGCTTAGCTTTAATATGGACCTTTTCAAATCAATAGTAATCAGGTTTCATTCTAGATAGAAATAAGGGAGGAGGCAATACTGGTACAAAATTCATGGGGAAAAACCCTATGTTTCTCAAAATTCTATTTTATGATTGACTTCAAAATAGTGAAAGATATAAATGAGAACTTCTGCTAGAGGAGGTCTTATCCAGATACATATTTGGTTGAAGACAGGCTTCAAAGAGCCCCAGCAAGAAGAAAAAATTGGTTGGTCTGGGATTTATAAATTGCCCCCAAATAGGGAATTGATTGTATTGCCCATCCCATCTGTTTCTTTCTCTACTCTAAAAGACAATGAACCCTGCCTGTAGTTTGTGTCTTCAATAGAGTTGGGGCACAAATAGCTTTGGATCTATAAAGAAGAACATTGGTAACACATGCATGGGGGTAGTGGAAACTAATTTCAAAATAACATTTTTTTTTTGTGGCTTTCCTTTCAACCTGCTTGTCCCTCTCTCCCTTCTTCAGCTGTAACTTGCTAATAAACATATAATTAATAATGTCTGAGGCAAAATTTGAATCAGTATCTCCTAACACCAAGTCCAGTGCATTATCCATCATATTATATCACACCACTTGAAAGGACAACATGTTGTCCTGCTGTGAGTTGCTAATAACATCTATGACTAGTCCTTTTCTTGTATTACCCCTGCTGATCTCTGTGGTATGTTTGCTAGCAGGTTTTCTGTCTCTTTCCTTAGGACCTTATGAATTCTTCCCAAGCCAGCTCATTAGTGGCCAATTCACCCTTGTTAGTGATGTCTTTCAGGAGTGCCAGAGCCAGCTCTAACCAGCCTCGCAGGATTGTTAAATTTTTGGCATAAGCATTTACCCCTCAGAAATCTCCAGTTTTTACAAATCAGGACTTGATTTATTGTCTTATTGGTTGTCTAGACTTAAGAAAATGTTAATAATTTGGATTGAACTTAAAAGTGAATGCCTATCTTTTTTTAAAGCCTGGTTGTTAAACATTTGCTAGCACACTCTCATATTGCTCTATAAACATTGCTTGAGTTCAGGAGTGCAGAAGGAAGTTCAGGGAATGCAGTCATCACCAGACCAGAGGCTAGTAATAATACAAAGCTTTTATTTTAAAGACTATCATTTTAAAGATGAGGAAACTGAGGCAAATAGGGTTAAGTGATTTGCCCAGGGTCACACAGCTAGTGTCTGAGGCCGAATTTGAACTCAGGTCTTCTTAACTCCAGGCATGGGGCTTTATCCATTGGGCCATCTAGTTGGCCACTTGAAGGTTTACAAAGTGTTAGTATTCATGATCTCCTTTGAGCCTCACAACACCCCTGTTTGTCTCCTTTCTGAAAGAACTTTGAGATGTGACATCCTCTTATGCAACTAGGTAAGGCAGAGGACAGAGCATGGGACTTGGAGTCAGGAAGATCTGAGTTCAAATCCAGCCTCAGAGCCTTTCTAGCACTGATCTTAGGCAAATCGTAACCACTGTCTGCCTCAATTTCTTCAACGATAAAATGGGAACAATAATCTCATCTACCTTCCAGAATCGTTGAGGATCAAATGAGAATATTTGTAAAGCATTTAGTACACTACCTGGCACATTGTTCAGTCACATCCGACTCTTTGTAACCCCATTTGGGGTTTTCTTGGCAAAGATATTGGAGTGGTTTGACATTTCCTTCTCCAGGTTATTTTATAGGTGAGGAAACTGAGGCAAGGGTCACATGGCTAATAAGTATCTGAGGCCAAATTTGAATTCAGGAAGATGAAACTTCCTGACTCCAGGCCCATCACTCTGTCCACTGTGCCACCTCGCTGACAGGAATATTATAGGTGCTTAATGAATATCTCTTCCCTTTCCATATGCGATGTAGGCTCCTTGAATTGTAGAGCCACAGCACTCATGTCTGTTGACTCTAAGTTTAGTATTCTTCCCATTATGCTGCTCTGTCTTTTAAAAAAAAGCCCTTTGAATCAAGTAAGGGCAGCAGAATAAAGCTAGATTCATGGAGCATGGAATCATAGATCCACAGCTGGAAGGGATCTCAGGCGTCATCTATTCTAACCACCTCCTCATTTTAGGGAGACTGAGGCTCAGAGAGGGTGATCTTCCAAAAAATTCTATTCCTGGATGGGATTTTGTGCTACCTAATTGGATTCAAAGCTAAATCCCTGGCAAAAGCCCAAATCTTTTCAGATGGTACATTCCAAATAAATGATTATAGCAGATAATTTGAGGTATTTACTCTTTCATTTTTTGGAGGGGGAAGGTGAGGCAATGGGTTTAAGTGACTTGCCCAAAGTCACACAGCTAGTAAGTGTCAAGTGTCTGAGGCTAGATTTGAACTCAGGTCCTCCTTGATACTAGGACTGGTGTTCTATTCACTGCAGAATTTACTTTTCCAAGGCATTTACTGGATGCTCTGCTATTTGTATGGAGAAGAGGGAAATAGTTTCAGGTGTGCAAGCCTTAAAGTACATTCAAGGTAGCTGAAGTGGAGCCTAATGATTGTTAATATTTCAAAGGACAAAGGACAAATATCAATTCAGGTATCTTAAAAGCAGCTCCTCTCTGTAACACAATGATTCATAATTAACACGTGTGTAAAAC
>CM053582.1:322796787-322842529 GCA_028627135.1 Pseudochirops cupreus | reverse complement strand
TGATCATGCCTTCTTCACTGAGACATGCGCGGGCCTCTACCCCGTCCCCAGGCTGTCGTGGTGCGCCCCCAGTGGCTGATGACGTCAAACACCCTTATACACGTGAAATGAATCCCGGGTGGGACCTGTAGTGCAAAACAGCAAAAGGACCTCAGGAAGAAGCCTTCAAAAGTAAGACTAAGGTTATTAAAAAACACACACACACACACACAAGATAAAGATCGAGAACTTGATTGTTTTAAAAGCGGAATTCAAAGCTCACACCAAGTAGCAGATCCTATATTTTGTTTTGCTGATTCTTTCCACCTGTCTCGTTTTGTTTGTATTTTTAAATTATTCAGCTGTGTGCATATGATTCTGAACTCCTCCTTCTCTTATGTGCCCTACTGACTGTTTTCCTTTCCGACTTTGTCTCTCCAACATCTAGAACAGTGCTTAGCTTAGGTTGCGACCCACAGGTTGAGAACCACTGGTCTAGCTGGTGGACGAGAATCAATACTCACTCAAGGATTCCTGGGACTTGACATATCAGTCAGACAATATGCATTTATTAAGCACCTTCTATGTGCCAGGTTCAGGATACAAAGAAAGGGCCCTGCCCTCAGGGAGCTCACAATCTAACGTAGGAGATAACAAGCAAACTATGAATAAATTATATATAAGATATATAGGAAATAATCAGTGAGGGAAGTTATTAGAATTAAGAGGAATCAGGATAGGTGTTTGGTAGAAGGTGGGATTTTAGCTAGGACTTGAAGGATGCCAAGAAAACCCAGGAGGTGAAGGTAAGGAGGGACAACATGCATGGGGGACAGTCAGTGAAAATTTCAGGACTGGAGAGTTGGAGTATCTCATTTGGGGACCAGTAAGAAGGCTACAATACAAAAGCTGTAATGGATCTAAAAGTACCTGAGTCTAGGGAGCATGTAAGGAGTAAGTAGGTGAGAAAGTCAGTCAAGATGCGTTTATTAAGTGCCTATATGTGTCAGGCACTGTGCTAAGCACTGGAGATACAAAGTAGAACAAAAGACAATTGTTGCCTCCAAGGAGTTCACTTTCTAAAGGGGAAGACAACATACAATTGTATATACAAATTAGCCAAGTGGAATGTAGCCATCAGAGGGGCCACCATATCCAACCAATGCCAAATGATTTTATATTTGATCCTGGGGGTGATAGGGAACCACAGGAGTTTACTGAGTTGGTGAGGGAGGTGACATATTTGGAGCTATGCTTTAGGAAAATCACTTTGACAGATGAATGGAGGACGGACTGGAGTGGGGAGAGATTTGTGGCAGACAGACCAACTAGCAGGCTCTTCCAATAGTTCAGTTTGGAGGAGATAAAGCCTGAACCAGCATGGTTACTTGAAAGATGTTGGAAAGGCGAAATTGAAGTGAAATTGAAATTGAAGGTGAAATCATATTTCCGATGGTCTTAGGAACCCAGACACCGCTCCTCTATCCGTCTCCAGGTAGGTCTGCCCACGTGCAGATACGCCCACATATGAGTATTAAAGGGTCAGGGCATTAGGAAGGTTGAGAACCACTGCTCTAGATAGAGAGAAAAAATCATTTATAAGTGCTTACTATATGCCAGGTTTTCTACTAAGTGCTAAGGATACAAATAATAATAATAGCAAGCATTTATATAGCACCTTAAGGTTTGCAAAGTGCCAGTTATTATTTGTATCTCAAGCAGCTGGGTGGTGGTACAGTGGATAGAGTGCTGGCCCTGGAGTCAGGAGGACTTTTCTTCCTGAGTTCAAATCTGGCCTCAGACACTTAGTAGCTGTGTGACCCTGGGTAAGTTATTTAACCCTATTTGCCTCAGTTTCCTCATCTGTAAAATGAGCTGGAGAAGGAAATAGCAAACCACTCCAGTATCTTTGCCAAGAAAACCCCAAATGAGGCCACAAAAAGTAGGACACGATTGAAATGCCTGAACACCACCACCATGAAGTTGTTGTGAAGATCAAATGAGAGAATATTTGTAAGGTGCTTAAAACAGTGCCTGACATATAATATGTGCTATATAAATGTTCGCTGTTATTATTAAGGTCTGAATTCAAATCTGGCCTCAGGTGCTTAGTAGCTGTGTGATCTTGGGTATGTCACTTAACCTCTGTCAACTTTATTTCCTTTGTCTATAAAATGGGAAAAATAATAGCATCTACCTCCCAGGGTTGTTAGGGTAAAAATGAAATAATATTTGTAAAGTACTTTGCAAACCTTATGGTACTAATAAATGCTAGTTATTATTATTATAATTATTATTAATGCTAGCTATTTTTACTACTATGATGTATGTTTACACACAGAAATTAATAAAAATCTTAGGCAATTTCTAAAGAATTATACAAATAATGTGTATTTGGATATGCAATAAACTATTATTAGTAGTAAACTAAATTCAACAAGTATTTCTTGACAATATACTGTGGGGCTTGTTTTCCACTTTTCCTGTTATTTTAAATATTTTATTTTAAATATACTACATTATTCATATCTCCTACAACTGGAACTTTGAAATTATTGTTGATTTCTCTCCTTCCTTTCTGCTGCATCCCTAGGTCATTAAAAAGTTCTACAGAATGCTCCTTTCATAATGTGTTTTGAGTTCACCTCCTTCCCCTACAATTCCACTACCCTAAGAGAGCAATATTATATAGTGAAATATCTACTGGACTAGAAATCAAGCCCTGGTTCATCCTCTAACTATGTAGACAAATCATTTAATTAACCTCAGTTTCCCTATTTGTAAGATAGCGATAATGATACTTGTACTACAAAAATTACAAGGATATTTGAGGGAAAATGCTTTGAAAATTGTAAAACCATACATGAATGTAACTTATTTTTATTAGTTTGAATCCTTGTTACCGTTTTGAAGCTGCTTTCCCTGGCTCAGGCCTCCTTGCCATATTAATCTTCCTAAAATACTGTTTTTATTATGTCATTCCTTGATCAAATATCTATGTATCCTTGTTTAAGTGCCTAAATATCAGGCATCAATGGCTCCCCATTGGCTATAATGACAAGGGTATCTTCCTGTCTAGCACTGGATCCCTCTACAACTGTCTTCTTACCTTATCTCCTACCACCCACTTGACAGTTCTCACTGTCCTCTCATGCCACAGGAAGAGGTTGTGAGCAAGGAGGGAAAAGGGCACAGAATAGGGAACCTGGACTGACTTTGCTTACTCCCCAGTTTTGCCAAGAGCTACTTTAACACAACAACAACAACAACCCCAAATCTTACTCTTCCAGTCATTTAAAAAGAAATCTTTTTTTCCCTTACCTTGAAATCTTTCATTTGTTTCAGTATAAGATAACTTGGACATTTAGAGATGGGATCAGAGAGCTTCAAACCTTCCCCTGATGTTCACACAATCATGGGAAGGTCTCATCACTAATTCATAGGTGCAAACCAATGGATATCTGCAGATGAATTCCTCTGTATCACAGTGTTAGTTTTATTAGAGATCAAATGGGTTAGGTCAGAATATTGGAAAATGAAAATAATTCAAATAGGAATTTACTTTGAGGTGAAGCACAGTAATTCCATGTGAGGGAAAACATACTTGATGAGGCAAAACATGTTGATGGAAGATAAGCTACAAAATCACTATTTAGTGTAGTTAAAGTTTGTCTCTTTGCCTATAGCCTCTGAAGAATCAAATGAAACTGGTTCAGATTTTGGGACAGTTGGAAGCAAGTATCTCTCAGTAATTCACATTTCAATAGAAGGAATGTCTTCATTTCTCACATTAGTTCTTTTCTTTTCTAAATCTTGGGACACTAATGGCAAATATTTCCATTTTTATTAGACAGAAATCACCCAGATTTTGACACAGAAATAGTGTCAAAACAACAAAATACTAATTTATTTTTATTAGGTCAGAATATCAGAGCTAATATTCAATGTCCTTTTTCGAAGTTATTTTTAAACTATAGTAGTTGAATGAAATGTGACATTGCGTTTATTGTGACAGTCTGTAGTATCAGAGTAGAAACTGCTTCTCACAATTGTGCTTGTTTCTCAGACATTTGAGACAGCAATGTGGGGTCTTACTTAAGTGAAGCATTAATCATATTATAATGTGCCATCTTTCAACTATACAGCGGTTCCCAAATGCTTGTTTCTCTGATTTGTTTAGGAATTGCCACCTCAGAGGGCAAAATAGACATTAAAATTATCTCTGCCTAGTATATACTTGGTGAATGCATAGATACTTGGCAAGAATAATGGTGATTCTACCAGGTATAAATAAGCAACTTTTAAAATTACTTTTGTTTTGGGGATAATCAATGAAGTCCCCCACCTTTATCCGTAAGACTTTAGGTCACTTCTGGTGGGTCAAATGTGGGACTTGGTGCGGAAGGGCTTATTACTTTGGGATGACATGACAGTCTACTATTACCTTGTTGGCATCAAAGGATACCCGTGTCAAAGAGAACTGGCCATTGAGCCAGGAAGATTTGTCCACTTGGTAGTCTTTAAGTGGAAAGACAACTTCCTCTCTCATGCTCTTTTTTTCCCCCTCTCTATGGAAAGGGTATCATAGAGCTCTCTAGGACTTTCCATGAGGAGGGTCATGAAGAATCAGACATGACTGAAACAACCGAACAACAAAATGCCTAGCAGTGGGATCAGTGGATAAAAAGGTATATAACATTTCCCAAGATTTCTTGCATCTATCATCTTCTCTTCACACACACACACAGCCAGCCCCGTGGTTCAGATGCTTATTACTTCTTGCTTGGAAATTTCCCTACTCCAATGCATCTTTCATATAGCTGTTATATTAAAATTATGTCTTATTGGGTTGTCCCTCCCCTCCCCATTTTAGCCAGTATAATAAGTTTATAAGTAGCCAGGATAAAGTAGCAGTAGAAGGAAGTAAGATTGTAAAGGGGAATCTATAGGTCATGTTTAAACCATCCCAAAGATCAAAGGAAGATGATTTACAAATTGTGTCACTTATTAACCAAAAATCATATCCTAAGAATGTGTGCTGAATCAGGAGAGCCATCTAAACCTTGCTGTCAAGGCCTTTGGGTCCTATGATGTATAAACCACAGATAAGTTCCAGATATCTGCAGTGAGACCAGCAGAACACTAAATAGTGCTAATAATTTTTTGATAATACGGACATGTCAATTTTAAAGCTTTACTGACAACTTTAAGATAATTTGAAGATGTTAATGAACTGACCCCAAGGTGGCAAAGATAAGAGTTAGTCTGTTTGCCCCTAAAGATCATATAAAAATGAGACCTCAAACTCCTACCCCACCCCAATATTCCATCTCTATCAGGTTCATGATGCTGACTGCTCCCAACTCTAATCTATGGTTCCATGAGTGGTTCTCTGCACCTCTTTCCCTCTCCATCCTTTCCTGGCACTGCCTGACTCATTCTCCTGTCCGCACACCATCTACCTCTATACTTATCTCCATATTTTCTGTGCTCGGCAGCCCCTATACTCTCAGGCCTTATTAAAGCGTAATTACAGCCTCACTTCCTGCTGCCATTGTGGTCTTTCTCAGAGAGTATCCAAAGAATGGGGCATGCTGGCTCCATTTCACAGTTTCATAAATTAATAAGCAGTTCAACTGCTAAAGTGGTTTTTCCTAAATTGCAAATATGACCATGTCACTTGCACGTTCAGTAAATGCCAGTAGCTCATTGCATGTAGCATCAAATGTAGACTTCTATTTGGGATTTAAAGCCTTTTACAACCTGTCCCAACTTACCTTTCCAGTGTTAATGCACTTTACTATCCTCTGTGTACACTGCAGTACAAGTCAGCCTGACCTTTCTCACGACCTCCATTCCTCATCTTATCTTTTAGCTTTTGAACTAGCTGTCCGTCATACCTAGAAAGCTTTCTCACGTCTGTTGGAATCACTAGCTTTTTTTCCCCCAAGGCTAAGCTCAAGTGCTAGTTTCTGTATGATATCTTCTCTCATTCCCTCTCACCCAAGTTGTTAATACTTTCCCTTCAAAATTACCTTGTATCTATTTTGTATATATCTATGTATGTAAATATCTCCCCTGACTAGACTATAAACTCTTTGAGGGCAGAGAATCTTCTTTTTTAGTTTACTGACTAGCATACCTTAAAAATAATTTATTGACTGATTGCTAGTGATTGTTTTGGATGCAATTCCAAACTCCTTCCCACGACAGCTGGAATAATTTACAACTCCACCAACATAGAATCAATGCACTAATCTTCCCATAGACTCTCTGGTGTTTCCCATTTTTTTCTTTATAATTTTTTGCTGATCTCAAACCCCTAATTTCTCTTCTCACAGTCACCAAAAGGAGGTACCAGAGTTGAGCACCTATAAAATCTCAACCTATTTTTACTTAGATATGCCAACCTAGTACTGAGATCTTCAGCACTCCCAGGATGAATAATATTCCTTTAAGGAATATTTCTTCCATTTGGGAAAGCAAAGGGCTTTCTCTGATTACACTCTCAAACAGGACTAATAACTATCGGAGGTGGTTCATGGATTATTCAAATAGTCCCACTGAGTGCATGAAAGATAACTTTAATGTTTAAGTGCTTTGCTGGTTCCTCAATGAATAGGGAGAGTGCCCTCTAGTGGAGACATGCTTCCCAAGAGTCTGAAGGACATTAAGATTTGTAGTCTATATATCTGAGTTTGGAGTTGGACATCAAGGAGAGGACACTAAATTGAAGAATGATATCAAAATTTGTAGTCATTGTATCTGAATTTGGATTTGGAGAGTGACCTGGTCTGGTGCTTTGGTAAATTTTTGTGAAACCAGAAGGATCTGGGGTGGTTACAAAGGGGAGTAGTCTCTTTAAAATGATATCCCTGGTCTGACGTGAGAGAATTGTGACTTTTGTCAGGGAAAATGATAAGAGACTTTTCCCACTGTGACATCAGACACTAAATGACAGAGAAAGCTTGGGCTAAGCAAAAGGTTTTTGCTTCGTTTAGGCAAAAGATGACCAGGCAGTTGAAAGAACTATAGAACTCAGCTAAGGCACTAAAAATGATGGAAGGGGCCAAAAACAGAGAGTAAACGCTTGTTGACACCTCCTGGGAGCAGCAAGAAACTAGCAGTAGAGGAACCTGCATATTAACACAAAATTTGAGTTGGAATGGACCACAGAGGCTACTACTACAACCCATGCCTATGAAAAACAGAGTTAGGGGAAGCCATTTATCTCCTAGTACCCACATGTGGCAGGGAAAGGGAGTTGTCTACATATGCACCACATGTAAGGAACTAATGATGCAGTTGCATAGAGTTCAGAAAGTTTTCCTCAAGGCAGAAGTACCTGCTACCTAATGGTAGGTAGCTTCGTCTGATAATGTGATATATATATATATTTATAGTCAGTCAATAAGCATTTATTAAGTGCCTACTATATGCCAGGCACTATGCTAAACTCTGGGAATACAAAGAAAGTCAAAAGATGGCCTCTGCCCTTGAAGAGCTCATAATCTAATGACTGTGATCAAATTTATCATGTAAAACCAGACCACCCTCTTAAAGGCTGGCATCCTCTTAATTCAGGCTTAATGTTGGAATAAAATGTGGTACTAGAAGGTCATTAGGTCATTCAACAAAAGGATATTCAACAAGTAGCATTTATCTCTGGTATTCCCTGGTCTCCCCAGGGGATTATGTCTGGTCATCAGGCAGCGTGTGGTGACTTGGTCTTCAGACACCCACAAAGTCTGAAGACTCAAACCTCAAGTGTGTGGCTTTAGGTGACCTAGAAGCAATGTCTGTATGGCCAGAGACTACCAGGAAGCTGTTTACAGCTTAATCCATGGGAATGGAAGGGGATATGGGGAAGGAACCCTAATAGATACTAATCCTATTACAGGATCAAAGAGGAATCTATGGAGAAGATAAAGATGATGAAGAAAAAATAATTGCTTTGTTTGGAACTTTCTCAACTCTTGTGAAGAAAAATTATAAAGCAATTGGCTAAAAAGAAGGAAAAAGGACTAGCATAATATTTCTTGAGTAACCGAACTTAGCAAGAAAGGAAATGAGGATTCTTGAGAGACTTTAATGAACCAAATAGTGTAAGCAAATGGGAGGGAGCTGAGTCAAATAGACCAAGGGAGAGGTGACTGCAATACTCCAGGCAGATTGAAGAGATTTAGAGATGGATTCAGGGAGATCTGGTAACTGATTGGATATTTTGAAGGATAAGGAGATTGTTGATGAGGTTGTGAATCCTTTTTTAGCAACATTGAACTTCACTCTGCCACCTGCATTCTAGAGTCCATCCAAACAGACTTTCTTGCTACCCTCACATGTAAAAATCTGTCTTTACAAGGGTCCCCTTCCTCCACCACAGCCCCCTCGCTTCATGACTGAAATACACTACCTCCTTACTTCTGCCTCTCGTAAAGAATGCTTAACCTCCTTCAAGGGCCACCTCCTACATGAATTTTTGGCAGATCTCTCCCAGACCCTAGGAAACCCTATTTTCAATTCTTTTTTTAATTTCTTTGCATGATTTATACATTAATTTCCCTGTAGATTGTAAACTCCCTCCATGAGTTTTCCAGCTCAGAGCAGAGTGCCTTTCAAGTGACAAGTGCTTACTTAATAAGTGCCTGCTGACTGGGTGATAGGAAGGTTGCTGTTGGCCTCCACAGAAAAAGAAGTTGGGATGAAAGTTGGTTCCAGACTCAAAGATGTGAGATCCATTTTGTAGGTATAAAGTTTGATCTAACCGTGGGACTTCCAGGTGTTGATGTCTAGTAGGCACCTGTCTAGTGAATAAGACAGTTGGTTTCCTTCCTCCAATTATAAAACCATAGATTGTCCAAAATGTAGTTGTGCTGAAATAAGAGAGATGAGATTGAAGGTCATTCAGGACTATGTGTATATGTTGAACCGGACTGCATTTTGATATGCTGTGCTTGGGTCAGGCCTCCCAATCTCTATAACTGCCCCTGCTTTGGGCTCTCCCATTTTCTTAAGATTAAATACTCCTGGGCCCACTAGTACTTTAGAATGGGGAGACCAGGAAAGCAAGAAAGGCTTTATAAAGAAAATCGTACTGGAGCTGCATCTTAAAGGAAGAAAAGAATTCTTTTAGAAATAAAGAGGAATTGCACCCCAGGTATGTGGGAATCCAAGGCAAAGGCATGGAAATGGGAGATGTATTATTGTGTGTAAAGAACAGAGGGAAGGACAATTTGGCTGGATCCCATCATGCAGGAGGGGGAGTAATAGCCGGTGAGACCAGATAGACTGGGACTAGCTTACAAGGGGCTGTAAGAGCTAAACAGAAAAAATGTCTGTTTTATTCCAGAAGCCATAGAGTTGGTTGAATTAGGGGAGTCCCATGGGCAGATCCTTGCTTAAGGAAGATTCTTTCAGCAGCAGTGGGTAGGATGGACTGCAGTGGGAAGAGAAACTTGAAGCAAGGAGAACAACAAGAAGGCTGTGGCAATCATCTTCATCACATTTGGTTAAAGCCTGAACTAAGTGAATAGTTGTGAAAGTGAAGAGAAGGGGTTGAATTTGAGAGACTATGAGGTGAAGGTAAGTCAGCAAGATTTGACAAGTGATGGGATGTGTGAGGTGAGGGAGAATGAGGAGTCAGAGATAATGCTGAGATTATGAATCTAACACTGGGGACGCTGTCAATAGAAATAGGAACATCTGCAAGAAGGAAAATATCATGGGTTCAATTTTGGGCATATACACACACACGCACACACACACACATACATACGCACACATAGATATATGTTGTTCGGTCATTTCAGTTGTGTCCTACTTTTCATGAACCCATTTGGGGTTTTTCTGGCAAAGATACTGGAGTGGTTTGCCAATTCCTTCTTCAGCTCATTTTATAGATGATAAATTGAAGCAAACAGGAAAATGAATTGCCCAGGGAGACACAGTCAGTTAATGTCTAAGGTCACATTTGAACTCAGGTTCCAGGCCCATGTTCCATCTACATGAGTGTATAAAATGCTCACAGTTCTAATATGCAGAGGGTCACTGCAAGTAAGGTTCCAGACAGAGGAAACAAGACATTGAGAAAGAATGGATCAGGGGCACGAGGGTGGTATCTGATGAAGAGTAAAAAGCTCCTTGACCTCTGGACTTTAAGAGTACTTGCAGGAGAGAAAACAGAAGATTGGACAGGCTGGAAAAGACGGTAAAGGACATTAAAAGCCAAGATAGGATTGGATATGTGATCCAGAATCCTCTGACTTTTATTGATTAGGGTAGAAATATGGTTAGGTCTGTGTACCACAGGATCATTTTGGTAGGTGAGGGTAGAATGTATTGGAGTGGAGGGAGAATTGAGGAAGGGAGAGGCTCTTGCAATCACCTGGGGACAAAGTGAAGAGGGCTTGTATCAATGTGATGACCCAGGGGGCAGAGAAAAGGGGATATATAAGAGAAATATTGTGAAGGTAGAAATGACAGGGCATGGTAGGAGACTGCATACACAGAGCAATGATTCATTCAACTCATTGGAGCTCATTTGATTGCCAAGCAAGACATTACAGAGGGGAAAGTGGAGGAAAATAACCACATTTTGGTGGACACAGCCATGTCAAATGGCATCACTTGGATGTAGAATCTAGAAAAGGACACCCAGATGGACCAACAAAACAAAAAGGAGAAGCCCCAGGTGGGAGCAGTATCATAAAAACACAGAGAGGACAGTCTAGCCAAGAGAACAGGAAGATCAATGGGGTTAAAGGTTGTGGAGAGGTCAAAAAAGATAAGAGCTGAGACAAAGCCTTTAAGATTAGCACCAGAAGTCATGATTGGTAACTTTGCAGGGTAAACTTCACAGTGGTGTCCAAAGTGACAAATTTAAAGAATGTAGGGCAACCTAGGCAATCCTTTACGAAGTGATGCAGAATGAGGTTAGGGGGATATTAGCTATAACCAAGGTTAACAGAAATGAAAATCACCATGAAAGATCTCCATTCTCTTATTAATTGTATTGAAAGATCCCAGTCCTAGATTAGAAAACAGCAAATGAAATACAAGTCCCTCCACTTGTTAGTGAGGTTTTAGGCAATAGATGCAGAATGCTGTGTACTCTGTCAGATGCAGTTATGTTGGTGGGTTTTGCTGAACAGCTGATTTATAAAGTATATCTAATAAGTACATACACATATGTATGTATTAGGTGTTTGCTTGTTGTATATATCTTTGTGTTACAGGGAACTGCTCAATGGCAAAGTGTGGACATGAATCTGACAGTGACTAGGTTATAGATTACATACTATATCGATAAACTTCCCCTCCAAAAAACAATTGATGCTATTGCTTCCATGATTTTCATTGTGCTTCAAAGTGATGAAGCTAAGAAGAGTGATTTCTTTCAAGCCACGGTAATTTTGAAAAAACAGTGAATATAAATTACTATTGCCACTTGCAAAGAATCACATTACAATGCCGAAAAAATTCTTCCCTAATTCAGAATTCCTAGAAATAGAGGAGAGGCATTGCCCATCTATAGAAACATTGGTTTTCATGTTTTGGGATGCCCACCAGCCCTCACAAAGTTGGGGGCATTGCTTTGATGCCTTTCAAACATCCTCCTCACTACATTCCCCAATTTGCTAGACATGGCACACTAACAAGCCCTGAATAAATCCTTGTGGAATACAGATGGACAAAGGACCCATGAACTGGACTCTCTCACCATGAGGCGTGTCTCTTTCAATTCACAGATCAGTTTCAGGGCTTTTTCTTCCCAGACTGTACTTCTTTCCAGCTCTAGTTTTTATTCATTTTCTCTGGAAATACAAAACCAACATCAAGTGTGTGTATTTTAAGTGGGGAGAGCGCTGACTTAGGTACTAAGAATCAGAGTTAAGTGAATGAGGTATAACAGATTTCGTTCATTGAAATCTATGCATCTATGCAATAATGATGACTTTTTTTTTGGTTAACTTCATAGTTTTTCTATTGTGTATCCCCTTTAAAATTCTGTCCATTTCTCACTATTTGTATGACATTCCTCTTTTAATTTGAAACACATTTATTCCATTGTGGGTGGTCACTAAATTTTTGTGTATTTTTTTTAATTCCAGTTCAATTTTTAATGCATACATTAATTCATAGACATGTTTCTAGAATTTTCCTTTTCTTTATGCTGATCAATTTTAATCACCAATAGTATTCGTTTTTGTTGATCATCTAGAATTTCTTCACTCAATCTCAATTCATCAGGCATTTCAAGCATCTCCAGGTTTTTGGAGTAACAAAAGAATTATGCTAGAAATTATATGTGCACATAACCTCTCTTTTTTACTGTATGCACTGTATGTACTCCATTTAATATATTCCCAACAAAGGGATGAGAGGGCTTAGGTTGATTATACTCTCCTTTTTTAAAACTTGACCACTATACTGCCACATTCTTTTCAAAGAGACTCTGTCATTCTGGAATTTCACTAGAAGGACATAAGTGTACCCGGTTCTCTGGAAATATACCAGAGTTGAAGCATCATAAATTGTATTTTCTTGGTCAGTCATGTTCTCTTTCAAAGCTTCATTCTTTTACTGTAGAAAAGAAACATTTTTAGGAAGAAAAAAATTTATTTGTAAAAACATTAAAGCCAAATTTGTGAAATTAATAAGCTGAGACTACAGTGAACTTACGTTCTGATGAAGTTTTTTTTTTTTCTTGGCAGGAAAGATTTCTGAAGGAGATAAGTCATTTATTCAATGACTCTTTCAAGGCAGAAACAATGAGAGCGCACCATTGACTTGGAACCAATTCCAAAGAAGGTAGTCCAAGTAAGAAAAATAATTACTTCAGAATTATTTAGTCTACTAACTTTGTAAATGGTAAACAACCTAAGAAACACACAAGAACCAGTGCCCAACATACAGGCAAAGAATGGAAAGCCTACTGACCTAACTGCAGGAATTTTTCTTTATTCTCTGAAGCTCAATGTAGATATTCTTGCAAACTTTAAGAGTAAGCATGACCCAATGAGGAGATGAGAGAACAGATTCCCTTCTCCTTTCTCCTTTACAAAGTTAGGAAGTGGTTCAAGACATTGGAATAGTAAATATCCATTTAAACTTTATCTTCAGTGCACTGACTGGTTTTCCTAGGTGTTTTCTTTCCTATTTCTAAAATTTTAAAATTTTTCTTGCACTTGATAGTATTTTACTTTTTTAAATTACATGTAAAGATAGTTTTCAACATTCACTTTTATAAGATTTTGAATTCCAAAATGTTTTTCTCCATCCCTCCCTCTCTTCCCCTCTGCCCAAGACCTCAAGCAATCTGATAGAAGCTATACATATACAATCATATTAAACATATTTCCAAATGAGTAATGTTGTGAAAGAATCAGAACAAAAGGGAAAAACCATGAGAAAGGAAAAAAAAAACCTCAAAAGTAAAAATATTATGCTTTGATCTGCATTCAGAATCCATAATTCTTTCTCTGGATATGATTAGCATTTTTAATGCATCATGAGTCTTTTTTAATTGTCTTAGATCATTGTATTCCTGAGAAGAGCTATCTTTCTAAGTTGATCATTGCATAGTGTTACTGTTAATGTGCATAAGGTTCTCCTGGTTCTGCTCACTTCACTCAGCATTGGTTCAAGTAAATTTTTTCAAGTTTTTCTGGAATCTGCCTGCTCATCATTTCTTACAGAGCAATAATATTCCTTTACCTATATATGACTAATTTTTCAGCTGTCCCCCAATTGAAGGACATCCTCTCAGTTTCCAAATATTTGCTACAAAAAGGGCTGCTATAACTATTTTTGTACATTTGGGTCCTTTTTTTTTTTTTTTATGATCTCCTTTGGATATAGACCTAGTAGTGGTACTGCTGGATCAAAGGGTATATAGAGTTTGATAGCCCTTTGGGCATAGTTCCAAATTGTTCTCCAAAATAGTTCTCTCAGTGGATCGCCAACAATGCATTAGTGTCACAATTTTCTCATATCTTATCTAACATTTATCATTTCCATTTTTTGTCTCATCAATCAATCTGATAGGTCTGAGGTGGTACCTCAGAGCTTTTTGAATTTCCATTTCTCTAATCAATAGTTATTTAGAGCATTTTTTCAAATGGCTATAAATAGCTTTAACTTCTTTATCTGAAAACTGCCTGTTTATATCTGTTGTCCATTTATCAATTGGGGAACGACTTGTATTCTAATATATTTGACTCAGCTCTCTATATATCTTATAAATGATGTCATTTTCAGAACCAGTGACTGTAAAAATTGTTTCCCAGCTTTCTACTTCCCTTCTAATCTTGATTTCATTGGTTTTGTTTGTGCAAAACCTTCTTAATTTAATAAATCTAAATTATCTACTTTGCATTTCATAATGTTCTCTATCTCTTGTTTGGTCGTATAATCTTCCCCTTTCCATAGCTCTGACAGGCACACTATTCCTTGCTTTCCGAATTTCCGTGCGGCATCAGCCTTTCTATCTGAGTCACGTACCCATTTTGATCTTACGTCAGCATACAGTGTAAGATGTTGGTCCATGCCTGGTTTCTGCCATACTGTTTTCCAGTTTTCCCAGCAGTTCTTGTCGAAGAGTTCTTATTCCCAAAGGTGGAGTCTTTAGGTTTATCAAACAAAAAATTGCTGTGATCATCACTTTATCTTGTGTCCCTTAACCTATTCCACTGATCCGCACTATTTCTGGGCCAGTACCAAACCGTTTTGATGATTGACGCTTTATTTAAAATCTGGTTTCAGACACGGTGCGGCCAGGCCACCTTCCTTCGCATTTTTCATTGATTCCTTTGATATTCTTGACCTTTTCTTCCAGATGAATTTTGTTATTTTTCTAGCTCTATAAAATAATTTTTGGTAGTTTGATTGGCATGGCACCAAGTAAATTAATTTAGGTAGAATTGTCATTATTATTATATTAGCTTGGCCTGCCTATAAGCAGCTGATGTTTTTCCTATTACTTAGATCTGACTTTATTTGTGTGAAAAGTGCTTTGTAATTAATTGTGTTCATATAGTTTTGGGGTTTGTCTTGGCAAGTAGACTACTAAATATTTCATATTGTCTACAGTTGTTTTAAATGGGATTTCTCTTTCTATCTCTTGCTGCTAGGCTTTGTTAGTAATATATAGAAATGCTGATGATTTATGTGGGTTTATTTTATATCTTGTAACTTTGCTTAAATTTTTAATTGTTTCAAGTAGCTTTTCAGTTGATTCTCTAGGATTCCCTAAATATATGATCATATCATCTGCAAAGTGATAGTTTTGTTTCTTCATTGCCTATTCTAATTCCTTAAATTTCTTTTCTCTCATTGCTAAAGCTAACATTTCTAGTGCAATATTGAATAATAGTGGTGATAATGGACCTCATTGTTTCTCCCCTGATCTTACTGGGAAAACTTCTAGCTTATTGCCACATTACATATAATGCTTGCTGATGATTTTAGATAGATGCTGCTTAGCATTTTAAGGAAAACTCCATTTAATTCCTATGCTATCCAGCATTTTCGATGGAAATGGGTGCTGTATTTTGTCAAAAGCTTTTTGTGCATCTATTGAGATAAACATAGGATTTATGGGAGTTGTGTTATTAATATGGTTGTTTATGCTGATAGATTTCCTAATATTGAATAGTCCTGCATTCCTGGCATAAATCCCATCCGGTCAGAGTTTATTATTCTAGTGATAAATTTTTGTAATCTCTTTGCTAATATTTTATTTAAATTTTTCCCCCCCAAAGGGTCTAAGTTTCTAAGAGTTGTGGAGAAAACATTTGGAGTTACATAAAGAAAAGTCATTCAAATGACCATGCCCTTGGAATCATTGATCCCACCACTGGGCACATATAATCCAAGGACTTCAAAAACAAGAGATAGGTTCCATACATACAGCCGGATTTTCCTAGTGGGAAACAAAGTGCATGTCTACTGAGCATAGATTGGCTGAAAAAAATTGTGAGATGCGATGTCTTCTCTGTGAGGTTGGGGAGCACCTGACTTAACCTTTTATGCCCACTCCCCGCCTCTGCATCAAGCTTCTTGGGCTGCCCCCCTGCAGCACTATTGCCTGCAGCTGCTTCCCACCTTCCTCTACTACAAACATGTACCAGGACCTCATCGCCTAGGATGAGATGCCATGAGACATTGACAAGATCAGAGAGATCTTGTAAATGGCTGTGCCTGGAGGTGCAGGGGAAGATGGTCAGTAGGACAGAGGGTACTATGAATGATTTACTCATCACTGGAGATGCCTCTGCTGAAGGTCCCTAGGGTGAAGGAACAGATGCCACTCTAAGCACTGGAGTTGACATAGTGATAAGCCATCATCGGCAAGAAACTAGTTTCACAAAAAAATCCCCCCAAAAGTACATCAAAGACTTATGAAATCAATGAAATGCAGACTTGAAGAACACAAGCCAGAGAGAGTGAAACCTTTTACGAGGGGTACTGTAGAACAAATCAAACACATGCTTATTCGTTTTTAAAATGACCAGTTCTTCACAGCTGGAAACATGAGTCAGATGCCAGAGCGGCTTTCTTAGACTTCCATGAGGATAGTGTGGCCCCATATATAATCTTCTTTAAGGATGTTTTAGGAGTGGAGAAATGCTAACAAAGTCCACTGACTACTTTGAATCACCTGCCTCCATAACTGACTGCTGCTCGTTGTCATCTACACAACCCTGGGGCTTGTAAAATGTGCAGTGAGGTCATCTCGAACTTTATTCGCTTGTTTTTGACTTTGTTTCATCTGGAGGGGAGGTGTTGTTTTTTAAAACGCGTAAGAAAGGCTGTCTAAAAATAAAGTATATTCAACACGCCCTCTCAGGGCTAGTGCTCCATTCACTGTGCCACCTAGCTGCCCCCTAAAATATTATTTCTTAAAAATTATTTCTTGTGTGGTTATCTCTGAGCAGGAGGAGAGCAGGCAGGCAGGTTTGTAGGGATTTAAAAAAAACTATCAATACAATTTTAATTTAAAAAAAATGTGTTTTTTCAATAGTCCAAGGAAGAGGCGATATGATTCTGGGGCAGAGAGAATAGCGTTCCTATGAGTAGAGAGAAAGGAGTAAATGGCAGCAATGTTCCTATGAGTACAGCGCAAAGAGTAAATGCCAGAGATATTACAGAGGCAGAAGGGACAAGATTTGACAACAGAGGTAAGATGATATAGTTATGGTGAGGGAGCATAAAGAGTCAGAGATGACACCGAGTGTGAAGAACCGGGTGACTGGACAGAAGGCAGCATCTGCCTATTTGTATGAATATAATCAATGCTGTTTATAAGAAGAAAACCCATCGGGTGTGAGAAGTCTTTGCATTCCACTCTGTGGGTAAAAAAATAACCTATTTCAGATGTATAAAGAACTAATACAAAATTATAAGCCTTTGGTCTTTAATATCTTCCTTCTCTGATTCAGTGGATAACCATCCAACAACGATACAAACAAATGGTTTTCTAAAGAAGAAATAAAGACGACTAAGAGTCCTACAAAGAAGTGCACCACCTTAGGAAGGGGATGGAAAATGCCGTTCAAACCAACCGGGTTTTCGCTTCATTCAAATCAAATTGGCAAAAATAATATAATATAGGGAAGAGGCAGGCTGGGGAAGTTCTGGAAAGACAGGCCCAATCTTCATGCGCTTGTCGGAGGAGCTAAAAAGGGGGCCCAATAGTTGTGGAGAAAATATTTGGGATCATTTAATCTGGGTTATTAAAAATGACCACGTCCTTTGAATCATCGATCCCACTTCTGGGCACATCTGCTCCAGGATAAGAGAAAGGTTTCAAACATAGAGCCACGTTTTCTTGGTGGAAAACAAAATAGATCCATATTTATCAGAGATTAGGTGAGCAAATTCTGGGACATGAATGTAATATTAAGTTCAGATAGTCAAAAAGCATTTATCACGTGTCAGTCACTGTGCTGAACTCTGGGGATACAAAGAAAGGTCAAAATATCCTCCAAAGGATACCACAGAGAAAACCACACTCCCATCTCCTCGCCTCCCTCCCCCCTCCCCTCCCCTACCTCCCTTCCCCTCCCTTCCCTCCCCTCCCCTCCCCTCTCCTCCCCTCTTCTCAGCTCTCCACAGCATCAGAAGGCAAAGGCCATAGTTTGCTTCAGCATCATGCCTCTTAGTGACCCCTTCATTCTGTTACCATGGCATGATGGAACCACCACAGCAATCCTCCACCATGCCAGCAGCAGACCCCAGCCTGGTAAGGGCAATACCTCCTCTTGGCTTTGGGCTCTGGCACTCAAGGATGGCAGTTGGGGTCAGGCCTAGACACCCTGGACTCCTAGACTTTCATCTCCTCATCCTGTCAGGGGCCTGGACTTCCATCCCTCAGGACTCACACACATGAGTAATGGCCCCTAAGTCATCTTCTCCTCTGGTCAGGCTGAACTTGCTTCATTCAGGACTTGACAATTAGCCTTTCACTTCCTCCTGGATTAGCCGTTGGTGCTGGAGGAAAATCTGCAGTTAGCCTCCATGACACCTCTCTCTCTCTTTTTTAAATTAATTTTTTTTTTAATTTTTGCTCTTTTTTTTTATGGAGGGGAGAGGGCAGGGCAATTGGGGTTAAGTGACTTGCCTGAGGTCACACAGCTAGTAAGTGTTAAGTGTCTGGGGTCGCCTGACACCTCTCTCTTAATTTGGTGTCGACATTCTCTTGCTCCCCAGCCTCAATCAGCCCCCTGCTTCCAAACGGCTCTCTTTCTACCCTTCTGATTTCATGGCCCCTGGAGAAAACTACAGGCCAACTTTCTCCCAGCAAGACAGAAACAAACAATTGCTCATAGCTTTCTGCTCTCCTTTGTTCACCTGCCTTGTTTCCTGGATGCTCTCATTGAAGTCACAGAGAATCCTGTTCTCATTTGAAACACAAAGAGCCCAAATTGTCCTTTGGACCAGGGTTGAAGTGGGAAAATCATTTGTCTTCTGGGGTGACTTCTCTACACAATCCTAAGCAATCCTGCCTTTCTTCCCAAGAACCACCCTGGGCCCCCATTATTCCTTCTTTTCTCTTCAAAACTGCCCTGGGGGTTGAAAAAGGGCAGTTTAGGGATTTTCCTTACTGCCTGCGATGCTCACCCACTCCCAACTCCTCCCTCCTCTTCAGCAGGGAGCTGACACCTCCCCACCTTCCTTTCTCTTCTCACCAACCACTATCCCCTGACTTGCCAAGTTCTCCTTCTCATTTCCCTTGGAGCCCATCTTCTATATCTCTTTATCACTTCAAGGCTTCCTTAATCCGTGCTGCCTCCTAGACTTTTTTCTTTCCCCATGGCCACCATTCTACCCTTCCTCTATTCACTGGATCCTGCTGTGTATTTCAACTCTGTACATCCACATTTCCTGCTGAATGCCTCTTCAGGAGTCCTGTTCATCCATGTCTCCTGTTACTCTTGCATGACCTTGACCCTGTTTAGGCTTGTTTTCCTTTCCTTCCCTTTCACTCAAAATCACACCTAGGCCCCAAACTCCATAGGCCTCAGTCCAAATCAGGTCAGTTCCTGGCCTTGCACAGAACTCCAAAATCCTCTCCTTGCCCTCCACACTCCTGCTGGCTTCTGCAGCACTGCTTCTACAGCAGCTTGTTCTAGGAAGAATTCCCTAGGAGCCTGCCTGTGAAGGTTGCTACCTGGCATGCTGAGTGTCTTTTTCTCAGCCCACTGCTGGTTCTAGACATACCTCACTCAAGACCAGTGAGAGTCAATTGCCTCTGCCTTGTGTGCAGCTGTCACAAAATGTAACCCCCCCCCCCCCACCGTGGGACATGAGGTGATGCTCCAAGTCACAAAAGCTTTGTATCCCTCCATCAATGTCACCATAAGTCTTGTGAGTGGGACTTGGCAGCTACTTTAATTCTCTTTTCTCTTCACCTTTCAAGGGAAGGAGAGAAACTTAAGTGTGTCCTGAAGATACAAATGAGGAAGAGTTCTAGTCTGAACACTCTATTTAGCATATGAGATGGTGGTTGAGCCTCCGTGGAGTATCTTTTAATCTGGGAGATGGTTTCTCATTTTCCTAATGGACAAAGAGAAATAGACTCACCTTTTTGAAATGATGGGGAGCTGCGAACTCTTTCTCAAAATCTCAAAATGAATACCAAGAATGGAATTGGCTGTGGGAGGAAAGAGGATGGTATGGTCAGTAAGAGTCAGATAGAAAATTTCCCAGATAATGAAAGTCTGACATGCCACCTTTTTGCACCCAAAGAAATGGTTTCTTCCTTGTTCTAAAGCAATAATGGCCCTAATGCTGAAAAACAGCACAATCTAGAAGGAAGATCCTGAGACCCATCAATATGGCAGCCTCAGTGAAACTTGGTCAATCTGAGGTCTCCCATGTGTGTTTTGCCTTCTTTGTCTCTTGTAAGAATTGGGCTTTTCTGGGGAATGAAGAGTTATTCAGACGCTGTGTTTGGAAGGTGCACACCCACAGAATGTCTTTTCCACACCTTCTTATTAGCAAGCTTGGAGAACACCATGAGGACACTGCTTTCTCCCCACAGGGAGGTACAGAATGTGTTTTGCCCAATGGAAGACTTCCTGATGTTTGGGAAATCCAAGTCTATTCTAGATTGTCTCTTCATGAAACAGCTACTGGAAAGAATCTGCTGGGAAGACAACGGTCAATCCAGGTCTCCTTTCCCATGTTCACTACAACATACTCTACTTCTCTAGTGCCCTCTTTTGGCTCCAGACCAGATGAGTGAAGGGCTTTAGAAGAGCAAGAGAAGCAAATGATCTGGAAACAACTGGGGCAGCCTTCGTGCAGATCAATCATAAGTCTTAGGAATGGCATCCCAGCATAGTCCCAAAAGTTCCTATTCCTCCTCCTTCCTCTCTTCCTCCTCCTCATGTTCCTCCCTTAGCCCAACCTTACTACCATCCAACTGCTCAAAAAGCCACCTTCCTCTGTCTGCATTCCAGTTCCAGAACAGACTAGGTCAGTTGTTCCTTGAATATGGTGGTCAAGAAAGGAAGAGAAGGCAGGCAATTGGAAAAGTCTTGTTGTTTCCAATCACCACTGGGCCTGTTCTAGGATTAGTCCCGTATAGATAACTTGTATATACACTCGGACACACACACACATGCACACACAGAAGTATTTTTGCAAGTATTTATATCTGTATATATGGATGGATGGGCTCGATTGGGCAAGTCTACCAAGAAAGGGGATATAATAGTTGCCTACAAAATTGTCAAGTTTGTTCCTCGACCTCAGATTTTCATTTCAAGTTAATATGCCCTTTGTCATTGAATGTCTCTTCTTCTTGTGGCATTCTTTTGTTTTTCTTGAGTATGACTGAATGACATAAAATGGGTCACATCATTGTGAGACAAAGGGTCTCTTTCATCTATGCCAGTGGTTCTCAACCTTCCTAATGCCACTCGTATGTGGGCGTATCTGCATGTAGGCGGACCCGCCTGGACATGGACAGAGGAGTGGTGTCTCGGTTCCTAAGACCATTGGAAATATGTGGGTCCAAGGGGTCGCGACCCACAGGTTGAGAACCACTGACCTATACTAACTCTGTTTAAGTACAAAGAAGGCCATAGTTGTAACAATGTCACACATTTGAACAGAGGGAAACACTCCCTCAGCTCTGAGGTTTGATGGCAGGCATGAGTCATATCTGCTAGCCTATTATATAGTCAGAAGATGTTAAAGGCAAGGCTTAGGATTGAACAGGTGATAAATTGCCTTTTCAGCAAGGAAACAGCAGAATGGGGAAATACAGTCAAGGGGATCTTACCTACGCTTTGTCTGTAGTTGTCCCCAAAACATTTCCCCAGCACAGACATCCACCTTTAGAAGTTCTCAGACTGCAGCATATGTAATTTTCTATGATTAGCTTCGCAACAATTCATAAAACTAACCCTGTAATCAAATCTCAAAACAATAATGAATTATAGTCCTAGGAATTTTTACCTTAAATAGCAAAAGTTCAGGTAACTGAAGTCTAGAGAAGCAAAATAATTTACACTTGGCAGTAAATGGAAGGGTCAGGATTTGAATTCAAGGCAGCAGATTCTATATCTAGTGCTCTTTTTACTTTACTACAACGCCTCAATGTCTATGTCATTATTAAATGTGTTGAATGACAATCGTCATTTCACCATTACTAACCTCCCCAATTGACAAAATACGTGATCCCGTCTTTGTGAATTTGAGTGTCATACAATTTGACCACTAATTTAATTTTGTTTTTAGATGTCAGGGAATACTTTCTATTGGACAGCATTTACCTAGGACCTCATAGTGGGACAATCAAGGTCTTTCATGGTGGAGGTGTGCAAGGATCTGATTGAACCTTTTCAATTTGGGGAGCAGAGAATGGTGCTTTGGCTGAGAAATCATTGCTCAGTTGGGCATCAGATCTTTAGTGTGAACAAGTTAAGTCCAAGGGTTAGACAAAGTGGAGTTAAAGAATAGGGTGTGGGGGGTCTGAAGAAGTTGACTCCAATACAAAAATCAAAACAAAATTCAAGGAGAGACAGTGGTGGTAAAAGATTGTCTTTGAACTTTGGGCTTCAAATAGGTCAGCACCTGTGGCTCCAAGAAGCTCTAGCACGCACAATGGCCACACTCCAGTAAAATGTCTTGGCAGATGGCTTAAAGCAGGTTGAGGGTGATTAACAGGTCCCTAGGTGAGTCAGGAAAGTGTCTACCCCAAGTATGTGAAAGCTTTACCTGGTGGAACAGGTAGATGAGAAAAATTTATTCCAACGGCTGTGAAGGAGGCTGAACCAGGGGCCTTGGAGAGCTTTGGTCATTCACTACATCCCAGGCCATCCTCAGTTGTCCTGACCTGTGTCTTGCCACTGGATTTCTATGACTGTGGAAGGGAAAGTGAGTCTGATGACTCTGTACAACCCTCCCTTGCTTCACAATCCAACTCACAAGCATCAAAATGTCACCCCATGATATTATTGGGCCCCTTGGAAAACAAAGGATTAACAACTGGTACCAGGTAATTAACTGGGCGTTGAATTAGACAAAGAATTATCCCAGTTCAGTGCCCTTGCTTAGCTTGTGTGAGTGTTTGTATTTTTGTGATCAGTCCATCCTTCAGGTTTTTTAAAAAAAATTTAAGTTCTGTCAGCAGCAGTAACTGCTGCTCTTGCCCTGCTTGTTCTCCATGGCAAAGGCTCAGTCCATAAGGGTATGTGATGTCTGCCTTCTGCCATTAGAATGTGAGCTCCTTGAAAGCAGGGACCCTGTTTTTGGTTCCTCATGACTTAGCACAGAGCATGACACATAGTACATGCTTAATAAATTACTTATTGATTGCCCCTGTGCCCATTTGGTAAAATGCTATAAATTTCAAGTAGATAGAGAAAGAAAGTACACATTTCTACCAGATTAACATCTTGTCCCTAAAGTAGAAACTGATAGAAACTGCTAGTGCTGGTGAAAGAAAGAGAGAAAAGAATAAGAAAGAAAAAAAAGAAAGAAAGGGAGGGAGGAAGAGAGGAAGGGAGGAAGAGAGAAAGGAAGGAAGGAAGGAAGGAAGGAAAGAAATCTCATTTGTCTCATACCACAAAGGAAGAGAAGGGCAAGCTCTTGTTTCAGCTCTGATAATGTGGTCTAAGCCTTTGAGGACCTTGGTGGTGTTATCTGGGGTCCCTGTGTTGTGTTTATCCAAAGCTCAGAAAATTTGTGGTGCCAGGAGCATCTGAACCTTCTAGAGAGACAGAGAAGGCACTGCCAGGTTCACTTAGCCTGAGATCCCATCTTCTGTTTTAATTTCTTTCTCTTTGGCTCTGAAGGTTTGCTCTGGCTACCTTGGCTCAGGTTATTCTTGTTGCTCCCCATAGAACTGTCCTGATGTTTCATATAGCATTTCCCAGTTTGCCAAATACTTGCTTGACATTATTTTACTGACTGCATTTAGGCCCAAAATGGTGTTTTCTTCAAAAAAAAAGATTAATTAATTGATTTTAGTTTTCAACATTCATTTCCACAAGCTTTTGAGTTTTAAATTTTTTTCCCCGTCCCTCCCACCCCCATCCTCCAACAACATGTAATCTGATATAGGCTCTACACATACATTCATATTAAACATATTTTCATATTAGTCATATTGTAGAGAAGAATTAGAAACAATAGGAGGAACCATGAGAAAGAAGAAACAAAACAAAATAACAACAAAAGAGAAAACAGTATACTTCAATCTGCATTGAGACTCCATCGTTCTTTCCCTGGACATGGACAGCATTTTCCATCTTGATCTTAGAGCTGTCTTAGATTTTTGCATTGTAAAGAAGAGCCAAGTCTATGAAAATTAGTCATTGTGCAATGTGGCTGTTACTGTGTACAACGTTCTCCTGGTTCTGCTCATTTCACTCAGCATCAGTTCATATAGGTCTTTCCAGGTTTTTCTGAAGTCTGCCTGCTCCTCATTTCTTATAGCACAATAATATTCCACTACATTCAAATACCACAATTTGTTCAGTTATTCCCCAGTTGACGGGCATCCCCTCAATTTTCCAATTCTTGGCCACAATGAAAAGAGCTGCTATTTTTATACAAGTTGCTCCTTTCCCAATTTTTATGATCTCTTTGGGATACAGACCTAGAAGTGGTAATGCATGGTATTATAGTCCTTTGGGCATAGTTCCAAATTGCTCTCCAGAATGATTGGATCAGTTCACAACTCCACCAACAATGCATTAGTGTCTCATTTTTGCCACATCTTCTCCAACATTTATCATTTTCCTGTTTTGTCATGTTAGCTAATCTGATAGGTGTGATGTGGTACCATTTGATTTGCATTTCTCTAATCAATAGTGATCTGAAGCACTTTTTCATAAGGCTATAGATAGCTTTAATTTCTTCATCTGAAAATTGCCTGTTCATATCCTTCAACCATTTATCAATTGGGGAATTACTTATATTTTTATAAATTTGGCTCAGTTCTCTATATACTTTAGAAATGAGACCTTTATCAAAGACACTGACTGTAAAAATGGTTTCCCAGCTTTCTACTAATCTTGGTTGCATTGGCTTTCTTTGTGCAAAATCTTTTCAATTTAATGTAATCAAATTTATCCATTTTGCATTTCATATTGTTCTCTATCTCTTGTTTGATCATAAATTCTTCCCTTCTCTATAGATCTGAAAGGTAAACTATTTCTTGCTCTCCTAGTTTGCTTATAGTATCAACCTTTATATTTAAATCATGTACTCATTTTGACTTTATCTTGGTGTGGGGTATAAGATGTTGGTCTATGCCTAATTTCTATCATATTATTTTCCAGTTTTCCCCTTTGTTTTTGTTAAATAGTGAGTTTTTATCCCAGAAGCTGGGGTCTTTGGATTTATCAAACAGTAGATTACTATAGTCTTTAACTATTGTGTCTTGGCTACCTAACCCATTCCATTGATCCAATGAAGAAATCCACTATTTCTTAGCTAGTACCAAGTAGTTTTGATGACTGCGGCTTTATAATACACTTTAAGATTTGCTATAGCTAGGCCACTTTCCCTTGCAGTTCTTTTCATTAACTCCCTTGATATTCTGGACCTTTTGTTATTCCAGATGAATTTTGTTATTATTTTTTCTAGCTCTATAATTTTTTGATGGTATGATTGGTATGGCACTGAATAAGTAAATTATTTTAGGCAGAATTGTCATTTTTATTATGTTAGCTTGGCCTACTCATGAAGAATGGATATTTTTCCAATTATTCAGATCTGACGTTATTTGTGTGAAAAGTGTTTTGTAATTGTGTTCATGTAGTTCCTTGGTTTGTTTTGGCAGGCAGACTTCCACATATTTTATAATGTCTAAAGTAACTTTAAATGGAACTTCTCTTTTTATCTCTTGCTGTTGAGATTTGTTAGTAATATCTAGAAATGCTGATGATTTATGTGGATTTATTTTATATCCTGCAACTTTCCTAAAGTTTTTTTATTATTTCAAGTAGTTTTTTTTACTTGATTTTCTAGGATTCTCTAACTATACCATCATATTACTCTTTGCAAAGAGTGATAGCTTTGTTTCTTCTTCGCTTATTCTAATTCCTTCGATTTCTTTTTCTTCTCTTATTGCTAAAGCTAACATTTCTAGTACAATATAGTAAGAAAGCTTGAGGGAATGATAGGATTTAATAAAGGTTTTTTCAAGGACTGGGGAGACGAGCATGTTTGAAGTCAGTAGGAAAACCATTAGACAAGGAGAAGGTGAAGATTCTAGAAAAAAGGGAATAATTGAAAATGCATTCTGCTGGAGAAGATAGGAAAGGGTAAAATCAAGTGCACTTTCAGAGGGGATAGCATTAGCAAATTGAAAGTCTGCCTCTTCAACAAAGGGTAAGAGATGATGTCAAAAGGTTTTGAGATAAAGAGAAGGGGATAGTGGATTTTCTCATTAAAGTAAAAGCCAAGGTCCTCAACTGAGTGAGGGAGGGGAGATGGCAGCCATTTTCAGGGGGAAGAGAACGTTTAGTATTGTTTCTGTAGGGAATGAGATAGGGAATGTATTAGGGAGGAATAAAAGGGCTACCTTACTGAAAGGAGGACCTGATTGAGGTTAGATAACATTAATTTGTAATAGAACCCATTAGCTCTGTTGTGAGACTTCTGCTAACTGCATCAAGTGGCTCATATGATTAGAAGAGGAAGATGGTGGGACTAATCCAAGGCTGATCTCTTTTCTGCTCTAATACACAAGACTTCGAGGATCAGAAATTCATGGGATCTTATACCGAGAGCTGGAAGGAACATTAGATTCCTGTTGGGATTTATACTCAGCTCTTCTGTACTGCCAGTCTAGCACTCTATCCCCTCTGTCACCTAGCTGCCTCAAAAGAAATATGTTGTCTGCAGTAGTATCAGAAGCAATGTTAATGTTGGTACTCCTTCCATTGACCTAGGTCACACCTCCTCTATAAGATAGTAGATGGACTGCAAGAGGTGCTATGGCAAAAAATATCATCTCCCTGAAACAACTTGGTGACAAGCTTTTCTGGATGTTGTTTTTTTGGTCCCTAGGCAATAAACATGGTTTGTCATTGTCCCCACATACTGATGACCTCAGGGTATAGCCTTCAAGAATCCAAGGTCACCATTGAATACCGTGATGGGGCATCAGAATAAGATTTTGGTGCTAGTTTCTAATAACAATATCCAGTGTTTACATAGTACTTTAAAAGTTTATAAAGCACTTTACATACTTGATCTCATTTTTGTCATCACAACTCTGTGAGGTAGAAGCTATTTTAAAAATCTCATTTAACAGATGAAGAAACTGAGATTGAGAGAAATTAAGTGACTTTCCCAGGGTCATACTGGCAGTAGAAGAAGAGCCAAAATTTGAACCCAGGTCCTTTGACTCCATGTTCAGTGTTGTTTTAGTTCACAAGCCCCTTAAGACAAGCAATCTCATATTTCTTAGTCACATTAGTTTTTCGTTCATTAGTTCACTCACTCACTCCTTCATTCATTCAACAAAATGGTAGCGTCCAGCTTTATCACCTTATTTGTCAGACTTCAATTTGAAAAGCTTTTGACTCTTTCCAAAAATTTAACTCAGTCTCCTAGGACAGACTTTGGATCACTACAGCTTTTCAAAAGAAAGTATGGGTTTGAACTTTCTTCTTGAATAGAACCTGGGCTATTATGTAGACTTCTTATATCTACCTGTATTCTTGTTTAATTTTTAAAAAAGCCTTAAGGTAGCTAGATGGTCAGACAGATAGAGTGTTAGACCTGGAGTCAAGAAGACTTGAGTTCAAATGTGACCTCAGACAATTACTAGCTGTATGACTCTGGACAAGTAACTTAACCTCCGTATACCTCAGTTTCCTAATATGTAAAATGGAGATAATAATAGAACTAACCTCTCAAGGTTGTTCTGAGGAGCAAATGACATAATTGTAAAGCACTTAGCATAATTCCTGGCACGTAGTAAACAAATTCTTGTTTCCTTCCTTTTTCCACTAAGGTTCATAAAATTTGTTTCTGTTCCCATTCTCAACCCTAATGCTTTCCTTTTTTTCTTTAATGTGATGCTATGGAGTGGTAACTACCAAAATTTGAGCTTTATCTAACAAAGAGAATTTTTTACCTAAAAGCAATATTCAAACTAGCAAATTTAGGCTTTCAAAGGCTACAAGTCAAGGTTAATCACACTTCTCTAACCTCTACCCTTATGACTCCTTCATTCACCCTGGCACTTAAGAGAAAAAAGAGATGTTTGCTAAAATAAGGGCCTGAAGTCAAGGTTTATCAAAGGTTAACTCATTCCTTTGTTATCTCGTTAGGCACATGAAGGCAATAAATTATGAAGAAATCTATTTGCCAAAGCAATAATACTATCCAAAGTCAGCTCAACAAGGAAACAGCAAGTGTCTACTATGCATTCTACTTACTATAGGAAAAAGGAGTTTGATATGGCATAATAAATATAGTGCTAGACTTAGAGTCAGAAAGATCTAATCCTTAGCTTGCCTCTGATACTTATTAGTTTGGTGACCAGACAAGTCATTTGATTTTGCTGAATTTCGGGCAGCTCTCTGATCAATTAACAAAAATATCCATTTCCTTTTTTTCCCTTCAATTAACATTTATTTTTTATTATCTTTCCATTAAAAAAAGGATATTGTAAGTGTGTGTGTGTGTGTCTTTGGGTATGTGTGTGTAGGTATCAGGCCAAATAAATTACCACAAAAGCCATGTCCAAAAATGAATGCCTCATTCTACATCTTCAGACTATCACCTTTCTTTTAGGAGGTCTACAACATTCTTTATCATTGGCCCTGTGGAACTTGGTTATGAGTTTCTGTTATTTTCCAGGCACTGTGCTTGAAAGATACAAAAATGAGGCAGTTCTTGTCTTCCATTAGTCTGCATTCCACTAGAAAAATATGCCAGTGCTACTCTTAAGACTACATTTATAGTGTCCTTGAGATCTGTATGCATCAGGTTGGTGGGGGAGGGGCGGTGTCCCACACTCACAAAATCATAGGTGCTTAGCACATGCAACATATGTGCAAAGGACTGAGCCTAGGACTTTGGGGGAGATACAAAGCTTTAAAAAGACCCAGTCTTTAGACAAATGCATCTTAATCTGGTAAAGGAATAAGATGCATAGCAGTAATGCATGATGAGGCAGCTTGACATATGATCTCAGAATCAAGCTAGCTGGGTGGAAGTCCCTTTTCTAACACATCCTAGTTGTGTGATGCTGAGCAAATCTCTTAACTTTTCAGTGTTGCAGACATTTCTCTTAGATTATAACTTGCAGAGGAAGTGTGTATCTGAATTGGTAGAATTTCCTCATTGGGAGTTCCCCGCATCAGTTCTCATCCCTCCAAAATATATAATTAGAAAAATACAAAGTACTATGTGAGGTTGAGATAGGTGGGAAATGGGGAAGGTTGGTATCGATGGGGAAGGTGGCATTTTATGTTGGGCTTTATAAAGTGACTAGAGATTCAAGAGATGGAGTAGGGGGGGAGGAAACATTCTAAACATAGAAAGACATAAACAAAAGGGAATAGGAGTGGGAGGGATAAATTGCATTCGGCTGCATATTTGCAAATGAGCATTTTTTAACAGAAATTTAATTTTTATTATTGTAGGGATCAGTGTGAGTCTAAAAGCACCTTTGGTGCTGATGGTCACAGCCCAGTTGCTAAAGCTCATAGAGGAGTCTTGTGCAAGACCACTCACCTGATGAGTGGCAGCTGAGATTGGCTGGCTCAGCCTGTTCTCCCATTGGTCCATCCCTCTAGCCCACGTGGATATCATGCTTTAATCATGTACCTCTAGGGTATATAAGGAGGACACTACAATACAATAAAGGACAGCTGCTGTACACTTCTCTCTGGCCTCTGGTCTCTTCAGTCCCTCCTGAGAATACAGCCTAAGGCTGGCCCTTAGGCTACAGAGTTAAGAAGCAGTCATTTCATATTATGAAATTAACAAACATTTCAATACATAAAGAACAAAAAAAAGATTAAAATATGAGTGTGGTGCAATCCTTTTTCTTGTACTTTATATATGGAGATACTTTGCTTGGTGTTACTTAAGTTCAGGATAAAATTTTAAAGTTTTCTAAAAGAGAATTTAAACTCTTTAGGAATGGATTATCTTTTTTTTTTTAATCTTTCTCTAGTGATTAGTGATGTATCCAGCATAGAATATTCCTATCATAAATGCTTATTGAAATGATTGTATATGAATTCATTTTTAATATTTTCCTGTCTTCCTTCTCTCCCTTTTTTCCTCCTTTCCCTCCCTTTTCCTTTCTTCCATCACTACCAAATCCTTTAACAAATAAGTTATGATCAAAGAAAACAGCATATTGGGTCTGAAAACATGTCTCATTCTTTGCCTCCAAGCCCTATGCCAAGGTGCAGGATACATTTCCAGCAGTGTTTTAATGTCATGATTGGTCACTGTTTTGCTTAGAGTTCTTAAGTCTTTCAAAGCTTTTTTGTTTATGTTATTTTGGGTCACTGTGTAAATTGTTCTAATTCTTCTGGTTTTACTCTACATCACTTCAAAAATTCCTTCTAAAGTTTCTATGAATCCTTCATATTGCTCCTTATGGCACAAAAATATTCCATATTTACATACCACAATTTATTTAGTCTTTTCCCAACTGATGGGTACTTACTTTGTTTTTAATTCTTTGCTACATTAGAAAGTTATACTTTTAATGTTATCAATACTTTTTTAATGAGTCTTTTCCCTTTATCGTTAACTTTGATGGAGTCAGTAAAAGGGTTGATATGGCTTAGCGATTTTGGGGGTACATTTTTCAGAATACTGGACTAATTCGCTAATTAATGACTAATTCACAGCTCCACAAACAGGACTGCTTACCTTCCCAGAGTCTCCAAAAATTAGTATTTTCATCTTTTGTTATTTTTGTCAATCTGATGCCTATGAGAAAGAACCTTGGAGTTGCTTTAACTTCTGTCATTATTTGTGATTTTGAACAGTTTTCATGATTGCTAATATATTTCTTCAGTAAATCAGCCTTTTTTAAAACTTGGACTTTAACACACATGTAATATTTTGTGTAAGGTAAAGAGAACCTAAGATAAAACAATATATAAAAGTTCTAGGAGCTGAAATTCACTTATAATAAAGAATTTCAACCTGATAAAATAGTTAAGGCACAAGGCTAACATTTTATTTAGCTTGATAAAGGCAGTATGGATTAATGAAAGGGAGCAAGGGATGTGTCAAAAGGCTTGGGTTCAAATCATAGCTCTGCTGCATAATGACCTGTATTATCTCAGGCAAATTAAAAGCTCTCTAGGTCTTGTGAAATAAAAGGGTTAGACTAGATGATATCTAAAGTCCCTTTTCTAGTTGTAAAAGCATTTTGATCTGAAGGCTCATACTTAAGAAATTTTTAGGCAGTAGGATGGCAACCCCTACTGGCAAAATGTGATACTGCAGACTGGCTCCTTTCAGGCATTATAAACGTTTCGACAGAAGGAAAAGATCTAAATAACTTAAGTAATATTTATTCATGGGTAGGTAAGGCCAATATAATAAATTTTTTATTTTACCTAACCTATTTATGTAATGCCATGCTAATTAAATTACTAAAAACTTAGCTACTGAGAGAAAAAATAGTAACAAATTTCATTTAGAAAGAACAAAAGGTCAGGAACTACAAAGAAATCAGAGGAAAAAAAGGAAGGAGATCCAGTAGTATCGACTATAAGTCACCTTACATCATACAATAAGGTGGGAGTGTCACTGAAGTGTAAAATGGAAATCTTAAATTAAAAATTTCTTGTATAAATAAACCTTATATAGCCAAGAATAGTAGGAATTCAGAAAATTGGGGGAAAAAACTTTTATAGACAATCTCTCAGAATGGGATTGGGTTGGAAGAGTATTGTGGTGTAGGAAATGAGCTGGTTGATTTAGAAAAACATAGAAAGAATTGGACTTAAAATAAGATGCTAGTACCCTTTAGAGAAACAGAAGCCAAGTAGAAATTAGCATAGTATGGTCTTACATATGTTTATAGATATCTATGTATATGTATCTATGTACATGTATATACATATCTCTACACTTAATTGTAGCCTTCTTTTTTGGGGGGGGGGGGAATAAAGCAAAGTGCACAGCAGAGAACAAAAGAAAATCTGTAAGGAAGCAAAACTGGATGACTTTGAAAACAATGTGTATTTATTATGCAGGTTTTTAAAAATGGAAATGTATTGCTTTATATTGAATCCTCTCACGTTCTACTGTGTACATGGCATTGTTTTTTTTTGGAGGGCGGAAGGCAGGGCAATTGGGGTTAAGTGACTTGCCCAAGGTCACATGGCTAGTGTTAAGTGTCTGAGGCTAGATTTGAACTCAGGTCCTCCTGACTCAAAGGCTGGTGCTCTATTCACTGTGCCACCTAGCCATCCCCATGACATTGTTTTCTTTCCTTATTTTGTACTTAAATTTAAAATAAATTTAAGAAAAAAATTTTAAAAGATAAATAGAAAGTCTTAAAAAAAAGTGGTCAGGAGCCGTCAGGTAGGTGGTACACGTGTAACTAAGCCACAACTGTGTAAACTGCTCAACATGAAGCTAGAAAAGTGCTTGAATGTATTGATAGAACCAAATTAGGCTTCCCTAGCTGACTCTGATAATATGCGAATCATAATTATGTAGTTCAGATCTCTCATTTATAGTTGAGGCCCAGAGAGGCAGTGACTTATCAAATGTTACAAGGCAAGTCAGTGGCAGAGCTTGGGACTTGAACTCACTTCACGTTCACTGCTCTTTCCATTATACTGTACCACTTCTGTTGAAGAAATCAGAGTACTAGAGCCAGAAGACCTTAGAAAGCATCCACTCCAATTCCTTCATCTTACAAATGAGAAAGCTGTAGCCCAGAGAAATGACTTATTGGAGGTCACACACTGGCTAAATGTTTTTATTTTTGTGCCAACATTTGCTTGGCTTTTGGCATCCAAGGATATATAGATGGGATTAAACTGACATAAAATTCTTTGAACTTATTTGAGCAAAGTACTAGAAAAATTTGTGTTTTAACTGAACTTGATTCTATGGGGAACAATGGAAATCAAACTAATTCTATTCATCTAAGATAAACTACCTTTTCCTGGAAATTAAACAGAATCCAGTAATCCCAGAAATTAATTGCTGCGCAGTAGGTACCACCAACATCTCATTAAAATGACCTACACTACAATAAACACAATCCCAGTTTATTTTATGCTGTAACTTAACCTCACACACACTTCCAGTGATTTAGCCATACCATTGAAATTGAGACTAAAATGTTAGTTTGCTTTACTCCAAATTTCAAAGTTGGATTAAATGGGAGGTATCAATGAAGTATTTTGCTACTGTTAAGAAATTGAGACAAAGAATGGGGAATCACACACTTAAAAATATTTACTGCTCAAGTGACGGTCAAAAATTTACTAAATAGCTCTTCTAAGATAAACAGGAGAAATCAAATATTGATTTCATAAAACATCTGAAGTAAAACAAAAAACCCTGCTACTACAGAAGTTATGACAACACAGAATACTACTGTTTCTTCTGAATTTATTTTATAGTAAACTCAAAATCTAGGCTATTCCCCTACTTCCATGCCCCCCCCCCCCCAACTCCCTGGAATTAAGAGGTATTATTTTTATTAGTTTTTGCAGGGTGATAAGTTACCCTAAAATGACACCCAACTCTGAAGTTTTGGCATTTTGTAGAGTGTAGTTCTGTATTTGTGAATTAGGCTGAACAATCTAGAAAGAACCTAATTAAAGATCTTCAGTAGGTAAACAGGTTAACTGAAAACAAAGATACATTTGGCCCAATTAGACTGATCTATCTTTACTGGGTCATTTTCAGATTAATCATAATTTCCAGTAAATTAATATGCCATACTTTCACCAAAACTATGGGCCATTCATTTCAATTTCCATAGCAAAATAAACATAAATCTTGTTAGACCTACATGCTCTATATAGCTAGAGATTGGAAACACTCAGATTTCATGTTATAATCACTGACTGTATACAGAAGAGCTATTAATACTCAATAACAAGTTACAAATACTTACGGTGTTTTTTATGGAAAAATCCTTTATTTTTCTGCATATTTAAAAATAAATTTGTGGACTTTATACTAAAGTTGTCTAAAAATCCTTTGGTTTCCATTCTTTTAACAGAATCCTTTAAAGCTATAATGTGTATACAATTGGATATTCAGACCCCAGACCAAAAAAAGAAACAATTTTTTGAAAAATGGACACACTATTATCTCCATCCTCTTTCTATTTATGTCTGGCTCATATCTTGGAGAAAATAGACCTACTACAAAGGTGTATTTAGAGACATAAAAAGCTCTATAAGATCTTTATTTCTATCTACAAGCCCCCCAAATGATTAAGTACCCCACTCAATAGTCAAGGCACTGTATATATCATGTGATAACAGAAGCAGAAATAAAACATTTAAAATATGAATTTCGACCTTCTGGGTGATGACATGGCAAGGTATGGGTATACTATTGGTATAATACAGCAAACTTACAAGTCAAAGATACAGCTTATAAAAAAGTATTAAAATGGTGACCGTGCAACTTAAGCTGCGAAAGTTGGTACATACAAAAAAAAAAAAGAAAAAAAGGGTATAAAAATATTTTTCAAGATAAACTGAAGTTGAACTTGTTAATGTCACTGGTTCAATCCTAATTTAAACCAAGAAGCCTTATTTTTGAACAGTAGTTGACTTAGATATTCACTATTTTTGCAAGTACATTTCTAAACCTTAGTTGTAGGGTCATGGTCAATGGAATATATGAAAATAAGAGCTGAGTTGTTTTTCAGGCATTTATTAGCACAGTAACTATTATCTATTTCCTTGTGTTAAGTGTAAGTGTTCACAGAACTCACTGGAGAAGAGTTTGTCTCCATGTTGACTATTTAAATATCACAATTTTGTCAAAACACTATTCCTTATAGCATACAACTCTTGTATAAGACAGCGGTTCTCAACCTATGGGTTATGTTCAATTTGTAACAATGAAAATACATCCTGTATATCAGATATTTGCATTACAATTCATAACAGTAGCAAAATTACAGTTATGAAGTAGCAATGAAAATAATTTTATGGTTGGGTTCACTGCAACATGAGGAACTGTATTAAAGGGGTTGCAGCATCAGGAAGGTTGAGAACCACTGGTATAATAAGTCCTTGTTTTTTGCCATACTGCTGGTAACTGCATCAAAAACAACATAGAGAAAACGAACATTTTTCAATGCTTTGTTTATCCAATGCAAAGTCTACAGTAAACCTTTTCCCAGAATGGGGTGCTTCTTTTTTGGAAAGTGCTGACAGCTGACAAGAGAAATATATGAAATGATACATCAACTGCTCTAGCTGATGAATACAGGCAGGTCCAAGTAGCAACGAGTGAAAAAGCAGTATTTTAGGGGATACTAATGCATTAACAGGCAAAATATGAAGTAGCAGGAACTACTTAGAAAGACATGGAATATAAAGGACTATTTACTGAAGAAAAGGACCACACAGTGAGGTAGTCTCATAGCATGGACCCTTGAGAGTTCATTAAGAGTCTTACTATGGATGGTTTCTATACTTGAATCATTATTATCTAGAATTACAGAATGTTAAAAGCTGGAAGGGAATTTAGGGATTATTTTCTCCAACCTCTCATCTGGCAGCCCATTTATAAAATACTGACTGTAGTGGTCAGCACAGAAAAAAAGGGAATCATTGCTTTTCTTTATAGTAAGTGATAACTTACTGTACTTTCTTTGTAGGCATAAACATCACCTGTTACCAAGCTAAGTGTTAATCAAGAAAGGTAATACTAGATCTTGTCATTTCTGTGGGTCAATTCTTTACTATGTATTTGATACCCCCACTTATCAACTACAGGAGGAACCCAAGATACAAGGGCAATGAATACTTTCTGGTATAAGTTAAATATTCTTATTATTTTCATGGTAGTTATTGGCAAAAGGCCAATGATACAAGATTAGTCTTTTCAAGTTTATATTGTCAAAAAATAAGTTCTGCCATTGGCTGAGGTATTCTGTAACATGCAGCAGTTTCAATTTATCATTGGATCACAAAAAAACAGATTTGGCAAATGAAACAAAAAATTATCTATAACAGACAAATGTGTTTACATTCTGACACTTATTTTTAAACCCAAAGCCTAAAACATCTTAGGTTACATAATAATGTTGATGTATGCACCTTAACACAAGGTAAATATCTACAGAGTGAAAAATGAGGAAAATATCAAAACTTTAACAGTTTTAGATTTGAAGAAGATCAACTTTAAAAATGTAACAAAAAGTACAGCTTTTCCAGTAAACATGTAGAAAAATTCTTAACCTGAATCTATATATCACAACTATAATTTACCAAAATTGTGCAACTTGGTAAGATTTACATGGATCTGAATTTAAAAGTTTCCAGAAATGAATTTGAAAGGCATCACAATGGGAAAAGAAACATCACCTTCATCTTCTTAACTTGTGATTTATTTTTGGAAGGATGTAAGTAAAACTGAAATTTTCAAATACAAAGGAGAAATAGCCCAAACTCTCCATAAACATGTAATATGGGATCAAGCCTTAGATCCATATGAATTACTGCTTTTTATATAATGTAGATGGTTAACATGTATTAAACAGAAATATGAGTGAACATTTGCCATTTTTAAAAAAATCTCACAAATTGCAAACTCTTAAGTTTACAGATGCTGAAATAAGTATTTTTTTAAACCTAGAAATGAGTATTTTAAAAAACTGAAGACTTCTTACAGTGTTTATAGACAAAGTGTCCAGTACAAATAATGTAGTTGCCACCTAGTTTCCACTTAATTTCTTCATAATGTGACTGTCAGCTGTAGCATTCGTGAAGATACTTCCAACAACCACATGGGTACCCCAAAGACTATGGCGAATCACTTTGCAGCAGCCAAGATCATCAACAGAAAACCCTAAGTGTCGATAACGCTCATCTGTTTCAAAAAGAGTGTTGCTTGTATATGGTCCAAAAAACTAAGGATAAAGAAAAAATCAGTAAGGAAGATATTTATTACTTGGACCCAGCAAACAGGAATACTTTCTAAGCCAAACAGATCTTAATTCTATGGCATAAATAACTTTACCTCAAAAACATAAACAAAGAGACCATTAAGGTACCTATTTCAGAATAGTGCCTCTTAACAGTACTTCTTCTAAGAAACGAGCAATTAATTACAAAAGACAAAGACTGCATTTCTAAATCAAAATACTGCTCTCTACCATTCTTTGATTTGTCTTACTTGTTTGAAAACAAAATCTAGCATATTTCAAATACAAGCCCAACATTATATTCTCTTCTAAAGAACATCTTAAGCACTGTCTAACTTTAATTCTGCCTAATTGGGAAAAGAAAAATGCTAGCTACATTACATTTATATATGTGTGTGTGTATGTATGTATGTATGTATGTGTGTGTGTGTGTGTGTGTGTGTGTATGTATACATACACACATATCTCAGTTGTATTCAGATAAAAATATATAGATTTTTTTCTACAATGTTTTCCAAGAGGACAGGAATTAGATATGTGATTTTAATTTCACAGGGAAATCTCAGGTGAGAAAACTCCTGCTTCCAAAGTAGGCTGGCACTTTTTTGGTAATTTATAGTCTTAGAGATCTGCCTAGAAGACTAAGGGGTTCAGTTTCAGAGATGATATGTCAGAGGCAACACTTGAACTCAAGACTTCCTGGTTTAAAGGCTAGTTTCATATTGATTACATCATGATACTTCTCACAAATTCTTTACATGTGATATATTTTATTTGGCTAGGATCCTTGAAATGTAATAAAAATTTATTAACTCATAAACTTGTTCTTAAAATACACAAATTGAAATTTGAGATTATAAAAATTAAAACTCATAAAGTAATTTAACTGAACATAAATTTTCACTAAGGGTCAAATTTTAAAAATGTTGGCATCCAAAATATTAATAAGGACAATACTTTCAGTAATTTAGTTTTTTTTCTTAAAAGAATTTGAAGTGTTTAGTATACAGAAATCAATTTAACTTAGTAAATATAGAATTCTAATGTTTCGTTAAATACACAACAGTGAGTATGCATTCAATATATGCTTAGCATGGTACAAAGTACTGTGCTAAGTACTGCTGATACAAAGAAGAGCAAAAAACAACCCATGCTCTCAAGCAGCAAACAACTAGCAAGGGGAGGACCTGCAGACTTCAGGCCACCTGTGGCTCTCTAGGTCCTCAAGTGTGACCTTTGACTGAATGCAAACTTCACAGAACAAATACCCTTAATAAAAGGATTTGTTCTGTAAAACTTGGACTTAGCCAAAAGGCCACAACTGAGGATCTAGAAGGTCACATGTGGCCTTGAAGCTGCAGGTTCCCCCCACCTGAATGGGAGAGACAAGGTATAACTATCTAGGTACACACAAGAGATATACTGAAGGCATCAGCAGTTGGGAAGACCAGGAAAGGTCACCTTGTGATCTAACAATGATCGTTACTTATGAAAAACATGCTGATTTTACTGCAAACAGAAATTTTGTTGGCTTCTCAAAGTGCAGATGAGAAGCTGGAATGAGAGGCTTTCCAAATATCACTCAAGTATGATTTCTGAATAATATTCTTGTTTAAATGAACTTCCCAAAACACCTATTCTCTTTAGCACTATAAAGAGTTCACCCATCTCAATCTTTTCCAGTCTCAAATATTCTAGCTTTCATAACATGTTTACTCACTGCCAATCCAGATGATGGATCAATAAAGTCAGCCCAATAGCCTTCAGTACGTAAAGCATAGCAAATTTCTTTAGCACCATTTATAAACTGTAAGCAAATAAAGAAATTACACAAATCATTCTAGTGTCAGTTTTTACTATGCTAAAACAAAATCTTTCATATAACATGTTTTGCTTTGAGACCATTAGCAACAAAATTAATGACTAATATTAAGTACTATTCTAATAACACTATAATATTTTTGCCAGATGGAAAAAGAGTGATGGCTTGTACATTTTACAACTGCTTTGATCATTAAAGTCGTCTCATTTGTTAACCTTCATTTAAAAAGTCTAATAAATTCAGTAACATTTTAATTTACTTCCTATTTTATGAACTCTTATTTAAAATAAGTTCTGTGTAGGTAATTGCCCAGACTCCCCCCAACTTACTCCCAAATGACCTATAGTTACTCTTATCTTTAGAGGGGTGTGAATATCAGATGAAAGACTAAAATATTAAAAGAGAAAACACCCAGCCAATTGCTGTCCCTTGAACAAAAATCCTAAAATTCATTTCCATAAATATTAATTAAGAACTGTGTTTAAAAATTGTGATGTCAACTATTTATAGCCAGTCCAAGCTCTTGAAGGGTTTTAATCTCTTCTAGATCTAAACTAGATATGAAAACAGGTATCTATCTACATATATGCATACATACACACAGAGGAAAAGAAAATATAGTGCTGTAATATTCTCCATAATTCTGAGATTCTAACAGTTCTAAATCAGTCTACACTTGTTGATTTATTTTTAGAACTACAGAGTTCTACCCTACTTTTCTCTTGGGGCACTCTAGGTACTACAGAAATACTTTGTAAAATGCATGTCTACTTCTAATATTTTATATGATCATACATAAATATAAGTCTAATAAGAACTGTTAGGGAAAAATTAAATAAGGAAGCACAGAGCTACAAAGGCACTGATGTCTATGTATATCACCTGTGGAAAGAAAATAAGATTTATAAACAGAAGAAATTATAGGAGACAAGGTAAAGCTAGATGGATTTCATGACATAAAAACAAAAATATAATCAAGATAAAAATAACATGTTGAAAAGAACACCTGACAAAAGCCTCTCTCTCTCTCCCTCACACACACACAAATGGTCAAAGGATACAAACGACTCACAACAAATAATCATTTGAAAGAATTTACTCTGATTTGCCTTAAGGAGGGAATAACACACACACTCAACTGGGTATCTTACCCTACAGGAAAATGGAAGGGAAAGGAATAAGAGGGGGGATGATAAAAGGAAGGACAGATTGGGGGAGGGGATTGTCAGAGAACAAACACTTTTGAAAAGGGACAGGATCAAAGGAGAAAACAGAATAAGTGGGGGGGGAGAGGATGTAAGGAAATATAGTTAGTCTTTCACAATATGACTACTATGGAGATGTTTTGCATAACTATACATTTATAATCTATATTGAATTGCTTGTCTTCTCAATGGGGAGGGGTTTGAAGAGAGAAGAAGGAAGAGAATCTGGAACTCAAAGTTTTAAAAACAAATATTCAAAAAAAATTGTTTTTACAGGCAACTGGGAAATAAGATATACAGGCAGTGGGGTATAGAAATCCATCTTGCCCTACAAGAAAGTAAGGTGGAAGGAGATAGTGGGGAGTAGGGGAGAGATGGGGAGAAAATCTGGAACTCAAAATCTTGTGCAAATGAATACTGAAAACCAAAAACGAATAAATAAATTCTGGAAAAAAATAAAATGATATAAAAATTTAAAAAGTATTTACTCTGCTTAACACTCAAAGCAAAATAATATTAAAACTATTATGTACAGACAGCACCTACCAAACTGGTAAAAATAGCCCAAAATGACAAAAGTAATTGGTGGTAGGATTATGGAAAAACCAGATACACACATACATAGCTAGCAGTACTGTAAAAGGCTTTCCAAAGTTTTTTTCTTTCTTTACCAATCTGGCAGTTTATTTAGAGAATTATAATATAATCACACCCTTTGAACTCAGTGATGTCCACTACTGGGATTAAATCTTGAGGTCATTATCCAAAAGAAAAAAAAAAGTTTTTCTAAGATACTTTTAGCAATGTTATTTGTTATTACAAAAAAAAAAGGATCTGTACACCTGAAAATTGAGGAAGATTGAATAATTTGTTGTATATCAAATATATTGGAACACAATAATGCATTTAAGACCAGTAGGCATAAATTCAATCAACTCAGCAAGCATTCTACTCGCTAGAGGGCACTGTGCTAGCTACAAAAACCAAAACCAAATAAGGCCTTTTCTTCCAAAGGACTATCTTCTACCTAGGGGATAAAACAAAAAAATAGTAAGGCTTAGTCAGAAATTTGGGAATGAGAGCATTAATAATTAGGGGAGGAGAAATCTGGACAGGGTAGGTGGAACCAGAGTTGAGATTTGAAGTCAGGTCTTATTAACTCCAGGTGGGGCACTCTCAACCACTGCGCCACCCAGCGGTTAAATGAAGTAAGGTGAAATAATCTGGAAAGGTAGGCTGCAGACAGATTTAAATGTCCAGGAGTAGTACTTTATAAGAGAAACAACTGAATGTTCTTGAGAGGAAGAGTGAAGTCAGCCCTAAACTTTAAGAAGATTATTGTATGACAACTGTGTAAGGGGACATATCAGAAAACAGGGAGACCAATTAAGAGTCTGATGCAAGTCACTGCAAAGGTTAAAAGCCTAAATTAGGAGTGCATGACGGTTATGTGAAAGATGTTGTAGAGGTAAAAACAATTAAGACTTAGCAACTAATTTGGGTAGCTCAGTATGCAGACTGTAAATACTGTATATGTAATGGCAAATGCACTTTCTTTGAAGTTAGGACCTGGGTTCGTATCTTGCCTTTGAGGATAACTATATTTGTGACTATGGGTAAATCACTTAACCTCCTATGGCCTCAGTTTCCTCATCTCTACTACAAAGGGGTTTGGAACAATAAGGCTGTTGAAGTCTTTTTCAGCTTGAGCTATATAATGCCTATGACTAGATAAAAAGTAAATTATATACAAAAATATACACAAATGTAGAGGTGAATCAACAAAGATAATTAAAGGATGAAGGGAGGTGTATGGGTAGGAAGACACAAATAAAATAAAATTTTAAAAAAGTTTCATAGTAAATTTCAATTAGATACTACTGAAATTTAATTTTGCAAAAACTTAAAATACACTGTCCAGCAAAAAGTACATGAATCCCAAGTTCTTTTTTTTTTAAACTGCAAACTCTGATACTCCATGCATCGCGTCATGATTTCATTAGCATTTCCTAATTTATGTTGGGAAGAAAAGTGAAATCATGCTAAAATGCTACTGTATTCACATTGTGAGTTCCTACCGCAGTAAAAAATAATGTACTGTAAAAATACTGTACATTACGAGTATATAGGCAAAATAATCATTTTGATAAGCCTAGTTCCCATTACCTAGAATATTGGTGGCAAGCTCAAACAGAAATAGGGATTACTAAATTATACATATAAGGATCACTATGGATCACAGAATGACATTTTAAAATGTAATATTATCCATGCTTCATTATATTTTATGTTTTATTGTTAAATATTTACCAATTGCATTTTAATCTGGTTTGGGCTGCAATGGGGAGTGTTGTGTGCTATGTATTTGATAACTCTGATCTAGAATGCATACCTAACATTAATATTAGCCATCTCTCAGCAAAATCCAAAGGTATAATGAGTTGTTTTAGAGGTGGTAAGTTGCCCATCACTAAAAGTCTTTTTAAGAGGAGGTGGAATGACCACTTGTAGATTCTGTAGAGGGGATTCTTGATCAGTACTCTCTCGACAAGGCAACCGCTGAAATTACTTTCAGCTAAGATTCTAGATTATTCTCCACAAGTGAAAAAGGAAATATATTTTACATTAAGCACTAAGATTAAATTTATAATTTTTATAAGAGAAAAGACCTGAGAAATACTCTAGCGATCACTATTCTCTATTAGGTAGTAAATATTATCAAAAAAGAGTATTACAGAGAGGAATGCAATCTTAAGTCAGTAAAGTCTGACTCTTTGATATAATAATTATCTTAAAATAATAAAAAGGCAAAGTAAAATTTAGTCTTACCTATTATGAACATGATTTTGCCTGAAAATAAGGTTCATCATTTTTTAACAACAACAAAAATTTCTCTTAATTTTCTGGAGAATATTTCTACTTCAGAAATTAATAGCTGAATCTGTCATGAACTTGACATCTGTAACACTTTCACTTCCAAGGTTATATTTAATATTCTAATATCCTTAAAATGGCTCCTTAACAGAAAAATCTATATGACGGATAATTAGACCAGATTACAGTGCTAAAAACAACAAAAGTGAAAAATGACTCGAAAACAGAGCGGACACACACACACACACACACACACACACACACACACACACACACACGCACGCCTTCAGGCAATTCTGATGGCTGAGGCTACCTTGTTATTTTCTGCTGTAATCTTTATGTTATTCGGTAATAAAGATCATAAAAGCGTTTGTCCTCTCTGAACAGAGCTGGAGAGACCTAACTGAAGATTTTAGATACATTTTTTTTATTTCTTTGTGGTGGTATTAACAACAAAAGAACCATAGCAGAAGAAAATGACGTACACAGAGCTTTTGAAGGGACAAACTGAAACCACAAAGTCTAAGACAAGACACCAGTTAGAGTACAACTGGTGAGCAAACAGTGGGCACTGACATCTGCTGGAACAGATCAGAATTAATTTAACTGTATATTGTCTATGACAAGAAACTTTCCACTGGACAGTAACTTAGATGCACTTTCTCTATACACTGTAATACTTAAAGCCCTGGGTGTTGTTTATTCTGTAAAGAGGGAATTCAACAATAAACAGTCTGACAAACAGTTCCAGCTGTTGTGAAGTATGGTATGTTAGAGCAGTTGCATGGTTTTGTCATCAGATTCCACCAACAGTTAGGAACGGGTGAAGGAAAAAGCACGTATTAAACACTTACCATTGGCCAGGCACTGGCCTTAAAGTACTTGCGTTCAGCAGAAGAAAGGCAACACAATAGAGGAGAATGGTGAGAATGAGGGTGTGGGTGGATGTGACGAGGACAGCTGAGTGGAGATTAACTGAAACTTAGGAGCTTACTTTCCAGAAGTTGGTACTGGGGCACAGATCACAGTTTTCAGAGCCAGAGGTGGAATGCAGTGAAAGAGGAAGTACGTGCAGCTTAGAGTAAACTGGCAGCAAGACGGACGGAGGCAGCAAAACAGTGACTGGTCTGAGTTAGGGCTGAGTTACACAACTCTGAAGTGACAAAGGCAGGATTTGAGCCAGGGCCTCTGCACTTAGGGACCTCAGCAACCCATTCATAACTTAATAGTCTCAAAAGAAATGCCTAGGGCAGAGATTTCAAACCTGAGGCTCACAAAACTTCCAAATGTATCCAGAACCAGACTGACATGCAAATGGGAACAATTTAACAAAATAAATAAAAGTACAACAGAGCACAGATTATGTGAATATGCTATTTTCTAAGTTAATATGTATCTGCAGAGATCCTTAGATGGGATCTAGTGGCCCCCAATTTGTTTGACATCATTTGCTTACAGCACTGAGATATTGTGGCTTATAGCTATAGTATAGGTCTACCAAACTAACATCTTCCATCCAAACTGCCTCTTACCCTCATTCTTCATCTATAAAATGGGAATGATACACATAGTACTTAGGGTTGGTATGAAGATCAAAAGATACCATGTAAAGCACTTTGTAAACTTTAAAGTGCCATATAAATATCACCTATTATCATTATTTTGTTCATGTTTATTGAGAGCAAAGGTTGTATGGTTACTTATTTTAAAATACTGATAGCACCAGTTCTGTACTCAAGGAATGCAAGCCTTCTGATTTCAAGGTCTTCCACTACATCACAGTGGACTATAACAAACATGAGGCACCACAGTACAGCGAAGAGTCAAGAGATTCAGGATCTTTCTCCTCACACATTCTATCTCTGTAGTCCTAGGCAGGTTGCTTCTTTAAAATTCAGTTTTTTCATCTGTAAAAGGGGGATAATTACAATACTATCCATTGGACAGGGTAACTGTGAGGATCAAATGAGAATGTAAAGTATTTTCTAAACCATAAAGTGCAATAGAAATGTTAGCTATGATCATTATTAATGGACATAGCTAAAGGTCATAATTTTAAAAGTAAAAACATTTTTATAAATTAGTACAGAGAAGGGAGAAAGGAAGGGAGAGAGCAGCAGTATGGCAAAGTGGATAGATAACAAGCTGGCACTGAACTAGAGTCAGAAAGGCCAGGATCAAGTCTTGAATCTAGCTTTGTGTCCATGGGGAAGCTAGTTTAACTTTTCAATATCTCAGGCAAATCTCTAAGCCTATAAAGTTACAAATGAGGAGGCAATCCACATTGGGGGAAACAGTTTCCACATGATGAAGTTCCTTATGCCAATGACATCACAGATCGATGGTATCCACTCCAGGGGAAAAAAAGGTAAGAAATATCTGGTGTGCATACCTTTTCTAACAGCATTTCTCTTTCATTTTCAACCTCTTCACTCCATATGGTCATATCATTTTCGGTTTTCTGTGTTACAGTTAGTACCACTAATTTGCCAGAATTCGCTTCTGGAAACATTGATTCAAAATCTAGTAAAAGAATAAAATCAACATTCCACAGAGATATAGATTATAATTTTACTCTCATCTCCTTTTCAATCAACTCTAAAAGTAAGGAACCTTATAGAGCCAAAGAGTTTCTTTTTTTTTTAAATTTTATTTTAGTTTGCATCATTCATTTCCACAAGATTTTGAGTTACATATTTTCTCTCCTTCTTTCCCCCACCCACCGCCCCAAAACAGCCCTCCCAGTGTGTCCCCCCTCCCCCA
>CM053582.1:322776065-322796687 GCA_028627135.1 Pseudochirops cupreus | reverse complement strand
TTATTTTATTTAATAAGCTGTTTATGTAACCTTACTCAAGTTACTTTTAAAAAGTAAAGTAAGTATTGCAGATATTACCCCATTTTTAACAGATGAAGCAAGGTCATAGTGGTGGAAGAGACAGCATTTTTGAAATTAAGTTTCTCCTAACTCTGAGTCCAGCACTTTTTCTACTAACATTGTAGCTTCTCAATAATGATGATGAGCTATTATTGTTGTTATTATTTTTTCAGATTGTTAATAGAGATTGGAATTTTAACTTTAAAAGCTCAGTTCATTCTTATCCTTTATAGATGAGAAAAACTTCCACCAAGATCCTATTCTAATGCTTCCTCAAGACATGGAAGTGATCCTGACTTCTGAAGGCTATGTCAGCAAAACACACTCTAGCAGGGCCTACTAAACTGGAAGGACTTCAAGGATGGGCCCAAGGGCAGACTGTCTGAGGGGAAGTTTAGCTCGAGTCTGAAGAGGCTTATCACAAAAATGATCAATTTTGTGTGGCCACAGCAACGAATGTAGGTCCTCCATTAAGATGTGAAGTGCCTCAGTGGAGGTAGTATACATGCTAGAGATATCATAAAATTTTAAAAAGTATTTAAAGAAGGCTACATAGAAATTCTAGCATTATTACCTTGATAGAGCTTGATCAAGATGTGAGCAAGGTATTTAGGGAAGAAATATATTACTGTAGTATCTTTATTTTTTTTAGAAAAAGAATACTGCAATTTCTGAAAAGTACTTTGTACGTAAGAATGGAAAATGAAACTCAAAATGAGACCAATTATTTTAAAAGATGCAAACAATTTCTGAAAAAGAAGAACACATTTTGGCTCCAACTTGAAACTTTTAAATTTACTTCCAAACTACTTTTTAATAAGAGATTAAATCTCTTTCATAATTCTGTTGACAAACACACATCCACAAGAACTAAGTGAAATCAGAGGTCATTCATCTACTACTACTCTTTCACTTTACTGTTGAAATAAAGGCCCATAAAGGTTTGCTTAAGTTCACATTATTTTTTATTATTTCAGTACTGAAATCCAGGTCTCCTGAGTCCTACTGGTATTCCTGTACACCAATTTGAAGTATTTTGGAATTACATCCAACCTTCATAAAAACACACAATCTGGTAAAATGCAAGTTCTTTGAGGACAGAGGTTGATGTTTTTCTATCTTAGTGCCTCACAAAATGCATGTAGTATGTGAACAGTTAATTATTAATATTAATCAAATTGTTAATTAATGTTTATCATAACATAGGAGCAAGTTAATTTTCTACTTCAAAATGGAATAGAAAAAAAAGGGACAGCACAAAAAGTAACAAAACTAAATTCCTCCTTAAGGAATGTCATTATGGGGTAATATGTTACAAAATGCTTGCTATGGTCAAGGTAAAAGCATCCAAATGTTAAAAATGCATTAAATTGCTGCGATTTAAACACTGCCACCACTAGAGAACATTCTTCAACAGTAAGAAAATTACCTATATTATCTGGTTATCAGTGCCACAGAAAATAAAACACACTGTACCTTTTCGAAGTAGCTCTGGACAGGTTTGTATTACACATTCTACTTTGGCATTTTCAAAGTAAGTTTCTGCTCTGCTGATTTCCTGTTGTTCAACAGGTGCATCACTGCCCTAAGAAGAACAAAACAATTTAAGTAGGTAAAATCTGTGTGTCAAGTAACTTGTCATATGTTGCAGTGACACCTGTAAAATCATTGATGATAAACAGGTTTCACAGGTATTAAGTGGAATAGTATGAATATGCTCACTCTCTCACTCTCATACTCACACTCACACATACACACACACACACACACACACACAGACTGTCTAGAGAAACTGTTTTGCAACCTGCATTAATTACAAGTTGTTGCTCCTATATTCTATAATGACAAAGTCAACCTGGGACTGGAGGTATGCGAACAGTGATAAGCATGCTAAAATATTTAAACACTGCCTGAAAATACCTGAAAAACACATTTTTGTAAAAACTAAGTGAAAGCCAAACTTTTAATATTACTTTTGGGTCAGGAATACTTTTGCTTTAAATATCTCTGCCAGTTATAGTGCAATCATGTGGATTTAATTAATCAGCAATCAGTAAAGAGTTATCAAAATTCTACCATATGCCAGGCACTGTTTCACGTGTTGGGATACGTACTGTTTTACATGTTGGGATACAAAGCTAAAAAGTCAAATAGCCTCTCCCCTCAAATAGCTGGCAATCTTATGGCTAAGCAAATTCATACACATATCAAATATATACAAAATAAATGAGATAGTTCTGAAAGGTAAGGGACTGGCAGAACCTATAGTATAAACAAACTGTAAGCTTAGACAAAGGTAAACGTTTTTAGCACCTCTTCCTTATTAACAATATCTGAGAATTTCTAGGGAATATCAAATCTTGAGAGGCAGCAAGACAGAATAGCTAGCTAGCAAGAGGGTAGCCTTGGAGTCAGGATGACTGGACTTTCAGGACCTGCCCAACACACATTAGCTTTGTGACTACATGGGAGTCACTTAACTGAAGCACCTCAGGCAACAGAGTAGAATAAATTACAGTTGAATTGTCAATCTGTACAAGTTGAAATAACTTCTTAAGATTTTTATACCTTTTTACTAGACAATAACAATTCTTACCTCAAATTCATTTATATACTGTGCCATCACAAATTCATGCCTTTCACTTGATAAAGGTTCTGCTAGGACATCAGGCAAAGTTCTATGAACTGGACTTTTCTTCTGCAAAGCTGTGCCACTGAGGTGACAGTCAAAACCTATGTTCCCAGGGAGCTGAAATCTTTGATCCTGTGGCCCAAACGGTCCCATTGTTTCATCTGGCCACACAGTCCTGGAACCTAAAAAGAAATGAAGATAATTTTTTTTCCAATTTTGGCACAGAAGTTACAGTTTTTGGGCCTATGATTTTTGTAAAGTAAGAAATTCTTTTGAAAAAAAGTTTTGGGGGGAGGAAAGGAGATTGGTAAGGTCTTTGCAGTGTGGCTCTTATTGAGAACATACACCAATTGTATCAATGCCATTTGTTAAATAAAATTCAAGATTTATTTAGAAAACAAACATGCTAAAAATTGATCATGAGTTCTGAAAATTTCAATTTGGGGTTTGTTTTTTGGTCAAAAACAGGCATGTATTTGAACCACCATATTTTTTGGCTGTAGTTGCTTTTGGAAATTCTCCTATCTAAAACAAGTTCATCTCTTTTGTTGCATTTCCTACCTCCAGGATCTGGCTCAACAGATACTCCAAGATTTCCAACCAACATGAGTGGGAATGGTACCACTAACATAAGTCAGAAACCACTTCTGGGGGAGGGGAGACTTAAGGAGAAACCTATATATTACAAATATAGGATATGATTCTTTAGTTTAATTTTCTACAGAAGCAGACTTCCATTTTTTTCCTTTGGTTTTTCATATTTAATAAATACAAGTTGGGAAAAAAAGAATACTACAGAGTTGGTAAAGTCATTTCATCATCTTAATATTAAGCATAATTCTTGTAGAACTTAAGAATGAAAAAGACGAGTGGTTTCACCAAATATGACAGACACAAGCAACATTAATGCTGCATGTCTATTTCCTAGTCACACCTGGCTGTCTTCAGATTATCTGCCACTGAGATAAATAAGACTTTCTAGCAATTTTCATTCTAACTAGTTTAGGCCTGGGATGGAAAATCACTATGATTAAGGTAGTAGTAAAATGCTCAACAAGTTTTGCTTAACATTTCAAAAATATTTAACTTATAGCATCATTATTTAGACGAAATTAATTTGAATGTACAAAATATAACTTTATAGGCACTCTTAAGTCTTAATCACAATTGTTTTTGCATTTCCTTTTTTCTTAAAAACAAACAAAAAAACATGTCCCCATCTTGCTCAGGCTGAAATGCAAGAGCCTAATCTTATTGCTGATCGGTCCATGAGTTCTGACCTGGCCTAGTTTGCCCTTCCTTGTGCATCTTGGTGCATCTCAGCACCCATCCAGCCCTTCTCCCCAAAACTTATCATATTAGTGCCAGAAAGTGTAGAAATCTGATCAGTTTAGCCCTTTTGCAGCTTAGAACTCCAGAATTCAAGTGCTTCAGTCTCCCTAGTGGCAGGGATTATAGGCCTGGGCCCTCATACCCAGCTCCTCGCTTCTACTTTTATATGGCCCTAATTAAGTATTTCTTGTGGACTATGAAGGTGGATGCAAGAAAGATAAGGAGGAAGACCAGAAGGAAGAAGAAGTGGCAAGATGCCCAAGAAGCTTGCTACTATAGGGAAATTTCTGGCAGGAGAAACTGGTGGCTAGCCACTCTATTCCGTTCTACTTGGTCAAGAACAGAGAGTAAGATAGAAGATTGCAAGTGGTCCAGGAAGCCAGTTTTTTGCTACTGCTGCTGCTACTGCAGCAGCTGAGCAAAAATGCCTCCAAGGAAGACCTGGAGTGAAATGGACCAGTGAAGAGAGGTAAGGATGGAACAGGACTGGGCTGGTATCCACCATAACTTCAATGACTAGTCAGTATACAAGAACAATGCTGATCATCAGACTGTACAGCAGCTTTACATTCTATCTAGCCATCCAAATGCCCCATTTTTCAGAAGCCACTGAGCTGTTTTTTAAAATTTATTTTTAGTTTTTGACATTCATTTCCACAAGATTTTGAGTTACAAATTTTCTCTGTTTTTCCCCTACTGCCCACTCCAAGATAGCGAGCCTACGGAATGTCCCTTCCCCCAATATGCTCTCTCTTATATTGTCCCCCATCCCCCTCTAACTTTCTAGTAGGGCAAGATGAATTTTTATACCCAAGTGCCTGTATATCTTATTTCCCAGTTGCCTGTAAAAATACATTTTTAAAAAAATTTGTTTTTAAAACTTTGATTTCCAGATTCTTTCCCTTCTTCCCTTCTCACCCACCCCCACTAGGAAGGTAAGCAATTCATTATAGGTTGTACATGTGTAGTTACGCAAAATGTTTCCATAGTATACTGTGAAAGACTAACTATATTTCCCTCCATCATATCCTGCCCCCCACTAATTCCGTTTTCTACTTTGACCTTGACCCTTTTCAAAACTGTGTGCTTCTAACTACCTTCTCCCCCGATCTACCCTCCCTTATATTATTTCCCCTCTCCTCCCCCTCCCCCTCTACTTTCCTGTAGGGTAAGATATACAATTGAGCGTGTATGTTAGTCCCTCCTTAAGCTAAATTCAATGAGTAAGGTTGACTCATTCCCTTTCACCTTCCTGCTCTTGCCCTCCACTGTAAGTTTTCTCTTGCCTCTTTTATATGAGATAATTTACCCTATTCTATCTCTCCCTTTCTCCTTCTCTCATTATATTCCTCTCTCACCTCTTAATTTTATTTTTTAGATAACATCCCTTCCTATTCAACTGATCCTGTGCCCTCTCTGTATACATGTACACACATATACACTCACATATGTATTTATACATACATACACTCTCCTATATACACATATATATGTATACATATATATATTCCCTCCAACTATCCTCATACTGAGTAAAGTCTTACAGTTATCTTTTTTCCACGTAGGAATGTATATAGTTCAACTTTAATAAGTTCCCTTTGATTTCTTTTTCTTGTTTCCCTTCTCATGCTTCTCTTGCTTCTTGTATTTGAAAGTCAAATTTTCTGTTCAGCTCTGTTTTTTCCATCAAGAATACTTGAAAGTCCTCTATTTCATTGAATGACCATATTTTCTCCTGAAGTTTTGTTGGGCAGGTGATTCTTGGTCTTAGTCCTAGCTCCTTAGATCTCTGGAATATGATATTTCAAGCCCTTCGATCTCTTAGTGTAGAAGCTGCTAGACCTTGCGTTATCTTGATTGTGTTTCCACAATACTCAAATTGTTTCTTCCTGACAGTTTGTAATATTTTCTCCTTGACCTAATAACTCCGGAATTTGGCTATGATATTTCTAGGAGTTTTCTTTTTGGGATCTTTTTAAAATGGCAACCAGTTATATCTTTCAATTTCTATTTTGCCCCCTGGTTCTAGAATATCATGGCAACTTTCCTTGATAATTTCTAAAAGGATAATTTCTAGGCTGTTTTTTTGATCATGGCTTTCAGGTAGTCCAATAATTTTTAAACTATTTCTCTTGGATCTATTTTCCAGGTCAGTGGTTTTTCCAATGAGATATTTCACATTACCTTCTATTTTTTCATTTGTTAGGATCTGTTTAATAGTATCTTGATTTCTTATAAAGTCATTAGCTTCCATTTGCTCCAATTTAATTTTGAAGGAATTATTCTCTTCAGTGGTTTTTGAAATTCCTTTTCCATCTGGGCAATTCAACTTCTTAAGGCATTCTTTTCCTCATTGGTTTTTGGGGCCTCTTTTGCCATTTGAGTTAGTCTATTTTTTAAGGTGTTATTTTCTTCAGTATTTTTTTGGGTCTCCTTTAGTAGGCTGTTGACTCACTTTTAATGATTTTCTTGTATCATTCTCATTTCTCTTCCCAATTTATCCTCCACTTCTCTTACTTGATTTTCTTACTTGATCTTTCTTGAGCTCCTCCATGGCCTGTAACCAGTTCATATTTTTCTTGGAAGTTAATCCTGTGTATTTTTAGGTAGGTCAATTCCTAAACATATTTTTTTAAATTAAAAATTAATTTTTAATAGTTTTCTTGATCTTTGTTCTTGGTAAATAAAAATGCAAAGGAGTGCAGTTGTAGACTAGCTGAATTTAAGGTAACAGTTGGATTTTAAGGTGGTATTCCAGTAATTAGAAAACAGATAAAATGAGGCTGGACAGAAGGATTGGGGTTGAAGAGAACGAGTAGGGAATTATCTAGGTTGATAACTAAAGCATAGTCTTAGGAACGAATAGAGGGCCAAGGATTGAGACTTGGGAAATACTCATTTAAATTAAGGGATATAAGAAGGAAACAGGAAAGCAGGAAGAAAATCAGAATAGTGTATAGAGAAACAGAAGATAGAAGAAAAAGTAAGTTTCAAGAACAAATACATTTACATTTTGATAAACAAGATGAAGGTGATCTGAAGAAACTAGTGTTAGTAGATGAATAATGATGAAAACCAGATGAAAGGGCTTTATGGAAAAGATGAGCAGTGAGAAAATGGAGGCAGCAGATACAGATGATACATTAAGTTTGACAACTTATGTACAAAAATCATAGAAATGTGAGGCGGCAGCAATATCACAGTCATGTTTTGTGTAGATAACTTAATATGTAGACATTTGAAGATAGGGAAAAAAAGGACATGGAATAAGCTTTTACATAGTACTTATAATGTTCTAGGGTCTAGAAGTCATTTCTTTCCTGTATGGTTGATTCTTCTTTAATTAACTTTTATTTGGCAAATACTTTATGCATTATACCAGTATTAATTAATCATTAAAAAAGAAGTAGAGGAAGGGAGCAGGGTCAAGATGGCAGAGTAAAAGCAGGAATATGCTTGAGCTCCCGCTCCAACCACTTCCAATACTTGTAAAAAATGACTCTAAACAAATTTTAGTGCTATAGAATCCACAAAGTGACAGAGAGAAACAAATCTCCTGCTGAAGGCAGCTTGGCAGGTCAATAGGAAGAGTCTATTGCACTGGGCTAGGAGAGGAGTGCTATCTTGCGTGGGCTGTGCCAGCCCAGACCAGCAACACAGACCCACCAGAGCAGACTTCAGGAGAGTGAATCACTGGAAGCTGTGGCAGTTCCAGACTTCTTAGCCTATAAACACCAAAGAGGAAGTAAAAGGTCAGTGGGGGAACTCTGTTGGAACTGAGTGAGAGAAAAATGTGGTCTGGCCTCTTTCCCTGGGGCAGTGGAGGTGCTGGAGTTTGCAGCTGCTACCCTGGTGGCTGCCTCCTAAGCTTCAGGCCCACAGATCGTGGGGGGACCAAGTGACTGTCCAGAGGGTAATTGTAAGACTCTCTTTGCTGGCACTAAGGCAGGATTCTCTTGCTTTGCTCTGCTTGGATCTGGATTGCAGTCTTGGGTGGTGGTCCTGGGGTGAGGAGTGCTAGTGTGGCAGAGCTTGTTGAGGCTGTGGAGAGGTAATCCTCTTCACAGTTCTGAGGCAGGTGCCTAGAAGAAGCTCTAACATCAGCTGCACAAAACTCCCCAAATTAGGGACACAGTACTCTCCATTCTGGAAGCAGAGTTCTACTGTGGCAAACAGCACAAAAGTCAAGTAATTGGCTGGCAAGATGAGCAAACAGAGAAAGTAAAATCAAACTACAGAATAGTTTTTGGTGACAAAGATCAATACACAGAACCAGAAGAAGGCAACGAAGTCAAAACTCCTGCATCAAAAGCTTCCAAAAAAAATATGGATTGGTCACAGGTCACGGAGGAGCTCAAGCAGCATTGTGAAAATCAAGTAGGAGAAGCAGAGGAAAAATTGAGAAAAGAAATGAAAATGATAAATCATAAAAAGCAAGTCGACAGCCTGCTACAGGAGACCCAAAAAAATACTGAAGAAAATAACACCTTAAAAAATAGACTAACTCAAATGGCAAAAGAGGTCCAAAAAGCCAATGAGGAGAAGAATGCCTTAAAAAGCAGCACTGGCCATATGGAAAAGGAATTTCAAAAGCTCACTTAGGAAAATAATCCCTTCAAAATTAGACTGGAGCAAATGGAAGCTAATGACTTTATGAGAAATCAAGATACTATTAAACAGATCCTAACAAATGAAAAAATAGAAGGAAATGTGAAATATCTTATTGGAAAAACCACTGACCTGGAAAATAGATCCAGGAGAGACAGTTTAAAAATTATTGGACTACCTGAAAGCCATGATCAAAAAAAGAGCCTAGACATCATCTTTCAAGAAATTATTGAGGAAAACTGCCCTAATGTTCTAGAATGAGAGGGCAAAATAGAAATTGAAAGAATTTACTGACCACCTCTTGAAAAAGATTCCAAAAAGAAAACTCCTAGGAATATTACAGCCAAATTCCAGTGTTCCCAGGTCAAAGAGATAATACTGCAAGCAGTCAGGAAGAAACAATTTGAGTATTGTGGAAACATAATCAGGATAACACAAGATCTAGCAGCTTCTACACTAAGGGATCGAAGGGCTTGGAATATGATATTCCAGAAATCTAAGGAGCTAGGACTAAGACCAAGAATCACCCACCCAGCAAGACTGAGTATAATACTGCAGGGGAAAATATGGATATTCAATGAAACAGAGGACTTTCAAGCATTCTTTATGAAAAGACCAGAGTTGAGGGGTGGCTAGGTGGTACAGTGAAAAGAGCACTGGCCCTGGAGTCAGGAGGACCTGAGTTGAAATCCGGCCTCAGACACTTGACACACTTACTAGCCATGTGACTTTGGGCAAGTCACTTAACACCAACTGCCCTCCCAAAAAAAAAAAAGTAAAGTTGACTGAACTAAAAAAAACAAACAAACCAGAGTTAAACAGAAAATCTGACTTTCAAATATAAGAAGCAAGAGAAGCATGAAAATGTAAACAGTATAGAGAACTGACAAGGAGCTTATTACAGTAGAGCTATTTACATTCCTACCTGGGAAGATTATATTTGTAACTCATGAGACTTTTCTCAGTATGAGGATAGTTGAAGGGAATATATATGTATATACATATGTACTTATATGTACACATAGGTGGATTTATGTGTCTATATGTATATACATGTGTATATGTCTGTACATATAAGGCCCCAGGGTGACTTGAATGTGAAGGGATAATACTAAAAAATAAAATTAAGAGGTGAGAGAGGAATATATTGGAAGGAGATGGGGAACAATAGAGTGGGGTGGATTATCTCACACAAAGAAGTCACAGGAGAAGACTGCTACAATGGAGGGGAAGAGCAGGAAGGTGAAAGGGAAGGAGGCAACCTTACTCGCATCGTAAAACTTAAAAAAAAAGTAGGGCAAAAAACTAGGAAGGAGAGATTTTCTTAAGATGTAAGATGAGTTATTTTTAAAACTTCAGATCACAATGAATTTGGGGAAGAGGAAAAAGAGAAGAGAATAAACATTTAGCACTTACTATGTACTAAGCACTACATGTACTAGGCTTTTTTAAAACAAATATCTCATTTGACTCTTACAACAATCCTGTGAGTTAGATACTATTACCACCCCCATTTTACAGTGAGGAAACTGAGGCAACAGTAGAAAAAGGCAACATAGATATAGGAATAGCGGAATGGGACTGTGGGACAATTAATAATGTTTGCATAATATATTTCCATTTTTGGAGAGAGGGAGAATATACTCAAATAATTTGTTGTAAGTGTAAAAATAATTCAAATTACATAAAACTTTCTTTTACTTACATATATCTGGGGGTGCAGTAGCTACATGAGACTCATCTGAACCTGAAGATCCAGCAGTGGAAAAAGCTCTGGGATTTATAACCCTCCTGACTAAAGAGTAAAATCCTGGGAGGTATGAAACCAGCCTGGCTCTGTTACAGAGCACCTAAAATGAAAAAGAAAAGAAAAGAAAATGACTGGAATAGAAATGCTCTATTTCTATATTTGCACATATCTCCTTGGCAAACACTTTGTATTGGAGTATAACTTTTTCCAAAACTTGCCACTAAGATTCATAATGGCATAATTCAACAAAAAATAAACAGTAGGAATATTACATTTATTGAAGTATTAAGTAGACTCTTTAAGGATATATAAACTTTCCACCTAAACACTTCAATGTTAAAAATGATTCATAACAAATAAGTATATTAAAAAGTTATCACTAGAAACTGCTAATATGCTATTTTTTATGTAAGATGATGATTGTAATCAACTGGGCGTGTGCCAAACTAAATTTTTCCATGTCAAAGAATTAGTAGGATCCCATTCATGATGTCTCACTTTCCCCTTTTGTAAACAAAAACACATTTTGTGAATACTAAAGAATGTTAGAAATGGGAAGCAACCTGTGGTGGTTTCATAGGATTGATAGATAAAAGGGCTGAACTTCTGAGCTTGGCTTCATTGGCAAGCTCTAATACTAACCTACCTGGTCTCAGTCCAAACTTGCTCAACATACTGCAAAGCTCTAATATTAACCTAATGGGTCTCTGCCAAAACTTGTTAAAAATACTGCATACTGTAGAAAATTCTGGTCATTAAAGGTGAGGCACACAGATTAATACAACAGGACAGTTTTGAAATAAAGAAAAGATTCACTTATTTGAAATTGAAGTAGAAAGTTATTTTAAATATGAAAGAATCAATTTGAAAAAGATTTACTTATTAACTTTTAAGAACTGCATGTAGTATAAATCAAGATGAAATTATAATGAAGCAAAATTATTAAGGAGCAAAATTCAAAACAGATCTACAATAACCATAAATATAAAAAGGTAAAAACCATAAATTATATTAATTTTCATATTTAATTTTTACTTAACTTTAAACTACTGAACTTTGTACTCACACTGTCATTTAAAAAAATGTGTTTATCCAAGAGTCTAGCCCAGGACCTTGAACACAAAAGGAACTTACAGTTTGCTGAAATGTTGAATGTGGAAATTATATTTGAATATTGATCCAAAGCAATAAGTTTTTATGGTAGTTGCAAAAAATCATTCACTTTCAAAAATTTTATTTGGCCATTTAACTGGCTCTGTCCCCCTTTACCATTATAAGTTTGGCCAGCTTCCTGGGTAACTAGGTTAATGGAATACAAACATGTACATTCAGTAAATACACTAAGTTCTTTCAAAAGTTCAAGCTCCATTTCTTTCAGGAAACCTTCCCCATTACTGCTAATACCTACCACTTCTCTTCTATCCCAAACCATTCAGCATTTGCTACTGTTGCCACTTAATTACTTATAGCTTTGCAATTTTTCTTGAATCATTTAATTTTTCTTAAGCATATGCCTTACTTAACTACTCATGCACTAATTCAAATAGTCACTGGGCAACTAGGAGCAAGGTACTGGCTATGCTATATTTATCTGGGCTTAAAAAACTCAGTAAGTCAACCTTATTAAGATCTAGGAAGGAGAACATACACAAATAACTGTAATACAACTAGGCTAGGGTTCTTGAGGGCAAGGCATCTAATTTTTTGTATGGTTCACAGAGAGTAACATCAGATCAAGAGAACAGGTACTCAATGGGTGGAATGTGTTGCTAATTATAACAAGACAGGCCCAAACACAGGAACTTAAGACATCAAAATAAAAAAAAAACCCAGTTTTATACACCTTTATTCCACTGATGATAATAAATCTTTTGAACACCTCTTTTGAATTTTCATTCACTTTGCTTTAGAAATTTACTGGTTGGAGTGTATTCACTTTTTTCCTATTGATGCCATTAAGCAAAAATCACTGAGGTCACTAAAAAGAATGTTTTAAATTCTGAACTAAATTCTAAAAATGGTAAAAATAGCAGAATTATTAGAATTAGAATTATTATAATAAATATAATTGCTATGAAGCGGACACTATTCCCTAGGAATGTAATTTCTGGTATATTTATCAAAAATGCATTCAATAAAATAGTCTTACCTCCTAAATAATGTAGAAAAAAAGTTAGTGACAAAAAAGGGAATAAGAGTAAGCAAAACAGCAGCCACTTACTGTCCTAATTTATTCTATGTTCTCAGCACTTTAGTTAATATATCATGCTTTTGTTAGCCCATGTATTTTAACAACAAAAAATTGAATTTAATATGCTAATAAATAAATTCTCAACTTCCTTTGCAATGCTAGAATAAGTTTTAAATTTGCATTACTATAAATCAACCATGGGAGGAGCTTCTGATGATAGTAGCTTGTTTTAAGGTTAAACTTTTAATACCTGAAGGATTACTCAGAAAATGAAAAGGGAGAGAAGTTTTCAGGAGAGACTGTTAGGTCCTAAATCTTCATGTATGTGGATACAATAATTAAAAGCAACTGCCAAAGTCAAAAGGAGTTTACACAGACAGAGAGCATGAGTGTGAGTCGATTATGCTGGAAAGATCTCCAAAAAAATTAAAGGGTAAGAAAGCGAGATGCAGTGGGAGAAAGGAGAGGTGGAATGGGGAAAATTTTCTCATGGGGGGTGATCGGTGAGAGTTGGTAGAGAAATGATAAGAGGGAGGACAGATTGAGGGAAGCAGTGGATAGAAACAAAGTACACTTTTGAGGAAGGACAGGATAAAAAGAGAAAGAAGGAAAAAAAGAAAATGTGATTGAGGGAAATACACAGCTAATAATCACAATAAAAGTGAATGGGAAGAGGTTACCCATAAAATGGCATTAGAAAGCAGAATGGTTTAGAAAACAAAATCCAACAATAGTTATATACAAGAGGCACAGATAAAACAGAAAGAAACATACAGAGTTTAAAAAAGGCTGGGCAGAATCATGCTTCACCTGAAGTAAAAAAAGGCAGGGGGAGCAATCAGAATCTCAGACAAAGCAAAAATAACCACTTTATTATTATTTAATATTAACTAAAAGACAGATAATCAAGTAAACCACATTTTGCTAAAAAGGTACCATTGACAATGAAGTACTATCTAAAAATTTACAACAAGTTTCTCTGATAAAGACCTCATTTTTCAAATATATACTGAGCATAAAACAAAATCAATTTTATAAAAATAAGAGCCATTCCCCAAATAATAAATATCAAAGGATATGAACAGTTAGTTTTTAGATGCAGAAATCAAATCTATCTATAGTCATATAAAAAAATGCTCTAAATCACTATGGGTTAAAGAAACACAAATTAAAACAACTCTGAGGTACCAGTTTACATCTATCAGAAATGACAAATTCTAGACAGGAGGAGAATATAGGTACATTAATATACTTTTGGTGGAATAGTGAACTGGTTCAACCATTCTAGGCACAATTTGGAACTGTACCCAACGGGCATAAAACTATGCATACCTGTAGATCCAGGAATACCACTACTAGGTCTGTACCCTAGGAAAGGCACCTATACTTACAAAAATATTTATAGTAGTTCTTTATGTGGTGGCAAAGAATAGAAATTGAAGGTCTGCTCATCAACTGGAGAATGGCTGAGTAAGTTGGGGAGATATAGGATTGTGATCGAGTACTGTTGTGCTATAAGAAATGATAAGGGGGGTGGTTTCAGAAAAACATGGCAAGACCTATATGAACTGAGGCAAAGTGAAGTGAGAAGTGGGAGATCACTGTACACAGCAACAGCAATGCTGTAAGGATGATCAACTATGAAAGACTGATCAATACAATGACCCAAGACAATTCCCAAGGACTCAAGATGAAAAAATGCCATTCATTCATCTCCAGAGAGTGAACTAATAAAATATGGAAACAAAATGAACTATACTTTTTTTCATTTTCTTTTTCTTGCTTTTTGGGAGGGATATGGCTAATATGGGAATATGCCATGCATTATTTCACATGTATACCTGCTATTATGTTGCTTGCCTTCATAGTCAGGAAGTGGGAGGGAGAGATTTTGGAACTCAAAATCTAATAAGAAAAGAATGCCAAAAATAAACAAGTAAAAGTTTAAAGCTAGTGCTAATAATCATAGGTCTAAACCAAATTAAGCAGTTTCAATTTAGACAGACACGTATAATATATCACATACATAATTATGAACTTGTTCTTCTGATTAGGTATCAGGCTCTTCAGATAATATTTTAAGATCCCTTTTGTAAAAGGAAACATTCCTCCAAAATCAAGAGAACACACTTTACATTTCTATACTGCAAGATATACACACATGCAAAGTATTGTACATGGATTGTAAAAGAATTTTAGGTTCCTAAAGGTCACTTGATAAACATTAAATGCTATCCTCTGTTTATCAAAGCAATTTTACAAAATTTTCCTTGTAAAACCTCTTTCCAACTAAGTGAATTTGTACACTCTCCAGAAGTCACCTGAGTTCACCTAAGAGCATACACTTTGCCAGAGGGCTCTGAACCTACAAATAATGTTATTCAAATATATGTGGAATTTTCCTTTAAAAATACAGGGACTTTTTAAAGCTTACATTTTTACTACTAGGTAACATTTTCCTTTATTTTACAGGTCTGTCATTAAGAGTCATGACTAAAAGCCAGTTATTACTTACTGTTCTTATAAGTGTATTATACTTTCATGGAATTAGAACCTGATATTCCTAGCCTTTATCATTTTCTAAATAAGGGGTTCTTAATCTACGGTTTGTGGATAGATAACAGAAGCATAATATTGGTGGGGTTTTTTTTGAATAATTTTATTTCAATATATTTGTTTTCCTTTGTAATCTTATGTACTATATTTTATACCTTTAAAAACATACTGAGAAGGGTTCATAGATTTCATCAGACTACCAAAGGACTCCATGACACAAAGAAAGGGCTAAAAACCTTTGCTCTAAGTGCAGTCAAAAGTTTACTTAATAAATGTGATGTTAAACCACTTTGATAATATCCACAAGAAGCATTATTTAATTTTTATTTTGCATTAATTTTTTTTTATTACATTAACAATTTTTTACACTCATTTTTTAAATATTGAGTTTAAAATTATCTCCCTTCCTCCATTCCCTCCTTACATAAGGCAAGTAATATGATACCCACTCTACAAGTGAAGCCATGTTAGGCATGTGGAAAAAGGAATACCTTTACTCTCTTGTCCATAGTGAGGGGTTATTTCATAAATGTTTTATTAGACATGGCAAAAATTATCTGAAAAGAAACGTTTAGTGAACCTATTTCTCTTTTGAATTCAATAAACATTTATTAAAGCATCTACTAGTGCCAGGCACTGTGAATGAGACGGAATTGTATTTATAAAACTAAATAAAAGCTACAGAATTAATTGTTTAAGTGGAGAACCAAGCACGCTTCTTATGACTCAATGGAGTATCAGGGTCAAAAACCACCACATCAAAAAACACTTTAGGAAATCAATCAGTCAACATTCATTAAGAGTCTACTATATGCTAAACACTGGGCATACGAAAGAGGCAAAACAGTCCCCCTTATCTAGAAGTCTACAATCTAATGGGAGAGACAACAGGCCAACACATATGTACACAGCCAGCTACGCACAGGTGAAGCTCTTACATACCCATTCTGTGATATCCTTTCACAATATCAGCACCAAAGTTTAGATGGTGATGGTAGGGACTGTCTTTGCTTCTTTCTGCATCCTTACAGCCCTTAGCACAGCGCCTGGGCAAACAGCAGGCGCTAAATGCACGCTTAATCACTGAATTCTTCACCCCTTAAGTCAAGATAAAAACAATCCGCCCTTCTCCCAATCCTCCCCTCATTAAAATGCGGAAGCTTTTGCTGCAGTTACCACCCACTGTTTAAGGACTCGGCTTAATTTACTCACATTGGCCATTTCTGGTGAGAGGAAAATAATAAAAATAATCTTTTCTTTTATTGCTTTTTTTTCCCCCTTTCCTGAATGATAAGTTCTTCCTGGAGGAGAAAAGACAAAAACAGTAAGAACGAGTTGTTGACAGGCAGTGAGTGACTAAGGTCAACAAGCCCCACTAGTACTTTTCTTTGGCCCGGGTCCGGAGAGGGCTCGAAGGCTGGGACTCCGAGACCCGGCAGTCACCGCCCCCCCCATTCCCAGCCCGGGGGTGGGGGAGCCAGGGCCCAGGCACACAGTCTCCTTTAGGTCTAGGGGCCTTCGCGAGGCGGCGAAGGGACAGGAGGGGGCGGTGCGCGGAGGCCAGAGACAAGTGACACAAGATCTGGACCCGAGTAACAGGGCTGTGACAAGGCCCGAGTGACAAGACTGTGACAGGGCTGGGAGACAGGCTTCCAGGAAAAGGCAATCCGGAAGGACGAGAGAGAACGAGGCAAAAACGACCAGAGAAGTAGGGGGAGAAGGAGGGACTAATGGGGTCCACCGGTGTTTACCTGTGCTCTGGCCACCGCCGGAAGCCAGGAGCCCCACTTTCTGGTCACCGTCAAAATGGCGTCAGCATCGTCATCGTCGCAGGGGAAGGTGGGAGAAATCGCTGCCAGAGAGCATCGAGCGAAAGGAATGCCGAGGGTCGATGGAGGGGGGAGGAAAGGCGGCGCATGCGCAGACATCCTGGACGGCTCTCTCTACCCCTGCCCCGCCTCTTTCTCTCTTCTCTGCTTCCTTTGCACTGCTATTGGGGGAACACTCCTGGACTTAGGGCTTTTAAGAATCTAAAAAAAAGCGATGGCCCTTGGCTTTGGCGAGTTCAACTCCAGGCTGAGGTACCGTGAACTCAGAATTTTAATTGTTAATTGATTGAATGAGCATTTAATTAATTTAAATGCTAAACTGTGCTAAGCAAATGCAAAAAAAAAAAAAGTTCCTGCCCTCAGGGTTCTTACATTCTAATGGAAAGAAGTTCATTTTACGGGAGTGTTGCTGGAGGCTTCTTCCACCACCTCTGGAAAAGCAATTTAAATTTTCTGTTTAAGCAACTGAATCTGTAACCTTACAAAAGAGAGCTTGGTTTTTTTTTTAATTTTGTCAATTGACTAGACTTAAAGTGATAGAGAAAATGTTAATGCAGATTAAATTTAAAGTATTTTTTTCCCCACTTGGAGAGTCAGCTGTTAAACATTTTCCAGCAGGCTCCATACATGGTGGGGTGGTGGCCAGGGAGGGGCTCTGTGATCCAGAAAGTTAGGGAATACTTTCAGGGCCATTAGGAAGTAGATAGACACTCTTTCCATTAGTGAGTTGATTTGAGTGTATTTTTTGGTTCTAGACTTTTGGTTGTTTTGTCTTTCAGTCATCTCCTATGTGAACCCATTTGGGGTTTTCTTGGCAAAGATACTGGAATAATTCGCCGTTTCTTCTCCAGCTCATTTTATGGAGGAGAAAACTTAGGAAACCTGAGTTAAGTGACTTTCCCAGGGTCACACAGCTAGTAAGTGTCTGAGGCTGGATTTGAACTCGAGTCTTCCTGAGTCCAGGTCGAGCACCAAAGCCATTGAGATTGGGAGGACTGCAGAGAATCAGTAAAAACCTGTTTGAAGTAATTGTTTTATTAGACTGTAACCATTGCAATCAGAATCGGTACCTGGAGGGCTAGTATGTCCTCCTTAGACCACCCCTGAAACTTAAGCATTTATTCATTATCCGTTATCCAAAGATTTTATATATCTTTATAATTTTTTATTTATAATATATATTTATATATTTAATTTTTTATTTATATATTTAATATATATTATGTATAATATATATAAAATATATTTATATTTTATATATCTTTATAATCCAAAGCATTATCCAAAGAATTCCTCAAAGTACTCCCCAGTACTGGATTCCAAGTTCTCTGCTAACTCAATTCTCTTAAAGTACACAACTTGCAATGGTAACTCACAATATTTTACAAAGATGTATAAAACAGGCACTACCCTCAAGGAGCTTAAAATCTAGTTAGAGTGAATAAGACAAACCTAAATAAATAATACAAGGTAGACTATGGTAAGTGAAATAAGAGTGGTTAACTCAAATTTTGCTGAAAGGTCAAGAAAGATGGGTAAGGAAAAAGTGAAATTTATTTTGTTAAATATTTTCTAATTACACTTTGGTAGTTTTGCAGGCTATGAGACTTACTGTGGTAGAAGGAATGCTTTATGAACACGTTGGACCAGATGACCTCTATGGACCCTTTTATTTCTGAGATTTTAATTATTTTGGTGATGGAGGTGGGAGATGCTGAGAAAGCAGTTGCTTAGGGTGATGGGAATGGAAGCAAGATTACAGAGATTTAAGAAGAGTAATTGTGAAAGCCTAGAAATTTGTGGGGGGAAGGAAGAACAACCAAGGACATTTGGGGAGCAATAGGCTAATTTTTAGGATAGGGTAGAACTGGGAATATTAAGCACAGGAAAAGCAACAACCAGTTGGGGAAAGATGATATCCAAGAAAGGACTAATCAAAAGAGTAAAATCCAGGAAGAGTCAAGAGGGTATAAAAGCTCACATTTATATAGCCCTTACTTAACAGCTTAAGAAACACTTTCCTTACAACAGCCCTGAAATACAGAAATTTGAAGCATTACTTTTCCCATTTTTGAGAAGTCAAAAAATCTTCAATTATGTGAAAGGCCCCAGATGATAGAAGCAGGAAGAATGGGTAGAAATTACGGAGAAGAAGAAAATGGCTTGATATAAAGACAAATTTGGGATTAGATCTATCTATCCAAAAGTGAAATGGACTGTCTTGGGAAGGTCACAGTGATACAGTGCCTAAAGGTTTACAAGTAACTTTATATGTATGATCTCATTTGAGTTTCATAACACCTCTGAGAAAAATACAGGTATTCTTCTTCTTCTTCCTATTTTACTTTTGAGAAAACAGTTTCTGAAAGATTAAATGATTTACCGATGTTACAAAACTAGTTATCAGACAGGATTGAAATGCATGTCTTTTGGTCCAGGGCCTCATCTACTATGTCACAAAGACAAGTTTTAGCCTCATAGAAGATTATCAAGCAAAGAAGGACTGAATTGCAGCTTTTTGGGGATATTATAGAGCAGTATTTATTGTCAGGCTCAAATAGAAGCTATTTTACCCACCCCTCCCTACAAATTAACATTATTAGTGTATGGTTTTTGAAATTTATTTTAACTATTTTCTAATTGCATTTTAACTAGTAGTTTTTCAGGCTGGGAGTTTGAGTTTTTGTGGTAGAGGGGATGCTTTATGAACAAGTTGGACTAGATGACTTCTGTGGACCTTCCAGTTCAGAGATTTTATCTATATGAGGTTAAACGTGGCAGCACCAGTAAATAGGTTAGAGGTGCAGCCTAAATATATCTACAACTTTTAAAAAAATTTAATATTTTATTTTTTTCCAATTACATTTAAAAACAATTTTAACATTCTTTCTTCAAATTTTGAGTTTCAAATTCTCTCCCTCCCTCTCTTGCCCCAGTCATTGAGAAGCCAAGCAGCTTGACATAGGTTCTACTTGTGTCTATCAACAATTCTCAAGTGCAGCGTTCTCTTCTTTGCCAAGAAGGGACAATGATTGTTTTGTGAATTCGTTTCAATCCACCTTTCCTTCAAACACTGTCACTGTACTGAAACAATTCACATGTAAGACATGAGTGATCTTTACACACACACACACACACACACACACACACACACACACACACACACACACACACACACACACACCCCATCTAGGTCTTTTGCTAAAATCCTAATCTAATACCTTATGGTGTGGCTGTGACCTTGGGGTTCTGTTATGGGAATCTGAAGATCTTCCCTGCCCCTAGGCCCTTTGCTAAAGTGGCTACGTGATTCTGAGGACCCTTGGATATTTGAAAGTATACTCTGTTCCCTAATAGGCTGAATGCGGTGTTTTCCAGGAATGCCTGTGCCTTGTAGCTTTGTGATTGGGCAGTGGGTCTAGAGGGCTGTGATATTCTCCAAGCCAGGAGAAGGCTATATATACGCCTTGATGTGAGGTTTTGGTTTGGGGCTCACTTTGAGAAGAGTGGTGGGATTTGGCCAGACGAGACTCTGGGAAGCCGTTGAGCCCCCCCGGCTGTGAAAAACCCAGGTGTTGGTGCTTCCCTCTCTGGTAACTGAATAGGTAACTGATGTAATGGTCAGACGCTGGAAGCCGTCTGCTGATCTGTTTTTCTGTTTGTT
>CM053582.1:322750292-322775565 GCA_028627135.1 Pseudochirops cupreus | reverse complement strand
ATCGATTGAGAATCTAGCACTTTGCAAAGTTTAAAGCACTACGTAAATGCTAGTTACTATTAGTAACTCATGTTGCAATTTTAATTAGCACCACAACTTAGTTTTTAATTGTCTTCTGATTTTCACGTGTATTAGATCCCTTACTTTTAAAGTTAGGAAAATATCTCTATTTCTACTGCATTTTCCACAATGCCTAGCCACAGTTCTGTGTATATTGTTAGCACTCGACAAATACTTCCTGGTTTGTTGGTTAACCCTGACGGCTTATTATTCCTTTCAAGACCAAATGGAATTAGAAATTTTATTTTGACTTCATTTTATACTTTTTTGTTGTAGCAGTTTCTGCGTTAGCAATCAATGAGGAGAGTTATCGGGACAGGGGAAGGTTCTATTATATAATTACTGTTATTTTTCAGTCAGGCTGGTTTCCTTCTCTCTGGCAGCTTTCAGGCTAGAAGTACCGAGAGCTTTATGAAGTGCTGGCAGTTCTGACAAGGCTATTGTCAAAGTTTCTACCAAAATTAGTGGGTAGATGGCCGCCTAATCTTCACCATTACTTCTTGGCCTTCATTTGCTTTTCTTCTGGCTTTCTGCCCTCTTCAAGTGAGAGTGACTGATGTACTGGCTGGGGTCGTTATTTCACCAAAGCATTACTTGACATGTAGGTTGTTATTTTATGATTCAACCTTTTTTTATGATATGAACTTTGAAATTGCCTTTTTGTTGTTGTTTTGGTTTATTTGATTTCCTAGATAACTTCTATTAGTTGATTGACAGCACTTAATTGTCTGTTTAGAAGTTTAAAAATCCAAGTATACGTCATTTAACTTTTAGGAAAAAAATAACTTTTACCTTATTATTTTCCAGTGTCACCTTGGAAGTTTCATGTATATTATGTTCCATGTATGAAGTATTACTTTGGTTTCTTATGACCTTGTCATTGTAGGTGATCTGTAGCAAGTTTTGCACAATTCTTTCACAATGCATTTCTCACTAAAAATAAACATGGATGGTTTCATATAAGTAGTTTCCCTGTTAGCCCTATGCCATATGGCTCCTCCCTCTGAACCACCCTTCCATAGATGAGATATTATGTACTGGATAGAATCTGACCTTATACTTATCTATCATTGCTCACCTTCTATTGTGATACAGTGTATGGGATACCAGCAGCTAGTTCATGGTCCTAGCCCTCCTGTATTTGCAGACAAATGTCCAACTCAATCCATTCCTCAAACATACTTGTGTGGGGACAAGTTCTCAGTTGTAGTAACACCCATTCTCTCTGTTCTCAATTCAGATCCCAAATTCATTGACAAACCTTCCAAGCACTATATTACCTTCATTTTGCTCTGATTCCTCTAACTCTATAATATCATGCAAATGCATTTTTAGTATATACTCTCACCATAACTCTTTCCCTGCTACCATGTTCATAGCTCCTGGTCTTCCAAATTTCCTATTGACATATACTTCTACTTCCTTTTAAAATATTTTTAATTTGAAGTTAACATACAATCAGTGAGAAAAATGAGTTGAATAGAAGAGGATTGCACATGAAATCATGAATATCTGTTACATGCAGCTTTCTTTTCCTCTCAAATATGTGATAAATTCAACATGGAACTTTCAAAACTGTCCTGCTTACCTGTGTTTCCTTCTCTTTTCTTAGGTGCATTAAAGTATTATGATCCCTCTCTTTTCTTTCTTTTTTTCTTTTTGGTACTCTATTGCTAACTATCTCTAATTCTTCTTTCCCTCAAATTGAAAAACAAGACAAAATCCTTATAAACAAATAGGTGTAGTCAAGCAAAAACAAGTTCTACACTGTTCATATTTGTGTCCCATTGTGCACCTGGAATTTATCGCCTCTTTTTTAGGAGGTGAGCAGCATGCTTCACCATTTTATCTTCTGGAATGATAATTGATCATTGCATTGAACACAGTTCTTAAGTCTTTTGAAATTGTTCTTTACAAAATTGTTATTCTATAAATTGCTCTCTGAGTTCCCACTTCACTCTGTGAAGTTATATGAGTTTTTCTCCAGGTTCCTTTTCCTCCACTGTGCATACACTTCAATTCACCCAATATACTATAACTTCTTGCCCATCCTAAATATCAATCTGGAGTTGTAATTGTCTCTGAAATGATGGAAGGTAATGAAGAAATCTTTCTCTATGATATATAGCTATGCCTTTTTCTTCTACCTCCCACTTACAAGCATCCTAAGATCCTGACCAGTATCTTTATAGGATTCTGATAAAATCTCCTAATTATATTGACAACCAATATTTTTTCGTAAGCTAGACATTTTTCTGGAGGAATACAAATGATTAAAATGGCTTTGGTGAGTTGCTAGTTGTTTGTTGGAAAAAGAGGTTAATTTTATTGGCTTAATGCCATTGATGAATTGATTATCTGTGGATTTTATGTAGCTACATCCCTCATTACTATGAATAATTGTCTAGCTGTATTTTAACATGATGAAAAGGCTTTCATGTTTCTTTATACTTCTTAGTCAAGAAAGGAAAATAGTTACTTCCATAGTTTATACAGAAGAAATATACTCAAATCATTATTTAAGGACTTCTGTCACAAAGATATGCTCAACTTCTCTTATTTCCTGTAATTCTTTTAATTTTTAATTTTGGATAAATTTTCACTAAACCCTGGACTCTGATCTTTAAAGACATGATATCTCTTTAAAGTAGAGAGTAAAGACCAAATTTGGACACTTTTTTCTTGATGTAGGACTGGGGAGAAGTACATAGCAGATCTGAATTGTCTAACCACTCTTAATTCCAATTCAAGTTGGATAGAATGGTTATGAACTAGGGTTGAGCCAGTGCAAGAAAAGGCAATGCATGTTGATACTAGTACATATAGAAAGATTACCAATAGCATTTTATGATTCTTTTTTGCTTCACTTTCAATAAGACAGATGTCTAGTGATGGAAAGAGTCTCAGTCTACCCTTTGTTTCCTTGGAAGCTTGAAAAATAAGGGCCCTAGAAAATTTATCCCCTTTTAACACTTTTCCTTCCTGGGTCTGAGATTATATACAGAGTACTTAAGTTAAACTTCTGCTCTCTTTATGTGCATACTTAGACACTGAAACATAGACCATTTATTCTTATGGGTCAAGACCCTGTAAAAATTAATGAGATGTGGTAGAATAGTGCTCTTGGGAATGATGAACTTGACGGTTCCTGGCTTTGGTTTGAGACAATAGCCCATGCTGCTGGTAGGGGGAGTCATCGACCTGACTCAAGGAAAGAAAGTAAAATTCCTGGAGGTGCTTTAATTATGGCAGATCCATAAGAGCACTATTTAGCACACATTACACATTTTTCTATACTCTGAGTTTAGAAAAAATTGTGAAAGGAAAGTAAGAAACAGATCATTCCTGAACCTTTTTATTTTATTTTTAAATGAAAAAAGCCCTTTCTATGGCCTTTTACAACAGGTATGGTCTGCTTTTAACATGTCTAATGTAGGAAAAAAATGGATTCACAGAACCTAAGCAGTGGGGTGATTTGTCTTATGAAAGGATTCTTTTCTTTATCAAAGGATTAACAGTAGAAGTCTTTAAATAGCAAGGCCTTAAAATATAATTCACTTTGCAAAAATATATTCATCTGCAACTCTTTGAGGATATGTTTATTGCATAAAGATAAGCATATATTTATTGCAGGAATAATTATCAGCAATATTAATCCTTCCATTAGATCTTTCATTATTATCATAGTTATTAATATGTTCATCAGATTTATTGACTCTATTGATAAAGCATTGACCCTGAGATCAATAATACAGCACATCTGTGTTATGGTCAGTTACCAAGATGACTACTGCTAATTATTTTTCCCTTGTGATGAAGGAATGAGATAAATCATTAAGGATCAAATAGACTTCTCTGATGGATCTCTGGGTCTGCAGGACACATTCTCACCATCAAAATCTCTTCCTTTTATAGATGTATTCCATGTCTCAGCTCCCAAGCAGTATGGAACCTGACCTTGGACCGTACCAGAACCTCAGGGAAATGCAAATGTCACGCATGCCTGGGAGTATTATTTAGGACCAAGCATAGCAACACCAGAAAAGACAGGAAGAGAGAAACTACGCCATTGCAGCTGAGTCTGTACAAGCTTCTCAGCTCCTGGTTTGATGATTGCTTCCCCATCTAGTCAGACGCTATACTGCAATCTCAGAAGGGTTGGGCCTGCCTGAATAGGGTATACCAGCAGTGAAGGCAGTATAGAATGCATTAAATATCTATTACATCTGCGTGGGAACTCTGGTGCTAGTATCTGGCTGACTTCTTATACCCTACCCATGCTCTTTTTCATTTGTCACCCCGCACTCCTCCCCATGCCCACTCAACACAAAAGAGTAGCAACCAATATATATTGTTTGTTTTCCTTGCCTGTTTCTTGGGAAATTTATTTGAAAAATCATTTAGAGAGATTGTTCTCACTAGAATAGGGGTATAGGGAGTAGATCTATAATTTCCTCAGTGTATGCAATTCATGAATGAGGAAATTCTCTCTACTAGTACAGACTAGGACTTCTCTGATACTGAAAAATAATGGAATGAAGATTCTGCTCAGGGTAACATGAGTTCTGATAGGTTAGGTTTCACCATATTGTCTTATCTAGAATCAAGTCAACGTGCTACTTCACCATTTTCAAATTCTGTGTTTCAACCTTGACCTCCCTTTACAACATATGCCCTTTTAGAATGTAACTTTCCTGAGGGCAAGGATGGTCGTGTTTACTTATATTTATGTATCCCCAGTATTTAGCACGGTACCTAGAACATAGTAAGTGCTTAATAAATGTTTTTTCATGAATTCAGAATTGCCTAGCACTGAGAATTAAATGACTTTCCCAAGGTCACACAGCCGATATGTGTCATAGGCAGGACTTAAATCCAGATCTTCTGACTCTAGGACTAGTTCTATATCCATTATACCTCTATTTCCTCATCATTAGCTAAAAACTGCATTTTTCAAAGGAATTCAATTCTGTGAAGGAATGTGATTTGGTCTGGGTTAGCTGAAACAAAAGAGGGACCAGAGGAGAGAAAAAGGATGGCAGAGTGTCTGCATATACTTGAGGGTGGTATTGAATGTTCTTGGGTGTCTAGAAAAATGAACATAGTTGAGTTAGGTTTTGGTGTGTGTAAAGACCGTCTCCCTTTATGGGCTGCATATTGTATGGTGAATAAAACTGTACCAAATGCTTACATTACAAAATGTCCATGTTGACCTGTATAACCAGACGTCATAGCAGTAGGAAAGAGACATGGCAAAAAACTAACACAAGTCTAGAATTTATCAGTTGCCCTGTTAATGGCAGAGAACTCTAGCAAACGTACATACAGATAGTCTATGCCGTGTATCAATATTACATCACATCTCTGTGCCAAGTTTCTGATCTATTTCCTGAATTCATTACTCATTTCTCCTGCCTAGCCTGGAGGTTCATACAAATGGTGTCCAACTCAAATAGAAACAGGAAGCCACCGAACTGGATAAAGATCCCTGTGGACCCACTTAACAACCACATATTGACATTATGCATATTTCTATTGTATTTTTGTTTAGTGTGTTAAGTATTTTTATATTAGACAAGCACTAAAACAAATACGTAATAAGAAAAGGAAAAATATAAACTTAAATATAAAATATAAAAGGAAAAAAAACCCTATGTCATGTGTACAGCAGAATACAGGAGAGGAGAAAGAACCTATAGCAATAACTTATCATTTCAAGAAAGCCTATATATTAAATACTGGACATTATGTTGAAAGCTATCCATCTTTACTTCCTTGTAGGTTTTCTTTTGTTCTCTGCAGTACACTTTTTACTTTGTTCTTTTTTCCACCTTCCTCATTCCTACTCACCACCCTAAGGCTGCAATTGAACATGGATATGTTTATATATAGGTATTGACTCCTATTCTCCAGTCCAAGGCTACAATTGAACATGGATATGTTTATATATAGGTATTGATATATACATACAGGTATACATATATACACATACGCATATTAATATATACTTTCCCTAAGAGATTCTACGCCTAATCTTGTTTTGTTTTGTTTTTTTGGAGGAGGGAAGGAAAAGCAATTGGGGCTAAGTGACTTGCCCAAGGTCACACAGCTAGTGTGGGTCAAATGTCTGAGGTCGCTTTTGAACTCAGGTCCATGCTGACTCGAGGGCTGGTGTTGTGTTCACTGCACCACCTAGCAGCCCTCTCCTAATCTTGTTTTTATGTTTGTGCATATCTCTTTTTTCTCTCCATCTTGACTCCTCTACTTTACTTCTACCTGCTACCTTGCCCCTTCCTATTACTTAAGCTACCCCCACTCCAGCAATCCCTCGCTTATCCATCCATTCCTCTAAATCTGGACTCCCTTTTATAAACCCCTTTGACCTATTCTGTCCTCCTCCCCTCTAAAGTTCCCTCCCTTTTCCTCCCATTCCCCTAAATCTAAAGACCCTTCCATATTCTTCTTTTAACCTATTCCATCACTCTCCCTTCTAAAAATCCTTCCTTTATCTTCTCCCCCTCCCTATCCCCTTAGTTGCATTTCTTTCTAAATTTAGAACAATTTTATACTTTTCTAAATGTATATGTATTTTCCCCTCTTAAACCCATTCCTGAGGAAAGTAGGTTTCCAAAGCTAACAGCCCCCTACCCTATCTAATTCCTCTGTATTGGTTCTTCCTCTTGCACCTCATTTGTATAAGATAATTACTCTTTTAGCTGTTCTTGAATGGTTTTACTTTTTAAAGTCATATCATACTCAGGTCTACCCCAATATTTCTTATAAGCTGCCTAAGTACTAGTTACAATCTTAGGCATAGGTTTTACATTTTCCATACATAAAAGGTTAACATTCTATCCCTATTTAGTCCCTTAAATTGTTCATTGGTATGTACCTTATATTTCTCTTGGCTCTTGTATGTCAAATCTTTTATTCAGTTCAGAGTTTGTTTTTTTTAACAGAATCCTGAAAGTCTGACAGTTGATCAAATGTCCATTTTTTAAATTCAAAATTATGCTTAGCTTTTCTGGGTATGACATTTTCAACCAGAGGCCCAGTTCTGTTACTCTTCGATATATAATGTTGTAAGACCAGTGATCTTTTAGTGTTGCCAACAATAGGTCTTGTGTGATTCTAATTGTTGTACCATCATATGTAAATTGTATGTTTCTTGTGGCTTGTAATATTTTTTACTTGATCCAGGGGATTTTGGAATTTAGCTACAATATTTCTGTGAGTTTTCCTGATAGGCTCTATTTCAGGTGGTGATGGGTGGATTTTTTTCCTATTTCTACTTTCCCCTCTTGTTCTAATGCTTCAGGACAATTTTCTTTAAATATTTCTTGTATTATTGTATCAGAATTGCCTGGAGTATTGCCTGGCAGCATGGGGTTTGGGCAGGGAGTTTGACACCTCTGGTGTGGTCTTTACTTGAAGGTTACTAGTAAGGATAAACCCAAAGTAGCTCATTCCACTTTGAAGGAACTCTAATTATTGATACATTTTCCCAGACATCAAGCCTACACTTTTCTCTCTGACACTTCCACTCATTTCTTCAAGTTCTGCCCTTTGGGACCAAACAGAACAAATCTCCTCTCTCTTCCATATGAAAACCCTTTAAAAACTTACTATCCGCTATCCCATCATCTTCTGCTCTCTGATCTACCCTCACCCCACCCCCAAATCTCATCTTCTTCAGGCTAAACATCACTAGTTCCTTCAACCAAACCTTTGGACATGAACTCAAGACCCTTCATCATTTACCTTCCTCTGAATATTCTCAAGTTTATCTAGGTCTTCTAAAATGTGGGACCCAGACCTGAGCACAACACTCCCTGCCCAAACCCCATGGTGCCAGGCAATACCCTTGAGTATGGATAAATCACAAAACAAATAGAATACAATATAACATAGATGATGTTAATTTGTGGTTTTCTAAGTCATTATGAGGCCCACAGGGATTCATATCTATTTGAGTTTATTACCACTGGCTAGATGACCACTTGACAGATATGTTGTAGAGAGAATTCTTTTACAGGCATGAGTTAGACTAGATGACACCCGAGGTCCTTTCCAATTCTTCAAGTCTGCCATCAAATGTGTTTATTGGTCCTCACTAGAAGCACTCCATCTTTTCCCAAGAGTCCTTCATTCCTGTAACTTAAATTGTGGACAAGAATTCAAATTCCGTTTTCTTAACTAACTGTTCATTTCCTGTAGCTGCTTCCAAAAGCCCCCCACCTTCAATGGATAGCAATGAGAATACCACTGGCTTTGCCTTTTAGGTCTTTAGCTCTTTCCTTAGTACTTTATAATCTTTAGCAATGCTTCATGGATTCTTTCTGGTGATGTAATTTCTCTCATCTGAAGGCAGCAAAACTTGAGTTCAAGCCCTATTTCACACTTACTTGCTGAGTGACCATGGGCAAGTCATTAAACTTCTTTGCCTCAGTTTTCTCATTTTTTAAATGGGGATAATAATAGTGCTTACTTCCCAGGGTTGTGAGGACTAAATAAAAAAATATTTGTAAAGCACTTTGTAAACCTTAAAGTTCTGTGTTATTATTAATGATAGGAGTAGTAAATTACCATAATGAGTGGTGGTAATCAGATTAAACATGTTTTAGAAGTGGAAAAGGGGAAGGGAACAAGCATTTGCTAAGCTCTTACCAGGCAGTGGGCTAAGCACTTTATAAAATTTATTTCATTTGGTCCTCACAATAGCTTTGTGAATTTGATGCTATTTATTATTATTATTCTCATTTTACAAAGAAGAATAGTGAGGCACAGAATGTTATGGCTTTACCAGAGGTCTACAACTAATAAGTATTTAAGGCTGCATTTGAATTCAAGTCTTCCTGATTCCAGGCTCACTGTTCTAGCCACTCTGCAACGTAGAAACCTTATACCAACAAAATATATGCAAAGTTATTTCGAGAGGAATAGAGCACTCAGAAATGAGCAGGAATAAATAGAAGATCTTGTGTAAGAAGTTGCGCCTGAGTTGCAATTTGAACAAAACTAGGAATTCTGTGAGTTTTAGGTGAATAGAGAAAGCATTCCAGACGTGGGGGTCTGTCTGGGCAAAGACAAGGAGAGAAAGATGGACTGTCTTTTATAGGGAATATTTGGGTGGAAAACACGTCACATCCTGGGTGTGTGTTCTAAGAAAGCAGAGTATTTGCATATTTGCAGGAAATCTTTCTTCCTAGAAAACAATTGAACTAGATTTTGAAAGAAATAATTCAATTCAACAAACATGTGTCCTTCTATTGCATGTAGGGCACATGGTGGCCACTGGTTGAAGATACTAATTTTAGAAAAGACAGGATTACTTCCATCATACTAATTGGAATATAATGATGGGGCATTGCTATGGACCCACTCCTCCTTACACTGATCTTAGTCATATCCTGAACTGAGGGCCACTTGAAAGTTCCACTGTCTGCATTTACTTTTCATAGACAGAGATTATAGGAGCTTCATTTGAAATATGCCATTTATGTGGGCAACCTCTGATTGGTATGTCTTGTCATTGCTCTTAATATATTGCTATTATTACCTAGAAACTACATGTAGTTTTAGGGTTTAAGTACAAGTGAAATGTTCTAGAATGCCACTCACTCTACTAACTACTCTCCTGACCTTCAATCAAGGCTTAAGTAGGGGAAGACTCGACTCTCTGGAACACTCCAGAAGTGTCATGGCATAGTTCACAGAGTGCTAAACTTGCACTACATCAATAACCAAGGCCAATTAAAACCAGGAGATAGTTTCAATACTTTTTTTTTCTTTTTGACTTTTCTTTTTCAATTAAAAAAGATTTTTTTTCTCTCCTTCCTACCTTCCTCACCTGAAATTGAAAAAAAGAAGAAAAACAAAATCCTTGTAGCAAATATGCAGAAGGAAAAAAACTAGACTAACCTGTCTGGGATGGGATCTCTGGATAGTGTTCCTACTACACATGTGGCATTAATTCTTATTATGTTTGTTATTGTGTTGGTGTAGCTCAAGTAGAATATCTTTTATTCTAATGGGAAAAATGAAAAGAAACAATGAAAAACTTTTGTAGATATGAAAACTAAAATAAGATATTTGCCCTCTACAATCCAGCAGTCTATTAAACACATATTTCCCAAAAAAGAAAATCCATCTTTGGAACCCCATTTCTAGAATGCATTCTCTACTCATCTAAAACTCATAGAATTCCTAGTTTTATTCAAAGCACAGATCAAGTGCCACTTTTACACAAGGCCTCTGCCGATCTCCACTCATTCTTATTGCTCTAGTACACTTGAAATAACCTTGTATGTACTTTGTGTTTATCTGTGTAAGATCTGATTCAGATTTGGAAGCAAGGAAGGTCAAGCAATGACATTGGGGAAATAGCTTACAGGATCTCTTGTTTTGGTTGATTTGGCATTCTGGGTGGACTCCCATTCCTGGCCATTATCTTGAATTGGGAAAGAATGTCTTGCTCAATAAATTCCTTGACATACAGCTAGCTAACATTAGATAGGGCCCCAGCATCTCATAAACCTAAGAGGCAAGGCTAAGGTGTTAATGACTATATTTATTTTAGCTGAACTAGCCATCAGGGCCTAGTAAATGCCTTTCAAAAATCATTATGTCTGCAGTATTCAAATCAACTTCTCTTTTGGAATCCCTATTTTCTATGTTAGTTCTTTTCTTTGTTTCTTTGTCACTAGATTCTAAATGCATGAGAGATAAAGTAGTACAAACATACTCTAAGATTTCCCATAGTGAAGGTGGCTTTTATAGCTACTGAAAGGAGACCAGGTTATACTAAATGAGGAAGCAGTAGAAATGATGCCATGCTGGAAACCAGTAGTCCTGGGTTCTCGTCCCCATTCTACCAGCAACTGACTTGAAGTTCTATTCAATAAAAATCAGGTACCAACTACAGACAAAACAGTATTCTAAGTATTGTGAAAATAAAGACAGAAATAAAGCTTTCCTTGCCCTGAAGGGGCTTCCATAAGGAGTGCTGGATGCAGAATCAGAGCACCAAGGGTCAGATTCTCCCTTTGCCTCTTCCTTTGTACCTGTTTGACTTTGGAGAAATCTCTTAACCTGGGCTGCAATTTTCTTATCTGCAAAATGAGAGTGTTGCACTAGCTAACCTCTATGGTTCCTTCTAGCTCTAGTCTATTTTCCTATGAGCATTCTCTTGGAAAGAGGAGAGGGAACATGTATCTGGGTGGGGGAGAATATAAGGGAGACAGAGGAAGAAGAAATCATTAATAATTGGGGAATCTGAGAAGGTTTCACAGAGGAGTTGGGCTCCTGGGCTGGTCCCTGAAGGAAGAGAAGGATTCTGAGACACAAGGCTGAAGAAGGCATGGGGGATGACTTGGTTAAAGGGATGTAGGCAAGTAAATCGAATGGTAGGTAGTGGATAGAATGTTGATCTTGGGGTCAAAAGACCTGAGTTTGAATCTTGCCTTAGACACTTATCATCTGTGTGACCCTGTATGAGTCACTTTTTTAGTCTTAGTTTCTTCACTTGTAAAGTGAGGATAACATTAGCACCTGCCCCATGGGATTGTTGTAAGGTTAAAATGAAGTAGAATATGTGTAATCGTACTTCGGAGTTACTCTTTCAGAAGGAGACTGATTACATCTCTCCATTAGGGTACTAGGGGTACCACTGAAGGGCATTAGTGTGGCTGAGCATAGTGTTTGGCATACATGAGGTACTTGAAACATTTTAATAGTTAATTAACTATTGAATTTCTCTAATTCTATTAGCTTGAACTTCCATTTTGGTGTTTTCCCATCATGTTTAGCTTCTAGGAATTAGTATCAGAGGAGGCAATTAGGTGGCTCAATGGATAGAGCTCTGGGCCTGGTGTCAGGAAGACCTGATTTCAAATCCAGCCTCAGATACTTATTAGCTCTGTGACCCTGGGGAAGTCAGTTAACCTCTATTTGCCTTAATACACTGGTGATGGAAATGGCACAGCATCCCAGTGTCTTGGCCAATAAAACCTCATGAACAGCATGGTCCTGAAGAGTCAGACACAACTGAACAACAGTTAGTATCACAATTCCTTATAACCAGTTGACATCAATTAGCTTTTACAAAGGGATATTTAACTTGAAGATATAGTAAGGACAGCATAGGCTCCCCCAGCATAAAGAGATTGTAGGTATGGAGGAACAGGATGAATGCCCAAAAGATCACGAGTCATGTATTTATTATTACATTAGCATGTAAATGTGTATGTCTACCTCAGCTTACAGTCTCATAATACCTTGATTAAGAGCTCAGATCTCCTGGGTCTCCGCCCTTCTATCAGGTTGTTGCTGGGCAGATTCATAGGGACAATGTGGGAGGGGAACCTTAGGGGCAGTCAATCAGCAGGTGGTCTAGACTGTGATTTTTTTCTTCCCCTCTTGTCAATGATGAGGACAATGTGATTAGTAAAGTTTACTAACAATAAGCAGATTTTTTTTAAACTCACCTTGCATTCTTAACCCTAAATATAACTGACTCAGCCACCTATTGGGTACACTGGAACTTCTTGGTATCTACATGGGTCAATCAGTGGCCAATCATGGGGTCACTCCTCTCAGGTAGTGGGCCAATCCTCACACTCTCTTTTCCCTTGTCTCCACAACACCTTGTGGGCACATCCTTCCCCATGATACCACTTTGATCCCTGTGGATAGTCATCTGAGACTTGACACAATTTTTACATAGCATTTACCCCACCAAGTTCACTTCCAAAATTGGTATGATTGATGATGCGTCTCTTCTATTGTAGGGCTGGACCAGGAAGATCACTTGGGACTTTGGTCCCCATACAATGCTCTTCCACTCATTGTCTGGCTTCTGGCAAATCCTTGAGTGGACTTATTTCCTGATTCTGGTGGCTTTCTTTCCTGACCTTTGGAAGTTCACAAGGTCATAGCCACCTCAAATCTCCTTTACCTAAAACAGGACAGAATAAATGGTGAAGAAAAAACAAAGATCTGTATTCACAGGCCACATACTGGTCTTGGATGGGGAGAGCCTGAGTCCTCTCTCCTTACAGCATCATCACTCACCTGAATATCATGTAGGTAAAAAAAAACAACAACAAGTCAAACAAAGGCCAGGTCCTCACTGACTATTTTGAATGTATTCCTGTTCTAGCTACACAATCAACACAATCATGTGGTTACCAGACTGGAGCCAGGTATACCATACCCCACCTTGGGAATCAGGGCATTTCTGTTACATGTTATCATGCCTTCCTAGAAGGAGGTCTCAGCTTCTTCCATGTGGGAGATTAACTCATTCCCTCCATTCTAAATACAAATTACTTTGCAACCCTTAAAATACTATATAAATCAGAGCTATTATTATCGTGCTGAGTTTGGGAAACAGTTTTCTAGTTGTTGTAAGAAGAGTCTAGGAACTGAAGTAAAATTGACTCAAGACTGGAAATATAGGCTGGAAACAGATTGTGGAAGGTCTTAAATGCTACACCAATGAGTTTGTATTGATGAGAAATTGTAGGAAGTCATTGGAGGTTTCTGAGCAAAGGTGACATGGTCCGATCAATGCCTTTAGAAGATTGTTTCACACATAGCTTAAGGATTTAAAGTGTAAGTGAAGTGTTCTAGCATGCAGCTCACTCTGCCATATACATAGCTGAGGGGTCAAGCCAGGGACCTGTAGTCCTGAACATAGCCCAAACAAGATTAAAATGTAATTAGGAGGTGTTTAGTAGCATAAACCCATAGATATTTCATAATAATGTTTAACAAAAAAAATAACAAAGCATAGAAAATAGTACATTTTTAAAACTAAGTCTATATGTGATCCACATATGTATGATTTTCTGTTGTTTTTCATTTGTCTGTCTGTTGTATCTGACTCCTCATGACCCCCTTTGGGATTTTCTTGGCAAGGATACTGGAGTGGTTTGCCATTTCTTCTCCAGCTTGTTTTACACATGAGGAAACTGAGGTAAACAGGCTTAAATGAGTTGCCTATGGTCACACAGCTGGTAAGTGTCTGAGGCCAGATTTGAACTCAGAAAGGTGAAACTTCCTGACTCCACACCCTTCACTCTATCCACTGCACCACCTAGCTGCCCCTATATATGGTTTAGGGGCCCTTGTTTCCATTTGAGTTTGACACTGCTAGTATAAAGGATGCAATGAGGAGCAGAGATTCAGGGAGCACAATTTTAGAAGAGTAGAATAACGTTCTAAGCAGTAGATGAAGAGGAAGTAAAATCAACAAGGCAACATAGCAAATACTTTGATATGGTGGAGGGCAAAGGTAAAGAGAAGACTCAAGATCAACTCCAAGGTGATAATTCCGTGTGAACTCAAGGAAGATAATACCCTGAATAGAAATAGATTTTTTTTTGGTGGTTGGATTTAAGAGTGAAGATGATGAACTTTATTTTATGAATGTTGACTTTTAGATGCCAATGAGAAGATACACCCATGTGGATATATACAGTAGGCAATTGTGAAACTGAAGCTCAAGAGAAATTAGGACTGGCCATATAGATTTAGAACCTAATTGTTAATATATGATAATTAAATCATTGGGAGCAGATGAAATTGCTGAGAAAGGGATAGAGAGAGAAAAAGGCCCAGGTGGTCAGAGCCTAGGAGGACACTCATGTTTAGTGGAAAAGAGATGGATGAAGATCCAGCAGAGAAAACTGAGAAGGCATAAGCAGGTAGGAGGAGAACCAGGAGGGAGTTAGCACAGAAGCCAAGGGAGATGGGAGTACTGAGGAGGAGAGGGTGGTTGATAGTGTAAAAGAGATGTCAAGGATATGTCATTGTAGAGAGGTCAAGGAGAATGAAGACAGAAAAGGCTGTGATATTTAGCAGCTAAAAGAAGTCATATATAACCTTTGAGATAATTATTCCAATTGAGTGATTGGGTCTCGCAAGTGAGAGGATGATGAGGAAAAAGGGCCAAGAAGTATAAACAGTTTCATTACAATATCAGTAAAATGCAGAAGAGACAGGATGAGAGCTTGAGGAGATGCCAGGGCAAACTGAAAGTTTTTTTTAAGGATGGGAGAAATCTGAGTATTTTTGTAGGCATGAGGGAAGAAGTCAATAGATAGGGACAAGTTGTAGAAAAGAGAGGGAGAGTGCAGAGATTATCAGTAGGGAGGAAAGGATGAATAAGCTTTACCTTGGAGGAAACAGAAGGATTATCCTTTGCAAAGAAGGTTCTCTGCTTCAGCACAGACTAGAGAAAAGGAAGTAAGGTTGGATGAAGAGGTAGAAAGAAAGCTTTAGGTGTGGAGTAGGGAACTTGGACTGGATGATCGTGATTTTTCTCAGTAATGTAGTAGTCAAGGTCATCTTCAGGGAAAGAGGAATGTGGAGTGTTTGGGGACTGAGGAAAGAGGAGAAAGTTTGGAACAGCTTCTGTCAATAGTGGAATGGACAGTAAATGCTTTGGGGATCAGTTTCCTCATCTGTAAAGAAAGAGGATTGGATTGTATATCTTTAAGGAGGTCTTTTCAGGATCTAATATTCTACTGTAGCCAGATGGCCACGTTGCCCCGTAAGGTTTCAGAGGATAAACCCAAGACCACAATGGTACCCAACTCTTTCTTCAGAGCAAATCATATGGCTTTACCCATGTAGTATTTGTTCTCACAATTTTTATTGCTTGGTTTATTTTATTTAATTTTTTATTTTGCTAACAATGTGTTTGGTTTTCACATCACCTTCATTTCTAAATATATCCCTGAACCTTCCTTTCTGAACCAGGCATCCTGATAACAAAAAATGACAAGATGGGGGAAAAACAGTTTAGCAAAACTAATTGACACATAAACTTGTCTGATACTATATGCAAAATTCTATATTTCTGAGAAGGACACTGGATACATTTTCATATCTGTTTTTGGGGGTCAATCTTGGTCATTATAATTGTACAACAGTTTCATTTTCTTGATTCTTTCCATGTATCTCCATGATTTAGTGAATAGAGAGGTGGCCTTAATACCAGGAAAGCCTGGATTCAAGCCACATCCCTGACGTCTACTGACTGTGTGTGTACCAGGCATCACTTACCTCTCAGTATGGTAGGCAATTTTCTAAGATAATAATTGCTGGCTTACATTGGCAGAGGGAGTGTCTGTACTCGCAGCTTCCTATTACAATGAATTCACAGCATCAGTCCTTATCCCTTTCGTGAATAGTCCTTGAATTGTAGTGGATACTGTTTTCCTAATTCTTTGTATCTTGCTCTGCATCATATCATCTAAATCTAATTGGGATTCTCTGAATTCTCCATATTTATCCTTATTACAGGGTGATAATGTTACTTTATGTTCATATCTCACAATTTGTTTAAACATTACCCAATGGGCCATGTTGTTTCTAATTTTCTTGCTATCACAAAAAGGGCTGTTTTGAATGTTTTGTTCTTATAACATTCCTTTAAATTTCGATTCTTATTTCCATTTTACAAAAAGGGAAATTGAATCAAGAGTTGATAACTTTTTTAATCGTAAACTTATAATAAAGTCGAGAGAGGTCCATTGCTCTTTCTGCCAGCCTGTGTTGCCTTTCCATTACTTAAGGCAGCTGTATTAAGTACCCTAATATTCTATGCAACAATAGTCAAGTATCCCTACCTCTCTAGGATCCTGACACCATTGAATTCCAACCTAATTATCCCCAATATTATTGAATATGAAATTATGCATAAAAATGTTCACATACACCATCTTGGCATATAAAGAAACCCAGCTTGTTGAAATGGCTAACCAAATTATTGTTTCTCCATATTTAAAAAGCTTCTAAAATCTAAACTAAGTTATCATTGCTAAAAATGCTTTAAATTTCTGAAATAGCGCTAAAATGTTTTGGAGACAGAAAAATTAACTAGTCTATTTCAGTGTTCTTATTTCCTTAAAAAATATTTTAAAGTGTCATCTGTAGAGCATTTTACTCTCTGATAGATTACAACTCTAATGACAAGGAAAAAGAAACAGTGGTTTAAAAAAGAAATCTCCCTCTGAAAAGTACTATTTTTCTTCTAGGTGGAGTTGTCAGAGAAGACGATGAAGCATAATGAGATGTCGCAGCCTGGAGTGACATGTAAAGTAGCTCCAAAAACATTCTTCCTGATGTTGATGTTAACAATAAAGTATGTAAATACATTTAATCCCTTTATGGCCATATTTGCACCGTGGAAATCTTTCCTGCTACCATTTGGCTCAGATGGGTGGAAATATATTATTCAAACTCCAGTGGATTCCCCACTGAAGTTCAAGTTCTTTAAAACAAAAATAAAAATAGACAAAAACATGAACAAACAAAAAAAATCCCACTTGACCCACCAAAATCTATGATTGAATTCACCTTTTTTACTGTACAATTAAATCCCCTCACTCCCCAAACTTCTTTGCTAACAATGGTAGGAATGACTGGGCTGGCTACTTCCTTGGTATGCAAGATGGATGTGGTTTGAAGTTTTAATAGATTAGAAATAGGGAGATTTAATTCAACATAGTATTTTCTGACTTACCAAGTTTAGGTGATTGTTATTACGTGTGGTTTCTTTCCATTCCTATTTGTTTGATGGTTAAAAATAAAGTGAAATAAGACAGGGAAAAGGCTGCTGTGGGACAACTTAGAGTAAATGTGTCTGATAAAGGAGATAATCCAGTTTTTAGGGTCACACGGGGGGAAAAAGAGCATACACATACATGTGATCTCACCCTTATTAAAATTTACCAGGCCTCTTTAGTTCATTAGCTTCCTTTTTTTTTCATGTGGAAAAGAGTAGATAAAACATCTACTGAGGAAAGAAGACATTACATTTCAGAGGTGACCATGATATGACAAGGCCTCCTTTTAATAATAAACATTGTTCACTCTCCGGGCGGTAGACAGTATGCAGTGCTATAAAAACTGTAATTATGTTCTCCACAGGAAGCCTGCATTTAGAGTGACAGGAAGTATCTCTAAAAACCTGTTCGGTTCAGACTGCTAGTCTTAATTATATGTATTAGGAGTTTGTGTCTTTACTTTTTCTCTTTTAAAATTCAAAGAAAAAACCTAATTATAACTTGGACCCCAGTAAATTGGACCATATTTAGACAATGAACATTTGGCAATCTCTTTGCTTACCATGATGCTCTTGACTGATGCAGCTGCTACCGCAGCCAAGCCGGCTACCCCAAATAATTTGTTGTTGTTGCTCCAGGACAGAACTAAAACAAACAAAACCCAGACTAAAGGGAAATGACAAAATGATGCCTTCTTCAGTGAACAGGCTCCAACTTTTAAAAGAGGTGGAGTCGATTCCACAAGTGGGTCCCAATGTCTAGAATGACGTTTGATTCAAAGTAGCTAGATGGCATGGTGAATGGACCACTGGACTCAGAGTCAGGAAGATTTGAGTTCAAATCCTACCTTAGACATTTAGTAGTTGTGTGAATCTGGGCAAGTCACTTTTTTTGTCTGTAAAACGGGGATGATGATAACAGTGATAACAGGGTTAGTATGAGAATTAAAGGAGATAATATGTGTAAAGTAGAGTTGAAAGCATTATAAAAATGTATTTCACTTAGAAAATAGTAAATGAAAAATTACATCTTATTGGTAAGAACTTTATCTTCCCTTTGGATTAAAATTAGGAATGAATCAAGGCTTCTGGCGGTGATTATTTATGGTCTTCTTTCCTAATTCTAAAATTCTGGGATTCTAGGATATCTATGACTGAAGCGTAATTGGATGGAAATGGAATTTGGCTCTGATTATCTTGGTAGAGAGACTGCTTTACTTGAAGATCTTCACTTTAGTCCAGATTTAGCCATTCACCAGTTGAATGACTATGGACAAAAAACACTCTGCTTTTCATCTGTTTTATCCCCCCTTCATACCACATAGGTACCAAAACAACCTATTTAAAAACACACATCTGCCCATATCATTCCCTGTTTCAAGACTCTTTAGTGGTACTCTATTGCCTTTAGGATATAATATGAATTGTTCTGTTTATCATTTATAACCCTCCGCGGTTTGGCATGAGACCTATTTCTTATGTATCTGTGAATGAATCCCACCTTCTCCTCCCCTCATCCCCTCCCCCCAAATTCTGGGCTCTCATGGACCAGATCTGGGCCTTAGGACAGACTCAAAGATGGTCATTTTCTTCCTTCCCCTTTGCCTAACTCTTTACTTCTTCTACTCCTCTCTCCTCTCTTTTCTCTTTCTCTCCCACCTCCCCTTCTTATTCAGTATTATTCCAGGAAACCTCTGAAAAAAAGCTTGGGTGAACATAGCTCATGTTCATGTTTCCAAAATTATGAGGGGAAAGGGGTTTGTAGTTTCCATATAAACACTTAAGGTAGTATGTGGAAATCAGGTATGGAATAGACTTTGTCTCCATAGAAACTGCAGAAGATGCAACAGACTTGGAGAAACAAAAAACCATACATAAGTAGTCAAGTAGTCTTTCTGCTCCCTCCTCAACTCTCCCCCTCCTCCCCAAAGGAGCTGAATTTGGGCTTGCTATTGAGGGAACCCTTTGTGGTCCCAGTGAATGCCTCATTCCCATGGAATCCTATATAACCTGTGGGTTATGTTCAATTTGTAACAATGAAAATACATCCTGCATATCAGATATTTACATTATGATTCAAAACGGTAGCAAAATTACAGTTATGAAGTAGCAACGAAAATAATTTTATGATTGGGGGTCACCACAACATGAGGAACTGTATTAAAGGGTCACAGCATTAGGAAGGTTGAGAAACACTGCTATATAGTTTCTTCCTAAGACTTGTAGTGTGATGTGGCTTAGAGTCACTGGAAGGAAAACATGCTCTGGGAGCTGTGGAACAAGCAAATCCCCTTTCCACTGAACTTGACCTGTTTGAGGAACTTACCTGGCTTTGTACTTTAAGTAGCATAATGCTTGGGAACTAGATGAAGAGTCCTCTTTTTTCTCCAAGAAGCACCCTGTATCAGGAAATCCTATTTTCTTTCTAAAAGGGCACTTCCTTGAACCCTTGAACTAGGGAAATCTTGAATTGTAACTGCCTAGGAAATCTCCTTATTTAGACTAGAAGACCCGATTGTAGAATCCTAAAGTTTAGGGGATGAAAAAGCCTCTCCTCCTGCATGTATCAGAATTCCAACATAGGTCTGACCCCCAAGGTAGCCATTTTCAGTACCTGGGAGAACAGACTGAATATGGGTACGATTGCCTTCTCTTAGAACTCAAATTTATTCAGCTGTGTACTGGTCTGTCTTCTGAAGACAAAAATGAAGTCCAGAAAAGAGTGTTGAGCAGGATTGTCAGGTTGTTTTTATAGATCATGGAGAGGAGCAGCACCTACTTCATTTTGGGGATCTTTCTTTCCCCTGCCACAATGGCAGGACAGACTAGGATAGGTCACTTCCACCAGCCCTGTGGCATCCTCTATTTTGCCCCAACCCTCCAATGGGCAGCAGAAAGACAGGCAACGTCTGAGGGGAACCACAAATTTTTTTCATCCTCAATTAATCCTCATTGTCTAACTATCCAGTTCTGAACAGGCACAGATCATACACTGCCAGCTGGGTGCTATTAGATCTCTCCCCCTTCCCGTTCCCATTGCCAAGGGCTCTTTCCTTTCTCTTTCCTCTTCCCCTTCTGTGATGAAGCATCCCTCAGATGCCTTTAAACAATGCTCTATATTCCATAATTCCATCAAATTGACTGGGTGACTCATCAATTTGATTCGGTCTACCTTTTATATACATTATTCTCTTGACCTCTAAATACTCTCATTCTAGCCAAATTACCCCACTTTCTCTTCACCTAAATGTGGCATTCCATCTCATACCTTTGTTCATAGACCATATCCCATGCCTGTAATCTACTACCTCATCTCCCCTGACTCTTACAATCCTTAGCCTCATTTAAGGATGAGGCTAGGTGCTTCTTCCTATATAAAGTCTTTCTTGAACTCTCACTTTGTTTTCTCTCTCCTCAATTTATATTATATTTATTTGTCTCCCTATATGTTGAATCCCAGAATACAATGTAAATAAACTCCTTCAGGGTAGGGACTATGAATTTGTGTTTTCTAGAAGATTGTCTGGAACTATAGAGTGGAGCTCTAGAACCTATTGTCAGAGTACTTATATTGTTGGGATGACCTTGGGAAAATGGGACTGAATGTTACTGTTCCACAGCTGATATTTCATGTCACATCATCATGTTACTCATTGATCAGGATAAATTTCCCTGCATGGACTTTTCCCTCATGCCACTGTGGTGGCCTAAGAGATCTATAAGAAGCATAACTTAATATCTAGTCAATCTTGGGTCTCAAATTTTAATCACATAGGAAAATTCCTTAATAGTGGGCCTAATGGTTTATTTGTTATGTATTAGTTTTCAAAACTCCCACATAGACATGTACGTTTCTTATTTTTCACAGAAACTCTAAGGAAAATTTAAACATTGAGAAGCTTAGGAACTGATTAGGTTAGCTTGTTCCAATGGTGGTCCAATAAATCCAATAAATGACTTTGATTAAATCAGATTGGAGTAAAATATAATTCAGTCATCTCTTATTAAATTCTCCTCTATAGTTTCACACCTGGAAATACTGGTCTAATGGCTTATACCAAAAGTGTAAAACATGCCCTTAGTGAGCACAATCCCAGTATAGCTGAACCAGATTAAAATGTAATTGGGAAATATTTAATAAAACAATTAGAAATACAATAAAACATAAATAACATTACATTTTAAAAACTAAATTAATATACTGCTGCCAAACATCCTTGAATGTGACTCAGTGGACCCCTGTTTCTATTTGAGTTTGACAACATTGGCTTATTTAGTGTTAAAGTAGTTGGCAAACTGAGATAGCTCCGTTTTATAGCTTGAAACCAGATGTTGATATTCTGTATGTTCTCAACTAGAATCACATTTTATAGCTTATAAAATTTCTTGTCAGTTGAATTTTTCTCTAAATTGATTGGAAATCACCATCTCCTATCATTAAATAACTGTCTAGGCAACCCTAGTTTCATCTTGGGATGATTTAAGTAGACAGTGAAAGAGTTAGGAATAGGGGTGTACTGGTAAATATTTAATGACCCAAGGCACATTTTAAAGATTGATCTGCATTATTAACATCCCCCCTTCACTTTGTTAGATCTAGAAAATCAACAAAATAATAAATGAAGCCCTGATTTGTAGTGGTTATTCATTTCTGAGATGTAAATGCTCACAATGAAAATTTAACAGTTGACTTTTTGGAGCTTCTGTGAGTTGTTGCCAGCACATGCCTGGTTGGAAACCACTTACCTTTGGCATGAACTAGCCAGCTCTCAGTGGAGTTTGTATCTTCAACTACTAAACTGGGTCAGGTATTGATTTTCTCTGTAACAAGGGTCACTAGATAAAAAGCAACTAAGGGAAAATATTATGCTTAAAACTACAAAAAGTTTTATAGCAGAATCTTATTGAATCTACTTAATGATAAGAACCTTGAAGTTTGAAATATAGGATTTTTTCCAATTTACCAGCATGTAAATGAACACAATAAAAATCAAGCAATATTTATGTCAATAATGAACTATTCATTTATTTTGACAAATTTAGTTAAATTTGGGTTATACATGGAGCATATTTGTTATTTTGTTGTATACTTTATGAAAGTAATGAGCAACAGAAATCAGCAAGATAGTTTTGGTACTTTACCAAATAAATGATTTGATAAGAAGTCTAGGGAAGATTATCAAATTCAAGAGGGACTTGGGACAATTGGCCAACTGTTAAAACAGCATATACTAGAGAATGATACAGTTTTTCACTTACTTTATCCCCAAAAAGATAATGTCTTGCAGAAATAATTCCTAATGTAAATGTAACTAAAGATCTCACTTAATTCTTTTAGCCCTTGCTATCTAGCCTCAGTGTGGGGTGTTTTAGGTAACCACAATTATGCAAATACAGCCCAATTCCACATGCACAGTGCTTTTACTACCAATGTAAACCATAAATTCTGCAGCAAAACAGCAAAGTAAGTAACGAAGGAAATCCAATGGTGGAGTTGTTCTCTACCCTCGTATATGGAAAGGCATCATTGTCCATGTCCAAAGCAGAAGGACTACTACCTGGATAGCCATCCTTGGGTAAGGAAGGGTTATACATAGCAGCTAAATGTACCAACTGGCGGTGCTTCCACTCTCCCTCCACAATGGCCACTCTGCTCTGCCTTTAATGGTGTCATTCACTGCTTTCCTGCTGCTCTTGTTTTATTTGCTATACCTATCTTGTTGCCACTGCTTGTTCTCGCTCAGAAGGAATGTCTTTACTGTTTTGCAAGACTGCCTGGGCCAATATTCCTTGGATTTATTAAATTTTCAGCACACCTATCAGGTTTCACTACACCCCGCTGATGCTCAGGTAACTCAAGATCTTTTTGACTGGATTCATCACTACCCGAAAAGAATTTTGTTTAGACCTTCTTCTGGTGGGGTCCGTCAGTTCATAGAATTGGAATTGTAAGGGAATTTATAGGTCATCTAGTGTAATTTTCTTAGTCTTCAGATGGGGAAGCTGAGCCTCCCCACCAACCACCAATCTAGTCATTCTCCTTACCTTCAAGAGAGCCATATCTTTGTCAGACCAATGAGACTTTATCTTATTTCAAAAGACTCCCAAGGATTTTCTCTCAATCATGTATTCCAGTGTACTTAGCAATTTAATTGTGATAATTTTCCTTATTTCTTTTTTGTTTTTATATTTTTTTTAGTTACATGAAAAAACAATGTTTTTACCCTTTAAAAAAAAAACAATTTTGAGTTCCAAATTCTCTCCCACCTTTCCTACTCTCTACACTTTGAGAAGGCAAATAATTTGATAAAGGTTATACATGTGCAGTCATGCAAAACACATTTCCATGTTAATCATGTTGTGAAAGAAAACACAGTCAAAAAAATAAATAAAGTAAAAACAACAACAACAACAATCTGCTTTGATCTACATTCAGACACCATCAATTTTTCCTCTGGAAGTAGATGACATTTTTCAACAAAGGTCCTTCAGTACTGTCTTGGATCATTGTATTGCTGAGAATAACTAAGTCAGTCAGTTGATCATTGTATGATATTGCTGTTACTGTGTAAAATGTTTTCCTGGTTCTACTCACTTCTCTTTGCATCAGTTAATGTAAATCTTTCTAGGTTTTTCTGAGAGCATCATGCTCATTTTTTATAGCATGATAGTATTCCATTAAAATTATATACTGCAACTTGTTCAGCCACTCCCCAGTTGATTGACATCCCCTCAATTTCTAATTTTTGGCATCACAAAAATTGCTACTATAAATATTTTATACATATAGATCCTTTTCCTATTTTTAAAAAACTTATTTTAGTTTACGACATTCAATTCCACAAGATTTTGAGTTACAAATTTTCTCCCTGTCTCTCCCCTACCCCCACTCCAAGATAACAAGCTTACTGAATACCCCTTCCCCTAATCTGTTTTCTATTATATCCTCTTCCATTCCCCCTAACTTTCTAGTAGGGCAAGATAGATGTCTATACCCTAGTGCTTGTATATCTTATTTTCCAGTTGCATGTAAAAAACAATTTTTAAAATTTTTTAACATTTGTTTTTAAACTTTGATTTCCAGATTCTTTGTCTTCTTCCCTCCTCACTCACCCCCACTGGGAAGACAAACAATTCAATACAGGTTGTACAGGTGTAGTTATGCAAAACATTTCCATAGTAGTTATATTGTAAAAGACTAATTACATTTCCCTCCATCCTATCCTGCCTCCCTCCACTTATTCTATTTTCTCCTTTGACTCTGTCCGTTTTCAAAAGTGTTTGCTTCTAACTACCCTCTCCACCAGTCTGCCTTCCTTTCTATCATCCCCCTCTTATCCCCTTCCTCCCTACTTTCCTGTAGGGTAAGATACCCAATTGAGTGTGTATATTCCCTCCTTAAGCCAAATTCAATGAGAGTAAGGTTGACCCATTCCCTTTCACCTTCCTGTTCTTCCCCTCCATTGTAACAGATTTCTCCTGCCTCTTTTATATGAGATAATTTACCCTATTCTATCTTTCCCTTTCTCCTTCTCCCAATATATTCCTCTATCACCTTTTAATTCTATTTTTTAAGATATCATCCCTTCATATTCAACTCATCCTGTGTCCTCTGTCTTTGTATACATGTATACACAT
>CM053582.1:322726413-322749792 GCA_028627135.1 Pseudochirops cupreus | reverse complement strand
ATCTACACATACACATACACATACACACACAGATATATATTCCCTTCAACTATCCTCATACTGAGAAAAGTCTCATGAGTTACAATTATCATTTTTCCATATAGGAATATAAATAGTTCAACTTTAGTAAGTTCCTTATGATTTCTCTATCCTGTTACCTTCTTATGCTTCTCTTGCTTCTTGTATTTGAAAGTCAAATTTTCTGTTCAGCTCTGGTTTTTTTTCATCAAGAATGCTTGAAAGTTCTCTATTTCATTGAATATCCATATTTTCCCCTGAAGTATTATACTCACTTTTGCTGGGTAGGTGATTCTTGGTTTTAATCCTAGCTCCTTTGACCTCCAGAATATCATATTCCAAGCCCTTTCATCCCTCAGTGTAGAAACTGCTAGATCTTTTGTTATTGTGAATGTGTTTCCACAGTACTCAAATTGTTTCTTCCTGACTCCTTGTAATATTTTCTTCTTGACTTAGGAACTCTGGAATTTGGCTATAATATTCCTAGGAGTTTTCTTTTTGGGATCTTTTTCAAGAGCTGATCAGTGAATTCTTTCAATTTTTATTTTGCCCTCTGGTTCTAGAATATCAGGGCAATTTTTCTTGAGAATTTCTTGAAGGACGATTTCTAGATTCTTTTTTTTGATCATGGCTTTCAGGTAGTTCAATAATTTAAAAATTATCTCTCCTGGATCTATTTTACAGGTCAGTCATTTTTCCAGTAAGATATTTCACATTGCCTTCTATTTTTTCATTTGTTTGGATCTGTTTTATAGTATCTTGATTTCTCATAAAGTCATTAGCTTTCATTTGCTTCAATCTAATTTTGAAGGAATTATTCTCTTTGGTGAATTTTTGAAATTCCTTTTCCATCTGGCTGATTTGGCTTTTTAAGGCATTCTTCTCTTCATTGGCTTTTTGGGCCTTTTTTTTTTTGCCATTTGAGTTAGTCTAATTTTTAGGGTGTTATTTTCTTCAGTATTTTTTGAGTCTCCTTTAGTAGGCTGTTGACTTGCTTTTTATGGTTTTCTTGCATCATTCTCATTTCTCTTCCCAATTTTTCCTCCACTTCTCTTACTTAATTTTCAGAATCCTTCTTGAGCTCCTCCATAGCCTTCAACCAATTCATATTTTTCTTGGAGGATTTTGATGCAGGAGTTTTGACTTTGTTGTCTTCTTCTGGCTCCATGTTTTGATCTTCTTTGTCCCCACAAAATGATTCTGTGGTCTGATTGTGCTTCCTCTGTTTGCTTATCTTGCAAGCCAATTACTTGACTTTTGAGCTCTTTGCCACAGTAGAACTCTGTTTCGAGAGTGGAGATAGCGGTGTCCCAAATTTCTGGCGATTTTGTGGCTGTTGTCAGACCTATGAGGAGGGTGCCCTCTCTACAGCCATAGTAAGCTCTGGCACACTAGCATTCCTCACCCCAGGACCACCACCCAAGACTGAGACTCAGATACAAGCAGGTCAAAGCAAGAGTGATTACCCTCTAAAGGGTCACTTCGTCCCCCTACAATCTGCAGGCCAGGAGCTCTGGAGGCAGCCACATGACAGCAGCTGCAGCCACTGTGCCACCACTACCTCTGTCACCCTGGAGAAAGGGACCAGACTGCCCTTTTCTCTTACCCAGTTCCATCAGAGTTCCCCCCTGATCTTTTACTTTCTCTTTGGCATTTATGGGTTGAGAAGTCTGGAAACTGCCACCTCTGCCAGTGATTCACTCTCCTGAAGTCTGCTTCACCTGGTCAGGGCCACAAGTCTGGGCTGGTGTGGCTCTTCTCCCAGCCTGTGATGGACCCTACCTGTCAGCCTGCCAGGCTGCCTTCAGTGGGAAATTTGTTTCTTTCTGTCACTTTGTTTGTTCTGTAGCTCTAAAATTTGTTTAGAGTAAATTTTTTTTACAGGTATTGGAAGTGGTTGGAATGGGAGCTCAAGCAAGATTCTGCTTTTACTCCATGGCTTTTCCCGCTTTTCATATTATTAAAAAATCTTTTTAGGATATACGTTTAGTAGTGGTATTCCTAGGTCAAAGGGTAGACACAGTTTTATAGTCTTTTGGACATAATTTTCTTTATTTCTAACTCAAATTCCTCACATTACAAATAAAATCAATTCCCTTGTTCTATCTTCAATAGAAATGGAGAGTAGGAGGTTACCTCTCTAACAGGTCATCTTCAAATGGAAATGGAATGATCCTTCTTCTGGGCCTCAATGTCAGGACAATTCTGCCTCCTCTTTACCTGGTATCTAAAATAGTGGCTCACAAGGTGTATACTATGGATGCCTAGGGCATCATGGATTTATTGTTAAGAGGCTCTTGAATCCATATGTTTCCTATGCACTGGTATATTTGTTTGTTGTTTCTGTTCAGTCATTTTCAGTGTGTTCAGTCAATTTCAGTCATTTGTGACCCCATATGGGTTGGGGGTTTTTTTTTACCCTTTTTTTTTGAAGAGCAATTGGGGTTAAGTGATTTGCCCAAGGTCACATGGCTAGGTTTTGTGTTAAGTGTCTGAGGCTGGATTTGAACTCAGGTCCTTCTGACTCCAGGGCCAGTGCTCTATTCATTGTGCCACCCAGCCGCCCAATATGGGGTTTTCTTGATGAAGATACTGGAGTGGTTTTCCATTCTTTCTTCAACTCATTTCACAGATGAGGAAACTGAGGCAAATAGGGATATGTGACTTGTGCAGGCTCACATAGCTAATAAGTGTTTAAGGCCAGATTTGAATTCAGCAAGATGAGTCTTCTTGGTAATGGGCCCAGTATTCTCTCCACTGCCCTAAGAAAACATGCCTCATGAATAGTGGCTTTTTTGTCAGTGATTTTTATTATCCCTGCTTTATTTGTATCTAATGAAAAAAAATCCGGCCTTTTGGGAATAAAATATGATCTTTCCTTTTAAAAGCATTACTACATTGATATTAGCTTTTTGTCATGTATTTTTTTTTCAATCAACAAAGATTACTATAACCCACTATCATAATGGGAGGGGTCCCTAAGGTTAAAAGAGATCTCATTAAAAGAAAAGTCTGAGAACCATTGATCTAAGTCATATAGAGGGGGATTTTGTTTATTTCTATTAACAATTTGTGCACCACTAAGATCTTAAAAGATCTCAATCCATTCAGCCATAAATGGATTGTGATCCACCAGTTGAAAAGAGCCTGATTAAGACACCCGATATTTCAGAGAGACTGCCTAATGGACAATTTGGCTATTTATTCTTAGAGGTTGTCTAAATTCTATCCCTGTATTAAGTTAGATCATCAGAAAACTATGTACTGGGACCATATTATCTTAGGTCCCCATGAAAAAGCTTTCACTATGTTAAGATGGAATCTTATGCCTCAGCTTTTATAGAAGGTCAATATCAGTAATGTCTACTTGAAAAATGTGTCCATATATTTTGTGAGACTATTGCTGAACACATGATCCATTATGTTACTTATTGCCTCTCACATAAAGATCCATGTAATAAATTCCTGTTGATAGAGGTCAGTAGCATGACTGAGTATGTCTCCCCTCCTACCCATAGCATATCTGATTCCTTATGTCAGACAATGAGAACTATATAATTAAGTGTGTCTTCCTCTTCACCTTAGCTCTGGGTAAACTCAGAGTCAACTCAGAGCTAAGTTCAGGGTGCCATTGTAGTAATTCATTCAAACCAGGTACCTGCTTAATCTATTTTTCTGCTCCTTTTAACTATTCTCTCAATTCTGATGATTATTTTTTGTTTTTAAATTTTGAATTGCTCAGTTTCAGATGTGATTTTTAACTTAGAAACCTGTATCAAATTCTTTTCTTTTTTCAAATACAGAGCATGAATTATTAATAAATCTTTCTTTTCAGAGATTCTGGACTTTTAGGGGGGATTTTTGCTTGATTTTGAATTATCCTCTTCTTTTTCCTCTTGTGTTTCTGGGCCACTTACCTAAGAATGCAGGGGAGTGGTATACTGAGAGGAAACAATGTATATTTGAGATTTTAAAATTGAAAATGATAAGATTCTGGGAGAAGATGCCCTGGTAGAGCACTTGAGTGAGGATTTGTCACTGAGATCTTGGATAATTGAGTGGATATAGTCATCTGAGCTAGTAGTGATCAGTCTTAAAGCTTAGGATCTATCAGTGGTCTCAGCTGTGCAAATGATCTCAGAACCAAAGAACTTCTTCAAACTGCAGTTGGGAACTTTGTGGTCTTTCCTGTGCTCAAGAGAGTCTTTGGAGCAATCAGATAAGGCATCCTATTCCTGGAGACTCATGGGAGCTGGTATAGGGCTCTGGAAATCATGGTATCTGCTAACAAGTCCATGGAGACTGATGAAATGAAGCCCAGATGCCAGCATAGATTATCATGCAGAGTGAACATTCACCTTGGAAGTATAGAACAAGTGTGATCATTTAGCAAATTTATTTCAGGAAAACCAATCAGGACAGAGAGGAATTAGTCAGAGCACAGTAGGACTTCTGTATACAAAACCATTGAGACGTGCAGGGAGCTTACAGAAAGGAATATGAGGTCACCAAGGGATCATCTAGCAGAGGTTCCCAAAGTGGATGATACTGGCCCCTGGGGGATGTTGGACTGATCCAGGGAAGAGAAGAAAATTTTGAAAAACCATTCATGCATAGTTCATCTGTTGTGTAACAGAGTTGAAGTCATAGTGATTATGTTATTTTCCAAATAAACACACAAAATACAAGTTATAACCAATCAGTGGTTAAGTCCACCAAAAGGTCTTAATGAGCAAGTGTTGGCAAGGCAACCTGTCACACATTGTTTGGAAGTCCAGAATGCATTGGCAGGAATATATGCATGTAATGACTTGTTTACAATACAATTCTATATGATTGCATGATGCAGTATTGTATTGTCAAAATTTCAATGCAGGGAAAAACCTACAAATTTACAATAAATTATTAAATTTAAGATGTCATGTTTAAAAATTATATTTTTTTTAAAATGATGCAAATTTCAACAATATTAAAGGGTTAAAGAAAGTAGATTTCCAGGGGACTCTAAGTAATTTTTTAAAGAGGTGGCAGTAGGACAAATAAATTTGGAAACCTTTGGTCTAAAGCCTAGATGAAAAATATAGGGAGCCAAGAGTGAAATTTTCAAGGGCCAGAAACTATATAGCATGCTCTAGGAAGGTATATAGAAGAAACTTGCAAAGTTAGTACAGTATAGTCTGAAATTCTGGGAATAATATTTAGGTCCAGGAGGAAAGTTTCTTTCACAATTGGGGAAGAGAGAAGCTTGTAAATGTTTAACAACCAGCTCTCCAGGAAAAAAAAAAAGTACATGACACTTTTAAATTTAATCTGCAATATTAACATTTCCCCCATGATTTCTAGAAATCAATTCATCAGCCCCTGGTTTGTAGCATTTGCCAGTTTCCAAAGTGTAAATGCTAACACTGAAACCTGAGCAATTGGCTGCTGGGCCAGTAGGAATGGGGTCCGGTATACCCAGAGAGAAAGCTTGAGGTGCTGATTCAGAACAAACAGCTATCAGGTGCAGAAGCTAGCTCAGAAGTTTTCTCTTTTCTCATGGTAGAGCTGGCTTTTTTGGAAGAGTTGGACCACACTGCAGCAGCTGCACACAGAGGGGTACTTCTGGTAGATGGGAGAAAGGCAGTGCCCTCCCTTTCAGATGGCAGAAGGTAAGTGCCCTATCAACCTGAAGATGTCTTTCACCAGTCAATTAGCATTTATAAAGTGCTTTGTTGTTGTTATTGGTCAGTTTCCAGTTGTGTCTGACCTTTCATGACCCCATTTGGGGTTTTCTTTGCAGAGATACTGAATTGATTTACCATTTCCTTCTCCTGGTCATTTTTACAGATGAAGAAACTGAAGCAAATAGGGTTAAGTGACTTGCCCAGGGTCACACAGCTAATAAGAGTCTGAGGTCAGATTTGAACTCGGGAAGATGAGTCTTTCTGGCCTGGCACTTCATCTACTGTACCACCTAAACATTTACCATGTGTCAGTTACTGGGAATGACAGATACAAGACAGTCTCTTGCCTAAGAGAGCTTACATTCTAATGAAGGAAGGCAAGGCTTAAAAAAGAGCTGAAAATCAGCATAGTCAGTGTGGTAGAGGAAGTCTGCAGTATAGCCTGGAGAGGAATGAGACATAGCTTGTCTGTGTGCACTCCTTAAATGGAAATTCTAGGGGGAGCCATTTGGTCTGAGCAAGAGACTACAAGGGTAGAGCTATTCCCTATACCAGTCTCTCTTTGATTGTCACTATCGTATTAACTACCAGTAGAGCCAACTAGGTGGCTTAATACCTGTATGAACCTGGACAAGTCAGTTAACCTCTGTCTGCCTTAGCTTCCCCATTGTAAAATGGGAATGATTAATAACACCAACCTCCCAGAGTTATTATGAGGATCAAGAGAGATGGTATTTATAAAATGATTAGCACAATGCCTGCCACATAGTAGGTGCTTAATAAGTCCTTGATTTCCCTCCTTCCCATTTATGTTTTGTGGTTACAAAATGCTTGACGTACATTATCTTAGATTCTCACAACCGCCCTGTGAGGTGGATTAGCACACAGTTCTCAAGACTTTGATGGATTTGTAATTTCATCTACGTGGGTACGCCTTCCAACACCATAATCACCATTCATCTAAACCCTCTCATCCCGTACCACTCTTGTCAGTATCTTCCTGTCTTCAGAGGGTCCAACCAGTGTCCTTCCTCTTGTTCTCTTGATGTGGTTTCTTACCAACGGAGCACCCAAGTGGTTCATTTGTTATTCTTCATTCTTCCATCTCACCTCATTTCTATTCATAGACATAGTCAGTAATATGTTCTGTTTTTCACCTGAGGAAACTGAAGCTCTGGGAAATGGAGCCATTTGCCAAAGGTCGCTCTGAATTTAAGTGGTGGATCTAGGACTCAAACCTTGGGTCTAGTGTCCTCTCTACTACTTCATGCTGTGGGGTCCCAGTGCTCTCAGGGTGGGTAGTCATAGGAAGGAGCAGCACCATACTACACAAGCCACTGCCTGGTGGTCTGTGATAAGGTTTGGCTCACAGACCATTGCCTGAGGCAATTATGTGCCTCAGGCAATACCTTTACACATCATTCTTTGTAGGCAGGAGTATAGTGAGGAAATGTAGGGAAAAGTGACTTTTGGTCTGGCATCCAACCCACACTGAACTGGGGCAGGGATGACTTCTGGGGGAAGGAATTAAAAGGATGAGTCAGTGTAGTAAGAGAAGAATGAGGCAGAACTCACTTCATTATTATCTTCATGGAGGATTAAGTCTAGCTTTTAGATTTTGTAACTTTGTAACTTGTCTCCTTTACTTATTAAAACATCCATTCTCCCCTGCACCTTTTTTTTATTAGAAAAAAATACAATTTTTAGGATATTTAAGGGAAGATTATTTAGGAAAAAACAAGTTGGGAGAGAAATGGAATCCTCCCACTTCACATTGAAGGAACTCAATCAAGAAAATGGGTGGGGGTATAATGAATGAAAAAAAAAGGAGGGCAAAAAGGGTAGGAACTAGTAAGTCAAGCCCTGGGATTCATGGACGAAAAAAGTAGAAGTGGGAGAGCTGATAGGCCCCCCAGAAGAACTTTTAGGGTGTAATATCAGCAGAAACATCTCTGCCAACCACATCCACCGAGACTTTAAAAAATTAAAATGAATTTGGTTTGAAGAATTTCACATCTCTCGAGATAAATAGAGACAACTTGGATAAAGAGCTTGACCAGGGTTGGGAATTGTAACTGATTCAGTTTAGTTCAAGTTCAGTTCAATGTAAGGTGAGATTCTAGGGAGGTGAAAGACAAGTCTCAATCCATCTCAATCCTTTCACATTCTAAAGCAAGCTTCCTGTGACTTGCAGAGTTTTAATCTGAATTGAAGGCCTTTTCTTTTCTAAACTCTGTAAACTCTTTAACTTTTTGTCACTTTGTCAGTATATAAGAATGAAATATATTAGCATGTGTAGAAATAAAATGGAATGTATGGTTATATGTGAGGTCCAAGAGCATCAATTCAGTTCATTTGTATGGGAGAGAATAGATTGTGTCTGAAGGTGGCAGACATAAGGAACTTCTGTTTTTGATTTGTTACTGCTCCAGCAGTTTGTTGTTGGGTATCAAACCAGAAAGCAGAGTGTCAAGGAATCTAAACCTCGCACTAGGCTGCATGTTTGGAATTCATCAAGCCCAGGAAAGATACACACATTTTTAAGATGTCATAAAAGAGATTACCTTATATGGCATTTAAAAATGTGTATAGGGGCAACTAGATGGCACAGTGAATAGAGCACCGGTGCTGGAGTCAGGAGGACCTGAGTTCAAATCTGCCCTCAGACACTTGACACACTTACTAGCTGTGTGATCTTGGGTAAGTCATTTAACCCCAATTGCCTTGCCTTCCCTGCCTCAAAAAAAAAAAAGAAAATGTATATGATATGTATGTATATGTGTAAATCCACATGTATGCATGTATATGTATATGTGCATATGGATGCCATATGAGGTAATTTCTGGGACAGCTAGATGGCACAATTGATAGAGCTCTGTGTGTGGAGTCAGAAAAGACCTGAGTTCAAATGTGAACTCAGACACCTACTAGCTGTGTGATGCTGGGCAAGTCGTTTAACCTTTGTTTGCCTTACTCCATTGTAGAGCAAAATAGTAAAATACTCTGGTATCTTTGCTAAGAGAACCCCATGGACAATATGGTCCCATAGGGTTATGAAGAATTGGACAAGACTGAATGACTCCAGCCCTTTTGGGGGGTAGAATTCAGTGTATTTCTTTAGTTCACTTGTAGAAATTATAGAGCATCTTGTTACCTCAAGGACTGAGTTATATTGTACTTGAGCAATATATTGGGCATTTCTCTTACATTAATAGGAAAAGCCTAGAGTGCAACTGTTATCTCTCTTCCCGGGGCAGCAGCATTTAGGTGAAACTTTGTTTCTGCTTTCATCCTTTCTGCTAACATATGTGAAAACAGAAGTAACATCCTGGCTGTAGTCCACTCCTCTTAGTATTAAGTGTGGTGGAAAGAGTCTTGGAGACAGAAGACCAGCTCTGATTCTCACTAGCTATTTGATTCTGGACAAGTCACTTGGGCTTCTCTGAAACTCATATGTAAAATGGGTCTAACAATAACTGTACTATGGAACTCACAAATTGGTTGTGAGGGAATGAAACGTCAACCCTAAAGCTGATAGGGAGAGGGACTGGACCTAAAATTGCAGTAATGTACGATCCTCCTGGATGAAGAAGTTCCCTTTACCAAGGCAGGTTGACACTTTCTATGAAACTTACTGTCTTAGAGCGTTGCCTAGAGCATGGGGAATTTGTGTGACATATGGCTAGTATGTATCATACTCTGAGGCTAAAGACCCCTAAAGTGCAAAAGAAATGTGGACTGTTCTTTTATTTTTTTTTTTATCATGTTGCCTTGACTTAATTTGCCCATGAAGAAAATACAAGGAGAGGACAGCTAGGACTGTTTGTAGTTCATCAAAGATTGTGGGAGGCTAATCTGAGCCATTTGCCTGTCCTGGGTTTGCTCCAGCTTTCTAGGACATTTCTGGGACATTCCCGTAACACAGTCCTGTCCCTTCTCTTCCACCCAACCTCCTTTCACCCTCACCCACACACATACAAAAAAAAATCATATTTTTTGCATAACTATAAATCCAGACTTTGGATAATTTCTTTGGTTGTAAATAATAGTCTGCATTTTCCATCTCAGACATCATGTTTATTAGAAACCTGGGGCAGTATAACTTGAATTGAGTAATTTCTTAGCTCCCAAATTTATGAGGCTTCTGTCTATTAGAAGGGATGGGGAAATGGAGTTCTACCTCTTTAAAACATGTTTTTATTGGGACAGCCTGTTTGCTATTGCTGCTCAAAAAGGACCCGGAAGGGAAAAGACCATGAATCACTGGACTATTTGCCTTGGAGTCATGCCAAGAGGCAGTAAGTTTTTAAGATAAACAGTGCTCAGGCTGAAAAAATGGCACTGAAGGTGGAAGACTCTTCCCTTTAGGCATGTACTGTACTTTACAGCTGTTGGCAGGGAAGGGGCACTGAGACTTGTTGTAGAATATTATGCAAAAGGCAACTGCCCAGTGGTATTTACTTCTTGGCATGTTTTCCAAATTCATCTTGAATAGCAGAAAAAATTCGTTTTCTTGAGCCTTGAAGTACATGTTCACTGGTGAAATACTATATAGATCCATGTTCTCATTGATTTCTATTTGATTGTGAATCAAAGACTTGATTTACTTGATTGCATGTAGATTGGACAGGCATGTCATATTTGGTAGGTCTCATTTGTCATAATTCTTCCATACAAGTGTGCAGTATGATATGGACATCAGAATATTGACCTCAATCATTCATTCATTCAGCAAATAGTTATTGGACACATTCTATGATGAATTAGGTACTTTGGCAGGGTACCCTAATGTATAATACGTAGTTCCTTTTCTCCAGGATCTTTTAATCTAAGGCATTTACACATGTAACTAGAAAATATGGTAATAAACAAATAAAATATGTCAATGAATGGTATCAACGACATTTCAAGTCAATCCAACCACTCATTAAGTTGTTATATACTACATGCCAGGCACTGTGCTACCTGCTGGGGTTACAGAAACTAGGACCAAACTGACCCTATCATCAAGGAGTTTATATTCTTTTAGGGGGAAATTGTATATACATTAAAATTAAATATATATTATACACAGAGTGATTTCTAGGGAGAGGCCATAGGTCTAATGTGAAAGGCCATTTGTAAGGTAAGAGGGATTGGGCTGATATGAATGGGCATAAGGGAGCAAAAAGTATGGACCAGCTTATGAAAACCAGGTAGCCCATGATTCTGGGCAGAACCACAGGGCAATCTGGATTGTCATGCCCTTTGAAGTAGTAATGGTAATGTTGATTTGATTATTAGTCCTTGAGTAACTGGTAGAAAATGGGCTTCACTAACTGATAGAAAGATCAGTTCTAGCTGGGGGCATCAGGGAAGGCTTTATGGAGAAGGTGATGCCTAAGCTGGGATTTAAAAGATGGGTAGGATTTTGATAGGTGGACAGGGATCATAATGGATAGCATTTATATAGGGACTTAAGTTTTGCAAAGCACTTTATGTATTTTATCTCATTTGGTCCTTACAACAATCCTGTGAGGTAGGTCAACAAGTCAACAAGCATTTATTAAGCATTTACTACACATGCCAAGGACTGTGACAGTCACTGGGAATACTAATACAAGCAGAAAGAATAGTTCCTGCCCTCAAGGAACTTACACTCTAATGGAGGAAGACAATATATAAAAGGTGAGGGTGAGGAGAAGGCACCAGAAGTGAGACATGGTAGAGAAAGTCCAGAGTCAGGAGTAAAGCTGGGAGATGGATGAAAACAAGGTGGGCCTGGAAAGTTCCCTTAAAATGGAGATCTTGGCAGCAAGTGACCATTCAGAGGGAGGGGCCACACTTCACTCTAACTTCCAGGGTCAGAAGGCTAGTGGTGGCATCAACTTCAAAGATTAAAAGGCTGCTGTAGGAGGGTGGTAGAATCCAGAGAGGAAAGCAGAGAGATAGGTGCTATTATTATCCCCATTTTATGAATGAGGAAACTGAGGTTCCCAGATCAAGTGACTTCCCCAGAGTCACAAGGCTAACACGTGTCTGAGGCATGATTAGAACTGAATGCATTTTGAGGTCAAGTGCAACGTTCTAACTGCTGTATCACCTGGCTTTAGGGAACTGGAGGAGCAGCATATGACTTGGGTGCTGTTCTATAGCTTTGTGCAAATAGATAAAATGTTTTTGTAATTGAACTCAACATCCACTTATTTACTTAGTACTTACATTGTAGCCTGGCATACTTAAAAGAGCTCCTTAATTGGAATCAAATGACCTGGCTTCAGATTCCAGCTCTGTCACTATCTGTGTGACCTTAGTCAAATGATTTACATTCGCTATGACTTGATGTCTTCAGCTTCTGCATCGGAAGAACTGATAAATAGGAGTATGTATAGAACGGTGTTTTACACACACACACACACACACACACACACACACACACACACACACACACACACACTTGTGTCTAATGGTAACCATCTCTAGGGTGGGATGGAGGAGAGAAGAAAAAAAGGAAAAAAAGAATGTTATATGATAATTTTATTATATATTTAAAAGGAATAGCAAATTGTATATAATAGTTGCATGTACAATCCTTTCCACCTATTCTACTATGTTATGGAAATGTTTTTTTTTTTATTTCAGAATAAAATAAATAAAAATTAAAAAAATATTATACATGTATTTATATGTGTTTATGTATACGTATGTATAGATATATGATAGGTATATGATAGATAGATAGATAGATGGATGGCATGGGGAGATTCTGAATAGATAATCACTAATATCTCTTCTAGTTCTAAATCTGTGAGCCTATGATCCTTAGACACTGTTAAATAAGTACTGTGGATATAAATCCATTAATCATTACTCAAGAAAAGTAGTCTGATTTGACCTGAAATAATAGCCTTCTCTTATTCACATATAAAAGTGAATGTGCTATTCATTGTTAATAGGTTTACTTTAGATCTTGGTTCAGAAGGAATAAAGGTCTGTAGGTATGGGTGTTGTTCAGGCCTTTGTGTTCTGTCCAAGAGATAACTAGGAGATAAGGAGAAATGAAAGAAATGTCTCCTCAGAGACCTCAAACAAAGGTTCTGACAACTACCTGTCCTTTTTGTGGCTATGGGCTATGCTTTCATTTCTACTGAGTCGTCTAGAGATATGTGGTTCCTGGGTCCTTCTTCACACTCTGTGTTACCTTTTTACATGTGACCTTTAGCAAAATGATTGAGATCTCCAGTTGAGAGTTGAATTGGCTCCTTTTTGGCAGATCATAGTTAACTTCATTTAATTCTTTCTACTACTTTTGGATATTAATACAAATCTGCTTTTTATCAGAATCTGGGTCTGTACCTACCAGTAAAGAAGTTATTCCTTAGGTTAATGTATTAACCTAGCTGCCCCTCCCTTAGGTCACTCTGTTGTATTTAATACATTTGAGAAAGATTTCCAAAATGAGAGGCCTGTGGTGTTAGAGTTGATGAAACTTTCAGCCTACCTGGGAATTAACTTTCTAAGTTGTTGCTCTTGGGCTCTCCTAGTACATTTCTGAATGTCTTCAAGCAACCTATTTTATTAAAAAAATTATTAATATATTTTATTTTTCTGTTACCTTTATTTTTTCAAATATAACCCTTCTCCCTTCTCCATTACGTCATATACTATAACAATGAATTTTAAAAAGAAGATAAGGATATGTATTAGACCTGTGATTTCATTGCTATAGGGAGAGGGGAAGGGAATACACATTTATATAACATCTACTATGTGCCAGGTACTCTGGTAAGCACTTTACAAATCTCCTCCTGTTTGATCCTCACAATAACTCTGTGAGGTAGGTGTGTTTTTATACCCATTTTACAGTTGAGGAAACTCAGACAAACAGAAGTTAAATAACTTACCCAGGTACACATAACTAGTGCATATCTGAGGGATTTGAACTTCTTGACTCCAGGCTGGGTACTCTATCCACTGCACTAGGGATACTCTGAGATGAAGGAAGACCCTCCACTAACATAGACTGACACCTTCCTGTATCTTACGGTATTAGATCAGGGATTCTTATCCTTTTTGTGCATGTGTAATGAACCCCTTTGGCATTCTTATGAAGTCTGTGGATTCTTTCTAAAAATCATGTTTTTAAATGTGTAAAATAAAATATGTGGGATTTCAAAGTAAACCAAATGTTTTGAAACAGTTTATCTATCTATCTATCTATCTATCTGTCTGTCTGTCTGTCTGTCTATCTATCTATCTGTCTCTCAGATGCTAGAATAAGAACGCTTCTCATTCATAGAGAGCTAACTAGGGTATTGAGATATTAAGTGATTTGTCTAGGGCAGTGGTTCTGAACCTGTGGGTTATGTTCAATTTGTAACAATGAAAATACATCCTGCATATATCAGATATTTACATTATGATTCATAACAGTAGCAAAATTACAATTATGAAGTAGCAATGACAATAGTTTTATAGTTGGGGGTCACCACAACATGAGGAAATGTATTAAAGGGTCGCGGCATTAGGAAGGTTGAGAACCACTGGTCTAGGGTCATACAGACAGCATATGTGAGAATTCATTTAAAATATTTCTGGCCCCAAAGACATCATGTGTATTCGTTATGCCATTAAAATTAGAAAAACTAGCCATCACATCCACTGTCTGGCAATGTATACAATGTTCTATACCCACAGACCCCCACCTCTGCAAAGAAGGGAAACAAGGCACATTTTCTTATGTCTTCTTTGGGAACAAGCTTGATCATTATAATTATACAACATCCAGGTTAAATTTTTTGTTATTTTTCATTTTCACTGCCATAATTTTGTATATTGTTTCCCTTTTTCTGTTTAACTTTGTGTAAATTCATATAAATCTCATTTTTCTTTTTGTTGTTCATATTCATTGTTACTTTGGGAAGAGTAATATTCTATCCCATTCATGCATGAAGTACATGTTATTTCTTAATAGACTAGAATGGGGGAAACATTTGGAAATACGTAAGTCCAGACCTAACATTTTTAGTACTTTTGTATGTAGATTTGTGCATATGTGAGAGGCTGTCACGTTTGTCTAGTGATCATTTCTTAGAAAGTTTGGACCACTGTTGTATGTTGCTAATCATTGATTGCAGAAATGTTTTTTTAGTTCATTTTTTTTTGTTGGGGGGTAGGTAGGGCAATTGGGGTTAAGTGACTTGCCCAAGGTCACACAGCTGGTAGGTGTGTCAGGTGTCTGAGGCCAAATTTGAACTCAGATCCTCCTGACTCCAGGGTGAGTGCTCTATTCCCTATGCCACCTACCCAGAAGTCTTTGTGAAAATGTTATGTCCTTTGTAACAGCAAAGTTACATAAAATGAAATTACGTTTTATAAACCAAAAACCAACAACAAACAATTTGTTTAGCTATTGCACCATCCGCTTTAGAAGCTCTTTTGTTAACAAATCTTCATATTCTCCAAACACTACTAAAAGGAGACTAGCTTCAGAGGAGGGAAAGACTTCTGGCCCATTCAGAAAGGATATTAGGTAGAAAACAGGGATCATTCTAGAAATGGTTTATCACCCCTTTCCCTGACAGAGTTTGAGTAGAGTCCTCATCTCTTGTTGAACCATTTTATCTACTAGGGTGCCTTCTACTTGCTCCCAAACTAATAACTAGTGGAGAAAGCAGGAAACAATCTCAGCGGCCTCTGGTTTTCTTCCTATTGATAGCTCTGGTTTGGATCTCTAAGGGGGGATGATGGATGAGCCAAAGTCTTTGGAGCATTGCTTGGTTCAGATCTCCCTGTGTTGTCAGCTATGTAGGGGAAGCACCTGCCTCCTACTGCTTCCCAGAAGATACAGGACTCATGCATCAGTGCTCCCTTGACATCAGCCCCAGGTGCTTGACTCCCAAAGGGCATATCAAATTGACTCCAGAAATAGACAGGCCTAGAAATAACATCAAATTGGCCTCCTTACAAGTTATCTCAAAAGGGACTCTACAGATTACATTTTTCTAATTTCAAAACCTGAAACCCTAATTTTCCTTAAGAGTTTCTCAGACTTTTTCCTCTGCCCGCTCAGCACTCCTTTTTTTTTTTTTGCCTTATTTACCCAGTATCTTTAGGGAATGAGATCCTCTGCAAAAATGAACTTCCTAGTTAACCAAAATTTACCTTGTTGAATGCCAAAACTTGCTTTAAAAAATGGTTAATAGATACCTTTCAAAAACAGATTGCATATTGAGACTTTGTTTGATAATGGTTCCTCTTCTCACTACCAGAGTTAAGGGGATTCATGTAAATGGGTGTTGATGTTTCTCCAATGGGATGTCAACTGTCCTACTAGGTAGCTGGTTTGCAAAGGACTAGACCCATTGGTAAATTCCATTCTGCTTTAAGTAGATTCTTCAGGAGGCCCTACCCTGATAAGAAGTACAGGATTCTTTGGGAATGTAGTGAGAATACTATCACTATCCTAAATCCTTCCCTAAAATTTAGGCTACTTTTCCCATGAAAGCTATGAAAAGTGACAAAACTGCCTTTATGACTTGATTAACCCAGAGGGGCCAATGTTTAAACTTCATTTTCATTGATACAGCTTCCTGGTCACCTAAGGGCATAAAAGGTCCACTTTTGGAGTTGCGTCATTTCAAACTTGGCTGATACCCCAACACTACTAGAATCACTAGACTCTGCCCTGCTGACAAAACACATTTCCAAAAGGAGACAAGGAGTAGCCTTGTCTACCCAAGCTAAGTGCTGCAGTATCCTTGTGGAATGTTTTCTATGACATAACTAAGTAAACCTCTTTTTAAAATTGTTAAATGGCTCATAATTGTATCATTCATCTGAATCTTAGCAGGTAGAGGATAGACCTGAGTCAGGTCCACTCCTCACAGAGAGCCCCAACCTCTGCTAAGTGTATCCAGTGTCCTACTTGAACCTTGACTTTGGGGTGGGAAGTACCAGCAAGGTCAGCTGTAAATATTCCTTAATTCATAGGTTCCCCAAAGTGAGCAATACTGCCCCCTGGGGGGCACTGGAATGACGGGAGGGGGCAATAGTAGCCTCTGGTGCAACTGGGTGGGGCATTGAATAAAAATAAGATGGTGGTGAAAGCATAAGGAAAGAAGAAAAAATTTAGAAAAACTGTTGTACATGTTTCGTTTGTTGTCTAATAGAGTTAAAGTTGTAGTGATTACATCATTTTCCAAATAAACACACAAAATACAAGTTATAACTTATCAGTGGTCAAATCTACTGACAGGTCTTAACAAGCAAATGTTGGCAGGCAAGCCTGTGGCCCCACTGTCGGGAAGTCCAGCTTCCATGGGCAAGAATATGTGCAGCAGGAGTATGTGTGATGACTTGTTTACAATACAATAATACTATGTGGTTATATAATGCAATATTGCATCATCAAAATTTCAGTGCAGGAAACCCCCCACAAAGTTACAATAAATTATCAAATTTAAGATGTGTCATTTAAACAATATATTTTGAAGTGATGCAAATAAAAAAAATTAAGGGTTAAAGAAAGTAGACATTGGGGCAGGGGATGCTGAGTAATTTTTTTTTTAAAAGAGGGCAGTAGGCCAAATAAATTTGGGAACCTCTGCCCTCATTGATAGACTGCATTTTATTTCATAGCTTCATATACTGTGTGACCTCAAAAGCAATACAATGCACGGCTCAGATTAATGCAAAGATCCATGAACATCCCTGTGTACCACTCCCCAACTATTGCGCAAAGGAAGATGTTGGAATGAAAATTGCATGAAAATGAGCATAACGGCAATAGAATGTCACCTCCTTGAGGGCAAGAATTGCTTTTATTTTCTATTTTGAGGCAGTTCTTTGAGGGCAGGAATTTTAATTTTTTTTTTCTATTTTTGACTTTGTATCCTCAGTACTTTGCACAACTCCTTGCACGTGGTAGACACTTAATTGTTTGCTGAGTCGATTGAACTTTGGGGAACACCTATACACTGTGTCTCAAGTAATTGAATTGGTCTGTATATTGCGAATAATTGAACCACTTTTCTGGCATGAAGAAAACACATTTATCAAATATTTTTAGGTGTTGTTTCCATTTTTTAAAAATACATTTTATTTGATTTTCAAACAAAGATCTGTCTTCTCCTGCTCTTATCGATCTTTCCTTTCCTTACTCACTGAAGAAGCAAGAAAAAGAAAACCATTATTACAAATGTATTGTCAAGCAAAACATATTTTTTTCATAGGCTATGTCCAGAAAATTGTGTCATGTTCTATACACTGAATCCATGATCTCTCTATCAGGAGATGGGTAGCACATTTAATCATGAGTTAGAGAATCAATTACCATTCATTAAGAGCCTACTGTGTGCCAAGCAATGTGCTAAGTGCTGAGGCTACAAAGAAAGGTATGACAATCCCTGTCTTTAAGGAATTCACAGTCAATGGGAGAGACAACCCAAAAAAGGAAGCTAAAGAGGGTGGGCAGGGGAGAGAGAGGTCACTCTGCAGCTGGGGAAGGGTATGATAAAGTCCTGTAGCTGGGGTGGGGAATGATCTGAGGAAGAGAGGGTTTCAGAGTTGATTTCATCTTTCAGAGTGATAAATTGCTGGAGATCATGAAGTTTAGGAAAGCAGCCAAGTGGGAAATGATGATGTAAGTTCCCTGGATGCAACTCTAAATAGTGGAGGATCAACCCTCCACTTTCTTCAATGAGAGGGAAGAAGGAGCCCCAGGACTGAGGGTTTGGGGAGTGGAAGGCATGTTTAGCTGGAGTGATTAAATAGAAAGAACAAGAGTGACTATTGCCCAGAGATATTAGACTGGTCATAACACTGCCATTTTTGAGTCATTTGGCTTTTCAGTAGGCTTTTCAGAATGACTTGAGCTTTTCACCTCACACCAGCAAGCAACCTGTGTCTGGAGCTAGAGGAGCTGGGTTTGAATCCTGCTTCTGACGTTTACTTACTGTGTGGTCTTGGCCAAGTGACAACTTTCTTTTTTTTTTTTTCCTTTTTTGGAGGGAGGAGGGCAGGGCAATTGGGGTTAAGTGACTTGCCCAAGGTCACATAGCTAGTAAGTGTTAAGTGTCTGAGGCCAGATTTGGACTCAGGTCCTCCTGACTCCAGGGCCAATGTTCTATTCACTGCACCACCTAACTGCCCCAACGACTTTCTTGTTCTTCAATTTTCTCATCTTCATAAAGTGAAGGAGCTGAACTAGGTGACCTCTGGGAACTCTTTCAACTTTGAATCTATTATTTAAGACTTTGGGACCCTGGGAAAGGTAAAACTGTTCTGTATATGGATCTCTGCTATAACTATCTTGTATAAAGCATCTCAGGAAATCTTCCCTGATGCAAGCATTTCTGTGTGCTCTGATAATTGTGCTAGTCCACTAAAAAGGCAATTATGTTATGTCATGTCTCATACATATATATATATGTATATATATATATATATCTTGTCATATGAGTGAGACTGTGGTGGCATGGAAGCTTAAGCTTAAGCCAAAGCTTTATGCTATAAAATCTAGGGACTGGAGCCTCTCTCTGCATATTTGAAAACTCCAAACAAAAGCTAACAGTGAGGATGAACCAGCTCCTCACTCCTTTTAGCTTCTTTAAGTCTCTCTCCTGAATTAGTCTACTAACACTCAGCACCCTCTTCTAATCCCAAGTAATGTATTCTCCATGGTAGCTGCTCACTTTGTGCTATCAAGTAAGTGTCCCTCTCTAGATTCAATGAATTCCTGTATTAACAATTTTGGGACTTAATATCCCAAGGGGAATGCCATCTGACATTGGGATTCCCCATAAGCGAGCCTTTACTTTATCTTGCTTAGAACCAGGATTCAATGCTACCTCCTGGTCATTTCCACAGTATGTCACATTTCTCCCCATTTTTCATGTATTTTCTTCCTCATATTAGAATGTAAGCTCTTTTTGAGGGCAGGAACTATCATGAATGTATTTGTATTCCCACACTTTACCAAATAAATGCTTAATAAATCTATCTATTCATCCATCTATCTCTGTCTAACCACTTCCCAAAATAGTAAGTTCCCCTATTTGAGGAAAACAGATCTGGGAATTCTTTTTCTGTGCATGTTAATACCTACATTAAATAGTCTACCTCAAATTCTCATAGTACCCCAATCTTTTCACAGAAGTGGAAGATATTACCCTCTTGAGCTCCTCTCTGGTACAGATGAAAAGTTTCAGGGGGTGTCTGATCCTTTGGTAAAGTATTTGGAATCCTGGAATGGACCATTAGCCCTCTTTTGCCTGTAGCCAATTTCCCACCCATGTCACCGTAGCTTTTCAGTGCTTCTTGATGCCTACAGGGCAGATCATGAAACTTGATTACCCCTCATTTCCTAGTTCCCAATCCAATTTGTACTTCCCTCTCAAATTCTAAAACAAATATTTGTGTGTTGTTGTTTTTTTTTTTTTAATACTTTTTTTGTTTCTTTTCTTATCGAACTGCTGGTTACCACTTCTCAGGTGATCTCATTATGCCTTCTTGCACACAACCTCATCTGTGCTTATAGGTTAAAGTTTTTAATACAATGGAGGAAAAAATTGCTAAGTACATAACAGAGGTCCTTTGAATTGTGAGTAAAGTAATGGTTAAATAGGCCCTGAGTGAGGGTTTGAAAGTTGCTCCAAAGCATGAGAATTAGTGTATAAATTTTGACATTTCTTCTAACTATTCAGGTTTTTTGTGTGTGTGTGTTTGTTTTTGTTTTTCATCCCTAAATTCTCAATTCTCTGCTCTTTTATAGATCCTTGAAATGACTGGGCATATAAACTTTCAAATAAATGAAGGTGTTTAAAAGACAAGCGAAAGAGTTGATAGAGTGTGTCCCAAGTCTTAAAGCCTTTTTGAGACCCTGTATTTGATCTTAGAAGTAATAGGGCGCCATTAGAATTTATGGACTAGAGGGGTGACAGCTTTGTGGAGTATGGACTGGAAGGAGAGAAACTGGAAGCAGGGAGACTAATTAGCTGTTGCAATAGTATAGATAATAAGGACCAGAACTATATTGATGGCTATATGAATAGAGAGGTGATTGAATATAAGAGGGATACTATACAACTAGAAATGAAAAATATGGCTACTTATGTTGTACTTGGCCTCGCCTGTATCCCCTGATCCCTTCCCCTTCCCCCATTCTGGGGTAGCCAGCTATCTTCTTCCTGTTCTTTTTCATGGAAATAGACTACTTGGCTGCAGGACCCCCCAAAGGTTTCCCTGGGCCCATGAAAATCAAAATGTGTACTAGCCAAGCCCTGCTGTAAACCTCTTATTATGCAATCTCTGACCATTAAGAGTGGGGGGGACCCTATATATATCAGTGATCTGCCCTTGGTCAGGCCTGTTTGATTTGGGCAAGGTAAGATGTAGACCGGAACAGCACGTGTTAAATAAAGTCCGCTTCCAAAATTGCTCGGGGTGGTGGGGGTGGTGGTGGGGGGTCTCATTCTCACTTACTTTGGCACAACACTTACTGGATATAATATGAGGAAACTAAGAGTGAGAAGTTGGGGATGATGCTGAGGTTATGACCTCTCATGACTATAACATGATAGTACCCTTAATAGAAAAAAAAAAGGAAATTTGGAAGAGGGGTGGGTTTGGGTAGAAATGTAATGAGTTCTCTGGACATGAGTTAGAAATGCTATAGGGCATCTAGTTTGTAATGTACAACAGTCAGTTGGTGAAGTGAGTCTGGAGTTCAGGAGAGACAATAGGGCTAGATTTATAGATCTGGGAGTCATTTGCAGAGAAACAATAATTAAACTCATGGGAGATGACATCTGAATTTGGCTTATTTCCAGATCTCCGTGAGTGGGTCTCCTGTTTCACGGTGAACATCAGGTTAGCAATAAGTGTTTAAATATAGAACAGGTTTATTAATTGGCATGTAAAGGATAGTAAAAGGGAGTCACTTTTGAGCTCCATCAGCAAAGGCATAGTTATAACTTACTTTCCCCTGAGTGTCATTTATTTGTTCCTTTATAGAGGAAGAGTCATAATCCCCACAGAATATTGTTCCCACTAGTCCAGTCCTTGTGTAAAGCTCTCTCAGGTCTCAGGGTCAATCTGGTGTCAGATACCAATCTCCATTTCTCTGGATCTTCATATTGCTCCCTATCGCTCTACCTTTGACTCTCTCTTTTTTCCCCAAGTTCATTATTTTATGTTTTGAAAGAAATATTTAATTAAAAATTTTTTTTCAGTTACATGTAAAAAACCAATTTTTCACTTTCATTTTTGACGTTTAACATTTAACATTCATTTTTAAAAAATGTTGACTTCCAAATCTTCTCCTCTCCTCTCTTCCCCCTCCTCTAGAAGGCAAGCAGTTTGATTTAGATGATACTTCTGCAGGCATTGACTGTCTTTATTCCTGGTTCTTAAGCACATCCATCATTCAGCACAGTCTGCCAGTCATCCTACCTCCTGTATGTAGCTCTTAGCTTGAACCAAGAACTCCTTGTTGCTCAACTGAATCTGCCACTGCCAAATTTCCTTCCCTGAGACTGTGACACCAGGAATCCCCTTATCTCTTTCTCTTGGTCCTGTGCCTGAGGCCTGTGGCATCAATGAAAAGGATTTCTAGGCTACTGTTGTTGTTGCTCATTTCACCCTTTTTGGAGGCATTATGGGTATTTATATATTTCTTGTTCAGGTTCATAACATTAACTCATTAATCATGCCATATGTTCCTTGAGTCTTCTAAGAACAAAAACCAGTTTTGAGCAGAAGGCTTATTAGTACAAAGGAGCATACATATGGCACATATTTCTAGACTGAATGAAGGTACCTCAAACCAGAGGTATCAAACTCAAAGCCCTTAGTGGCTACCTAAACTTCCTAGTGTGGTTCAAGTCAGATCAAAATATAATTGAGAAATGTTTAACAAAATAAGAAAGAATACAATAGAGATAATGTTAATTTTTGGTTTTCTAAGTCAATATGCTTCTAGTAGGATCCATTTCTATTTGAGTTTGACCCTCTCAATTGTTTTGTTTGCTAATGGAAGGAAGAAGTGCTAATGACATAAAATAGCCAACAATGCCATTCCCAAACCATGTATGTTTTGTTTCAGAATAAAGCGAAATATTCTCACGCTCTTCCTCTGTCTTCCTTCCTGTTCCTCTGCCATAATCTTAGTGTGCTAAACATTGGGCATATTCAGAAGTATGCTAGATAGAGCCAGCTTGCACAGATTCATGAGAGCTGATTGTTAAGATTTCAGTGTGAACGTTTATACCTCAGAAATTGGAAAATGCTACAAAGTAGGGACTGATTTTTTTATCATCTAGACTTAAGAAAGTGATATAAAATGTTAATAATGCAGACCAAATTTAAATATATCTTATCTATTTTCTTTTTCTCTCAGAAAACTGATTGTTTAGCATTTACCGGCACACCACTAGTCATATCCTGATGGAGAAAACAATCCTTTCTTGAAACAAGACTCCTACATAGACCTATTTCTTTTCTTTTCTTTTCTTTTTTTTTAAAGTACTATAGGCATTATTTTTAATAGTAATCATAGCTAACATTTAGGTATTAAGTTTTGTTTTATATACACATGTTATCTTACTTGGTCCTCTCAAGAATACTGTGAGGTAGATGCTATTATTATTCTTTTTTTTTTTTAAATTTATTTTATTAAATTTTTTTTGAGTTACATATTTTCTCCCCCTCTTTCCCC
>CM053582.1:322694316-322725913 GCA_028627135.1 Pseudochirops cupreus | reverse complement strand
AGGGATGATGAATATTCACATTTCTGTAGAGGGATAGGGACAGGGTGGAGAATGGATGGGGGTGCAGGATAGGAAGAAGGGACATGTTATCATACTCTTACAGTGTGCTCACTATGGAGAGGTTCTGCGTAATGTCATGTGTTCAGCCTGTATTTTATTGCTTGTCCTTCCAGTGGGGGTGGGTGACGAGGGAGGAGGAGAAAGAATCTGGAATCTGGAGTTCCATAATCAAATGTTATGAATGTGTATCTATCTATCTATCTATCAACTATCTATCTATCTATCTATGCAATTATTATTATTATTATTATTGACTACATCCAACTGGAACTTGAGATACACAGGCACTGTGATTGGGAGATCCATCCTGCTCTACCGAAAAGTGACATAGGAGAGAATAGACTGGGGGAGGGGAGACACACTGGGGTGGCTGGTTTGGGACGGTGGGTGGGGGAAAGAGGGGGAGAAAATATGTAACTCAAAATTTTGTGGAAATGAATGAAGCAAACTAAAATAAAAAAATTAAAAATTTAAAAAAACTCTCATGTAGACACATTAGATTGGAAATTAATTTTAAAAAATATATTTTCAATTATATGTAAAAACAATTTATAACAAAAATTTTGTTTCAAATTCTCTGTCTCCTGCCTCTTCCCTACCAAATGAGAAGGCAAGTGATATAATGTCCATTATATATATGAAGTCATGCAAAATATATTTCAATATTAGCCATGTTGCAAAAAAAGAAAAAAGCAAGAATAAAGAAAGCAAAAAAAAGAAAAAGAATTTATCAGTTTTCTCTTTGGAGACGGATCGCATTTTTCAATACAGTTCCTTTGAATTGTCTTAGATAAATAGATTGATCAGAGTAGCTAACTTTTTCACAGTGGATCATCACAAGAAATTGCTCTTACCATGTACAATGTTCTCCTGGTCTTACTTGTTTTATTTTGCAAGAATTCATATAAATCTTTCCAGGTTTTTTTCTGAAACCTTCCTGCTCATCATTTCTTATATAGTATTCCATCACAATCATGTGCCACAACTTGTTCACCCATTCCCCAGTTGATGAGGATCCCCACGGATTTCTAATTCTTTGCCACCAGAAAAGAGCTGCTATAAATATTTTTGTACATTTAGGTCCCATTCCCTTTTCTTTGATCTCTTTGGGATACAGACCCAATAATGGTATTTCTGGGACAAAAGATATGCACAGTTTGATAGCCTTGGGGCATAATTCCAAATTTTTTTTTCCCCATAGGGTTCGACCAGTTCACAATTCTTCTAAAAATGCATCAGCGTATCTATTTTCCCATGTCCTCTCCAATATCTATCCTTTTTCCTTTTTTCATGTTAGCTAACATGGGAAGTATGAGGTGGTACCTCAGAGTTATTTTAATTTCCATTTCTCTAATTAATTGTGATGTGGAGCATTTTTCATATGACTAATCAAGCTTTCATTTTTTTGTCCTGAAACTGTCTGTTTATATCTTTGTTTATCATCTAGATAATGGCTCTTATTTTTATAAATTTCCTGTTACCAGAGAAACTTGCTGCAAATTTTTTTTCCACATTCCCCTAATTTACTTAGGATACAACCATTTATTTCTAAATAATTTATCCATTTTGACCTTATTTTGGTATATGGTATGAGATGTTATTACATACCTAGTTTTTGCCAAACTACTTTCCAGTTTTCCTAGGATAGTGAATTATTTTCCCAAAAGCCTGGATCTTTGGGTTGGTCAAACACTAGATTACTGTGATATTTTACTCCTGTATATTGTGTACTTAACCAATTCCTCTGATCTACCACTCTGTTTTTTAGCCAGTACCAGATAATTTTCATGATTACCACTTTGTAATGTAGTTTGAGACCTGGATGCTTTCCTTCACATTTTTTTTTCATTGAATTCTTTGTCATTTTTACCTTTTATTCTTCCAGATGAATTTTGTTAATTTTTTTTCTAGCCCTATAAGATGATTCTTTAGTAGTTTGATTGGTATGTAAGTAAAATAAGTAGGATTTTCATTTTTATTATATTGGCTCAGCCTACCCATGAGCAACTAACATTTCTCCAATTGTTTATATTTGTCTTTATTTGTGTAAAAACTGTTTTGTAATTGTGTTCATATAATCGTGTAATTTATCTTAGTGGGTAGATATCCTAGATACTCAAGTATTTTATATTGCCCGCAGTGATTTTAAATGGATTTTTCTCTTTCTGTCTCTTCCTACTGGACTTTGTTGGTAATATATAGAAATGCTGATGATTTATATAGTTTTATTTTATATCTTGCAACTTTGGTAAAGTTGTTTAATTTTTTAGTTTCAACTAGTTTTTGAGCTGATTCTTCAGGGTTCTCTAAGTATACCATAATCTCTTCTGAAAAGAATAATAGCTTTGTTTTCTCATTGCCTATTTTTAATTATCTAATTTTTTTTCTTGTCAATGCTATAACTGGCATTTCTAATACGATATTGAATGATGTTGATAATGTTTGGGAATGTTTTTTCTTGGTTTTTGATGGATACTCATTATTAGTTTAAGAAAAGCTCCATTGATTCCTATGCTTTCTAGAGTTTTTAATAGGAATGGGTGTTGTATTTTGTCAAGGGCCTTTCCTGCATCTATTGAAAAAGTCATGTGATTTTTGTTGTTATTGTGAATATGGTCAATTATGCTGATAGTTTCCCTGATATTGAACCATCCTCACATTCCTGATATAAAACTCGCTTGTGTATGATCTTTGTGATATATTGCTGTAATCTCTTTGCTAGTATTGTATTTAGAATTTTTACCCCAATAGTTATTAGGGGAATCAGATTATAGTTTTCTTTTTTGCTTTTGCTTTCCCTGGTTTAGGCATCAACACTAGATTTGTGTCATAAAAGGAATTTTGTAGGACTATTTACTTTTTTTTCCAAATAGTTTATACAGTATTAGGATTAGTTAAATATTTGGTAGAATTCACTTGTGAATCCATGTGGTCCTGTAGATTTTTCTTAGGAAGCTCATTCATGGCCTGTTCATTTTCTTTTTCTAAGGTACAGTTAAGTATTCTATTTCTTCTCCTGTTAATCTGAGCAATTTTTATTTTTGAAATATTCATCCACTTCATTTATATTGTCAGATTTATGGGCACTTAATTGGACAAAATAATTCCTAATAATTGCTTCAATTTCACCTTCATTGGGGGTGCATTCCTTTTTTCATTTTTAATATTGGAAATTTGATTCTGTTCTTTCTTTCTTTTTTTGTCTATTTTGTTGGGGTTTTTCCCCCCTTAAAACCAGTTTTATTTATTAGCTCAATGTTTTATTTATTTATTTTGCTTTTAATTTTACAAATCTCTCCTTTGACTTTCAAAATGTTCATTTTGGTGTTTGGGGGTTTTAAATTTGTTCTTCTTCTAGAATTTTTTTAGTTGCGTACTCAATTTATTGGCCTGCTCTTTCTTTCTGTTATTGATATAGGCATTTAGAGATATAAGTTTTCTCTTGGATACTGATTTGGCTGCATCCCACAAATTTCCATACATTGTTTCATTGTTGTCATTTTCTTTAATGACATTAATTGCTTCTATGGTTATCCAACCTACTTATCCTTATGGTTAGATTATTTAGTTTCTAATTCAATGTTAAGCTTTGCCTCCATGGCCCTATATTGAACATAATATTTGTTGATTTTGTGAATTTGATACTTCTGCTTTTCAGTACTTATTGGTGAATTTTAAAAAATTTTGTGAAGCTACCATTTATAGCTGAGAAAAAGATAGACTTTTTAATGTTCACATTTAATTTTCTTCAAAGATCTATTATATTTAATTCTTCTAGAATTCCATTCCTCTCCATACCTTGTCTTTTATTTATTTTATTGTTAGATTTATCTAGCTCTGAGAGGGTCAAGTAGCAGAATTTAGTATTATGGTTTTGCTTTCTATTTTCTCCTGTAACTCATTTAACTTTTCCTTTAGGAATTGTATGCTCTGTAATTTAGTGCATGTATGTTTAGTATTGCTATTACCTCATTGTCTATGGCACCTTTTAGCTAGAAGTAATTTGTTTCTCTGCTCATCTCTTTTAATTAGGTCAATTTTGCTTTTGTTTTGTCTGAGGTGATGATTGCTATTCTTGATTTAAAAAAAAAAATTTAGCTGAAGCATAATAGATTCCGCTCCAGGTCCTTATTTTAACTCTCTGTGTGTCTCTCTATTTTAAGTGTGTTTCTTATTCTATTCTGCTATCTGCTTCCATTTTATAAGTGAGTTTAGCCCATTCTCATTCAAGGTTATGATAACTAACTCTACATTCCCCTCCATCCTATCTTCTCCTCCTCCTCTGGGTCCTCCTCCTCCTCCTTCTCCTCCTCCTTCTCCTTTTTCTCCTCCTTCTCCTTCTTCTGCTCCTTCTCCTTCTTCTCCTTCTCCTCTTCCTTCTCCTTGTCCTCTTCATCCTCTTCCTCCTCCTTCACCTCCTCTTCCTCCACCTTCATCTCCTCCACCTCCTTCTCCTCCTCTTCTTCATCCTCCTCTTCTGTGTTCTCTCTTTATACCCTGGATCTCCTCAAGAATCTGTTTTATTTCTGACCACTTCCTCTCTTAATCTACCCTCCCTTTTATCATGCTTCTTTTTTTTTTTGTAATGCCTCCCCCCCAACCCCCGTCCCATTGCTCTGTTGGGTAAGATAGATTTCTGTACATAGTTAAGTGTATATATTCTTCCCTCTTTGAACCAATTCAAATGAGCTTGAGGCTCAAGCATTGCCTACCCTCACTGATTTTCCCTCCACTGTAAAAGCTCTTTCTTGTGTGCCTCTTTTAACTAAGATAGTTTTCCCCATTCTTCTTCTCCCTTCCTCATTTTCCCAGGGCATCCTTCTTCCCCACCTATTCACTTTTTGGAGGTTTTGTTTTGTTTTAGACATCATTCCAACAAGATTGACTCATTTCTGTGCATTCCCTTTATGTAGAGTTCTTCTAACTGCCCTAACAATGAAAAACTTCTTAGAATTTACATGTATCATCTTCCTATATAAGAATGTAAACAGCTTAACTTTATTGATTCCCTTATGATTCCTGGTTCATATTAACCTTTTTTATGCTTCTCTTGAGTCTTATATTTGAAAGTCAAATTTTCTATTCAACTCTGTTCTTTTCAGCAGAAATACTTGAAAGTCCTATATTTCATTAAATGCCTGTTTTTCACCTTAAAGGATTATGTTCAGTTTTGCTGGCTAGGTTATTCTTGGTTATAATCCTAGTTCCTTTGCCTTCTGAAATGTCATAATCGACGTCTTCCACATGATTGCTTCTAAATCTTGTATGATACTGATTATTTGAATAGTTTCTTTCTGGTTACATGTAATATTTTCTCTTAGACTTGGGAGCTCTGCAATTTGACTGTAATGTTCCTGTGAATTTTCATTTTGGGATTTCTTTCAGGAGGTGATTGGTGAATGCTTTCAATTTTTATTTTATTCTCTTGTTCTACCATATCAGGGCAGTTTTCCTTTATAATTTCCTGAAATATAATGTCTAGGCTCTTTCTTTGATCATGGCTTTTAGATAGTCCAATACTTTTAAAATTATCTCTCCTCAACCTATTTTCCAGGTCAGTTGTTTTTCTTATGAGATATTTCACATTTTCTTCTATTTTTTTCCATTCTTTGGAAGTTGTTTTATTGTTTTTTGATGTCTTGTGGAGTCATTAGCTTGTACTTGCCCAATTCTAATTTTTAAGGAATTATTTTCTTCAGTGATGTTGTATACCTTTTTCCATTTGGCCAATTCTTTTTTTCTTTAAGTTTTATTTTCTTCAGTACTTTTTGTGCCTCTTTTACCAATCTGTTAATTGTCCTTTCATAGTTTTCTTTCTTTGCTCTCATTCCCCTCTCCCATCAATTTTTATCCTACCATGTCCATTTGACTTTGAAAATAATTTTTAGCTCTTCTAGGAATTGTTGTTGGGTTTGTGTCAAAGTTGCATTTTTTTCCTTTGAAGATTTTTGCTTGTGTTGACATCTTTGCTCTCCGAGTTTATGTCTTGATCTTCCCCCAATCATTGTAGCTTTTTATGATTAGGTTCTTTTTTTGTGGTTTGCTCATTTTTTTCAGCCTGTTTTTTTTTTAAAACTTTGAACTTTATATTAAAGTCGGGCTTTTAACTAGTTCCGGGAGTTTGGAAGTTTTTGGTGCTTTCAAGTGTGTATGATACAGGAAGAGGTGTGGTCCCTGCTCTCTTGATCTGTTTTCTGGCCTTTACCCAGAAAGGACCTTGATCCCTTGCAGCTACAAGCATCACTACTCCTCAGGGCCCCTACTCCATTGTGATTACAAACTCTCTTCTTTACCCTTGAACTGTGACTTGGAAGTGGGTATAGGCAGTAGAGTTGCCAAATAGCACCTGGTCCTGTGCCCAATGATAGCACAGGGGTCCCCTATCATCTTTTTTCTGATGAGTTGGCAGATCCCCTTTGGCTCTGGCCTGTGAGTTCTCAATGCTGCTGCTGCTTTTCCCTTGAGAGTCCATAGCCGATGTTGCTTTCCTGTGGGCTCTGGGTCAGCTCCTACTCTCAGTGTCACAGACCTCACGTTTTTATCTTGTAAATTGCTTCAGATTGGAAAAATGACTCATATCAACCTTTTGTTGGCTCTGCTGATCCAGAACTTGATTTGAAGCATTATTTTAAAGTTGTTTGGAGGGGAATGTTGTTAGAGCTTGCCTATGGGGCTTCCTCTATTCCACCATCTTGGCTTCATCCTCTATCATTGCTTTTTAAATTTCTTATTTATTTTTGTTTATTTTATTTTTTATATCATAGTAATTCTTAGAAAATTTAAGTTGGCATATTTTCTAAATGACTATAGTTCTTATTTCTTTGTAAATGCTTCATCTTGGTCATTCTGAATTTTCTTAATATAATTTTTAGTAGCAAAGAATCACCTCCTAGTTTCAAGAACTTTTTCTCATGTCTCACATTATAAAACATTAAATTTAATTAATTAGCAAAATCATATTACTTTGATGCCCTTCTGGATCTTTGTTCCTTTATCTTGTTCCTTCTTGCTATGGGAAAAATGATCTTGGTCACCATTGGCCCAGATTTCACAGGAAAGACAAAATTCAACTTATTCCCTATGATAAATGTGATTTCCATCAGCTTGCCAATGCAGTGGGAAATGAAATGTGCATTGTTTATAGACTGAAGTTTGATAGATGCCAGTTTCTGGGCTTATTCTCCTGAGTTATGCCCTTATACATATTAGATAAAGACACATTTTCAAAGGCTACATGGCAGCATTTTTACAGTGTTTGAGGTTCTAGGTCTAGGTTTTATGTTCCACTGTTTTCTCATTGTGCAAAGACAGCCTTTTAAAAGAAGTTCTCCTCAATGCCTAGCGTTGTTTTAGGCACATAGATATTTAATGAATGTTTGCTGAATCGAGTTGAATTAAAGCAGCCTAGTGAGGCAATTTGTGTCCTGAAAAGCATGTCTTGGGAGATGGGCATCATAAATTCCTACGTGGTTTCTCACTTCTCTACTTTTAGAAAGATTATAATGCCCAATCAACTCTCTGGCTCAGCGAGGAAGCATTAGATACGGAAGATAGTGTAGGAATTTTGTAGTGGGTTGTCCCCCAAACATAGTTCTCTGAAATTTATGATAAGAGGATGTTTGCATCTGAGAGGTTTGTTCAGACAGCTGAAATAAACCAATAAATATTTAGTAAGCCCTCATATAATGATTTGTTGTAGAGGATCTTCACTATGCTTTGGAGTAAGCTTCTTTGTTCCTTAGTCAGACGTCAACATGAAAGTCTAAGGAGGAAAGGTCAATATAGACTTGAGTCTAGAAGAAACCTTGGAGATAATTTTCCATGGAGAGAAACTGAGTTTCGGAGGAGGTAAGTGACTTGCTTAAGGTCACACAAGCAGTAAGTAGAAGAGTTGTGATTTGAACCCAGATCTTTTGGCTCAAAATCCAGGGCTCTTTCTATTGTTTTCTGCTAAATGTATCCATTTGTCTTCATACTTATTAGTTAATTTTCCTCAGATCAAGGACTCTGGAGAGGCTTATTGTTCTTGCTTTAAAGAAAGGGGTTAAAGATCATTCAGTTAGAAATGAGAAAAGATCTCACAGATCAGAAGTTTCACTGATTCATCACCACCCCTGATATAGATATCATTCTTTAGATCAGTAAAGGCTGATCCAGACAAAGGTCAGCTTAGGTCCTCACACATAACAAAGAACTCAGTAACGTACGTTTGCTTCTGCTCCTTTTGACATTCTCATAAAAGTGAATTTTGCATCTTTGGTAAAGCATCCAGTGTTTGGTTGTTTTTTTGGGGGGGGGAGAGGACCTGACTTTTAATGTCTCAGCTCAAGGTCCCCAGCAAAGCAGTGGGAGAGACAACCGAAGTCATGCAGAGATGGGAGGTGCAGCAGGGACAGACGCACAACCACTCTATAGCACGACTGCCCAGCCAGTCCTCCAGGTTTGAGGCTAGGCACCCCGCCCTGGGACTCTGGACCAACCCTGCCCCACCTACATCCTTCCTATGCAGATGCAGCTAATGGTCTGGCTCATCTTCTCTTCTTCTGAGGCTAGAGGATGCAGAGGCAGCCTGAAGGTGGCAGGGAACCCTTTACACTGAGTCTTTAGTTTTCATTTTGAGGTGAGCACATCCTGCCAAGAGCAGGCAAGGTTGGCTGTGGTGGTGGAAGGATCCCACACCCAAGACAAGTTCAACTCTTTGGTCCTCTTTGGCCTGACCTCAGTGCTCTAGAGGCCTTGTATGCAAGGGACTATGGCTAGGTCCTCTAGGCAGGGGCAGAGATCATCATTGGTTCTTACCTTCAGCCTACAGGAAAGAAAAATGTAATGGGAGGGCAGCAGCGGTAGCAGCTCATATATATGGCAAGAGAGCGCACAGCACAAGGGGTGGGAACAAATTTAGTTTCAGAACACAGAGACTGTTTATTTCAAAAGGATTTTGCAACAAACAGTAAAATGGCTTCAGGTGGCCCTTCTACTCTTCTCCCTCATCCTCATCCTCGTAGGAGTCGATGCCCACCTCCTCATAATCTTTCTCCAGGGCTGCCATGTTCTCCTGAGCCTCAGAGAACTCTCCTTCCTCCATGCCCTCACCTACATCGCAGTGCACAAATGCCCTCTTGGCATACATCAGGTCAAACTTGTGGTCCAGGCAAGCCCAGGCTTCTGCAATGGCTGTTGTGTTGCTCAGCATACACACGGCTCTCTGTACCTTGGCTAGATCCCCACCAGGAACCACAGTGGGTGGCTGGTAGTTGATGCCAACCTTGAAGCCAGTAGGGCACCAGTCTACAAACCTGATACTGTGTTTGGTCTTGGTGGCCACAATGGCAGCATTGATATCTTTGGGCACCACATCGCCACGGTACAGGAGGCAGCAGGCCATGTATTTGCCATGATGAGGGTCGCACTTCACCATCTGGTTAGCTGGCTCAAAGCAGGCATTGGTGATCTCGGATACTGAGAGCTGCTCGTGGTAGGCCTTCTCAGCACTGACAGGTGCATAGGTTGCCAGGGGGAAATGGATTCGAGGGTAGGGAACCAAGTTGGTCTGGAACTCTGTGAGGTCCACATTAAGGGCACCATCAAAACAAAGAGATGCTGTGATAGAGGAGACAATTTGGCTGATGAGACGGTTGAGGTTGGTGTAGGTGGGATGTTCAATGTCTAGATTTTGGTGACAGATGTCATAGATGGCCTCATTGTCCACCATGAAGGCACAATCTGAGTACTCAAAGGTGGTGTGGGTTGTCAGGATGGAGTTGTAGGGCTCTACCACAGCTGTAGAAACCTGGGGGGCTGGATAGATGGAGAACTCTAGCTTGGACTTTTCGCCATAGTCAACTGAGAGCCGTTCCATCAACAGGGAGGTGAAGCCAGAGCCGGTGCCAGGCCCAAAGCTATGGAATACCAGAAAGCTTTGGAGTCCTGTACATTGGTCAGACAGTTTGTGGATTCGATCCAGCACAGGGTCAATGATCTCCTTGCCAGTGGTGTAGTGACCACGAGCATAGTTGTAAGCATCTTCCTTACCAGTGATCAGCTGCTCTGAGTGGAAGAGTTGTCTGTAGGGGCCATTTTGGATCTCACTGATCACTGTGGGCTCCAGGTCCACAAAGACATCCCAAGGCACATGCTTGCCAGCCCCAGTTTCACAAAAGAAGGTGGTAAAGGAGTCATCTCCTCCCCTGATGGTCTTGTCACTGGGCATCTGCCCATCAGGCAAGATGCCATGTCCCAGGCTCCCAACAGGCATTGCCCATCTGGACACCTGCCTGCCCCACATGGACTGAGATGCATTTATGAATGATGGGAGTCCGGGCCGGAATGTCTCATGTTGAGTCTGCCTGATGGATCTTGGTGAGAACTACCTAGTGTTTTTAATAATGGTGTAATTCAAGGGGAGAAATTAGGTTTACTCTAAGTTTTCTGAAATCACCCTGAAATAGGCTTTTAAGATAGAAATAGATCAAGGCCAGGGCTCCAAAATTATAGGTCACCTGTTTGTATGCAAGCAAACGTCAGGACCAGAGAGCCCTGTATGTATGACATATGAGTTAGCCTACCACAAAGAAATCAATCAATAGCACATAATAGCCAATCTGAGCAAGAACATAAAGCAATTGATCTGTGATCAGAGAGTCTTTTTGAATGTTGCTGTTTTTCTTCATAAGCATAAAAGAGTAGTAAAACAGTGAGGTGAGGTGAAAAGGGCCATATCCCTTTTCTCTTGGAGTTTATACTTCAGACCAATGTGCAGTTGTTGAGGTCTTGCCAAGCTACTCATTCAGACTCCCCTATTGTGCTTATTAACAATACCACTGAGAAAGTTGGAAAATGTTTGTTTTTTGTAATTTCATGTCATACAAAATGTGTATTTTGTGTGACTGGAATAACCTAGGCTTTTATCTCCCCAAAATAGATTCAATATTTTTTTATGATAAGTTAATTTGCACAAGAAAGGCCTCTAGGACTATGCATGGAAAATTGAAAAAGCATTGCTACCAAGAATCAGAGCAAGCCTACCATGTGAAATATAATAAAACTATATTTGGCCAAGAGAATAAACAATATCTCATTGTCCTTATGCGTTTCAGTTGTGTTTTGTTTCATTTTGTTTAGGTTTGCTATGGGTCATAAATAAGAAATGCCAGGTAATAAATACACAGCAATGTGTGTGTGAGTGTGTGTGTGTGAGTGTGTGTGTGTGTGTGTGTGTGTATGTGTACACATGTTTAATAATCCTAAAGGTTTGAATTACTCTAACTAAAACCTGGAAATTTAAATTATAGCTGACACTCTATCCTTAATTTATCGACTTGTTGAGATCCTTGCTTTGCTGCTTTGAATGCCATGGTTAAACCAAATTCATGAGGAATACATTAAGTTGTTGTGATGAAGGATGAAATGTCCTTTAAATATGATGAAGATAAAACCAAGCTCTCAATAGTCTTCAAGGAAAATATATACTTTTCCTTGGTTTTGATTTTTAGAACAATATAAAAATGATCTCTACTTGAAAGTAATAAATTAAAAATTTAGTCATTTACCCTAGAGAGACCCAATAGCTGTTTCCAATTATTCAGGTAAATTCTAGTCATGGGAAAACTTGTGTGTTTGCGTGAATTATTGGTAGAATATTCCATATTTCAGATACTTTTCAAAAATTCATTCATATCCTTCAAGTTTAGAAAAGAGGCCTTAAATACTATGACAAGAGCATTTGGAACTATGTCTATACTGACCTTTATCTGGTCCTAAGCTCCCTTTCCAGACCTATTCTTCCAGTACTTGTCCACATGAATCTTCTGTTCCAGTCACACTGAACTTCATGTCACTCTTTGAACACCCTACCCACATGCCAAACTGATCTGCCCACTCTATTCAGTCTGCCTCCCTTTCCTACTTCCAGATCCTTTGTCTTGGTTTATCAAAATCCTATTTATTGTCTAGTTCCAAGTCAAGGACAATGTTCTTCAGCAAATTTCACTTCCAGAAACTTATTAGCTGTGTGGTCCTGGACAAATCACCAAACCAGTTTACCTTAGTTTCCTCAACTGTAGAATGGGAATAAGAATATCACCTTCCTCCCAGGGTTGTGAGGATCAAATGAGATAGTATTTATAAAATGCTAAGCATAGTGCATTGCACATGGTAGAGGCACTATAAATGTTTATGCCCTTCCCTTGATTCCTACTGAACTTTCAATCCACTAAATCTACAGTGTTTTTTTTTATGAACTGCTAGTTAGCCATTCCTTTCTCATGATGTACTTGTAGAATTTACTTTTTTAAAAGAGATTATAAGATTTTATGTTTATCTCTTTATATTTATATATTACTTCTTCTGTGAGGTCCCAGAAAGCTGCCACAGGTTCTCAGTGCATCATGGTCATGGGTCAAAATTATACATGGCTCCTTAGATTTCCCCAGTCTTTCTACTTTCAATAAGCAGAATGGAAAGGGCATATTAATTAAAAGGGGGAAAAAAAACCCTTTCAAATAGCAGGACAAATTAAATGATAAGAAAAGGCTTCTGTCCCTCAAGGGGTATATTGTCTCTCTGGTCACCATACTGGGAAAGTACACAATTGCACAGAAGATCTGTGAACAGCGAACACACATGGAGGAGCACATGTGAAAATATATGTCTCTAGGGGACATATATGAAAAGCCACATGTTCAGGGAATACTCTTGGGATGGGCATATATATGAAGGGTACATGTGCTATCATAGTACATGTACCTTTGACACAGAACTGCCAATGTTTTCTGATCATGTTATGATGCTATTCTGATGCTTTCTTTTCCTCTCTCTTCAAGGGTTGTGCTATCCCTGCTAGACTTTACATCCCTGCTGGGTAATATGTCTCTGCTCTCTACTCTGTGTCTGCTCATGCTCAGCACGTGTCTTTTCTGACTGTCTCTCTTGGTCCTTGGATTTGGTGTTTGCAGAGCTCTACTTTGCTGCTTTCTACTGGTCTGCAGTTTCTTGGGGCCATTTGCTGCTTTCCTCTCCCATCTGTGATGGCACAGAGGTTCAGAAGCCTTTCTTTGCAAGAGAAAGCTAAAATTATTTTTATCTGCAGAGTTTATAGCCATTTGAGCTACACTCTGCAAGGCAGCCAGAAAAAGCCAGCAAGTGCCTTAAGGCTAAGATTAAGTTTGTCCTCTTTGCTTACTCTTTTTAGATTGCTAGTTTGAAGTTTTAGCCTCATCGATTACCTAACTTGGGGCTAGAAATTTTATTTTATTTCCTGTCAGAATCTTCTCAACCAGTTTTGGAAACTCTACCCCCCTCCCAAACTTAAAAGATCTGTTTGGAGATAGGCAGTGAGGCCCTCCTCAGGTTTCTTCATGTTCCTGGTTGCTATGTTGAATTTTGGGGTCACAAGTAATTGAAATTGTCAAGAACTGTCAGCTTCTGTCTTGGAATATATAGTTTAAAATTCTGCCCTTATGATAGATATTTGCCAGCAACGAAATCATTGATATCTATTTAGCATACCTCCCACATATCCCCTTGTTCTTTTCCCTATATCCTTAATAAATTTTCATTTCAAAAATCAATTTATTACAGTGGATGATAGAGTAAGAATACAAAAAATATATTCACAGCCGAAATATTGGACCTACTAAGTTTCATATGGTTAGATTATGTTCAGTATTCTGGGTTGTAAAGATCTTTTAGAATTCTCACTCTATCAACCAAGTGTAACCTTTATATTTTTATTCAGGCCATTGACCAAAATGTTAAATAGCACAGGGCCAAGCACAGAGGACCCGCCACCCCTGGAGACCTTTCTCTAAGATGGCATCGACCCACTAATAACTACTTTTTTTGGTTAGCCATTTAACCAGTTATGAATCCACATAATTATCCTGTTGTCTGTCATATAGTTCTCAATCTTTTGTCAAGAATAGAATAAGAGATTTTATCAAATGCTTGACTTTCCTTGTCTCTCAGCTTAGTAATCTTTCCAAAAATGGAAATGTGAAAATTCACCAACAATATGAAAGCCATACAACATTTTTGTTAATATCATTCCCATTTCCTAAAATAGAGTCACCTTAAAATCCATGTCTAATATTCATTTTTTCATGACCCAACTCATATCTCTGTCACATTAAGAATTCATCCCCGAAGAAGTCCAAATAACTGATCACTTCATTACTATACGTCTCTAAAGCATTTATTATGCAAATGACACTACATTATTCAGCATTTGGTTTCTAATTATTTTAAACATAGATGTTTCATCTTCTCAATTAAACTGCAGGGTCTATAAGGTCAGTGACACTATTAACATTTTTATCAAAAGTATGAATGTGGAAATCAATCAATCCATCCATCCACCCATCAACAAATGTTCACTAACTATTCTGTATCAGGCCCTGTGCTAGGCACTATGAATTCAAAGACAAAAATGAAATAGTCTCTCCCCTGAAGGAACATCTAATTTTGCAATGGACACAGTCTCTATACATAGATGTATCTGCAAAACATTCACAGAATAGTGTCAGGGAATTTTCTTGATGTAGAGGAATGGGACCTCTTGGGAGAAATGTATTAGTCAATGGGAGACTGACAACCAGGGGTTAAAGAGAATAAGGCAAACTGAAAACAAAGAAATTTATTTGTATGTAAAGGAATACTGCTTTCACTGAACATCAGCTTCCGTTTTCTAGAGTACCGATCAGGCCCACACAGTCCTGCAACGGCATTCTGTAGCAACTTAGGGTAGAAAAATAAACCATTTCCTAGGAGAGGTAAGGATATAGAAAGGGGAACCAACTAATGGAGAAAAGGAGAATATTTGGAACACAATCAGTAGAATAAGAAAACATCTTCTGTTCAACCAAATAATTATGAAAGAAATCTCCTTAGATAATGGTGCACTGCTTCTTATCCAAGGAAAACAAATAGTTGTTACAACAGTAGATGAGACCATCTGCTTTACTATATCTTTGATTGATTATATCTCATTTCTCCTTCAATAAGGGTTGAGTACTTTCAATGATTACACTATGACGTATTGGGGGTAAGAGTTAGTTCATCAAAATACTGCAAAAGAATTGTGATTTCTATCCTTTCTCCCCTACCCTCACCATGGCAAGAAGGCCAGTCTAATTGAACTGTGGAATTTATGAAGAAGAACAATATGTAATAAGACTAGAAATGTAGGTTGAAGCCAGCTTGTGAAGATCTTTACAGGGCAAATGAAGTAGTCAATTTTTGACACCATGCATAATAGGAATCACTGGAATTTACTGAGTTTAAGGGAAATGATGTGGCCAGATCTGTGCTGTAAGAAAAACACTAGGCAGTTTTGTGGAGGATGAATTAGAGAGGGGAGGAAACCAATTAAAAAGCAATTGCAATAATCTAAGTAAGAGATGATGAGGGTCTGAATTAGGATGGTGGTCATGTGAGTAGAAGGAAAGGGGTTGGATTTGATACATGTCATGGAGAAAGAGTCTATAAGACAATTGATTGGATATATGGGATGGGGGAAAGATAGAAGTTAAAGATACTGAAATTATGAACCTGAATGAATGGCATAATGATGATACTGTCAACAAAAATAAGAAATTTTAGTAGAGGTGATGGGACAATACATTATACTTTAGACTATTGGGTTTGAGATGAGAGTAAGATTAGAGCTGATCATCTTCCATCTACTTTGGATGTATCTTGTATGTTTATAGTTGTTTGTTTGTGATCCCCCATTAGAATGCGAGCTCTTCCCTTTCTCTAAATCTCCAATGCTTAACACAGTGTCTGACATACAGAAAGTGCTTAATAAAATGCTTATTGAATAACTGAGACTCATCTGAATAGAGATGATAATTGGATCCATGGATATTGGTGAGAGGCGTCTGAATGGAGAGAAGCGGATATTTTTAAGATACAGAGAAAGAAGCTTGAAGATTTGGAAACTGGACATGTGGGGTAAGTAAGAGAGAGGAACTGAGGATGCCACCAAGGTTTCATACATTAGTAACTGGAAGGATGGTGTGTCCTAAACAGTAGGAAGGATGTTTAGAAGAAGGAGGGATTAATGGGGTAGAGAAGAAATTCTGTTTTATATGTTCAGAGTTTGAAATACCTACAGGGTGTGTAAGGATCAGTTCATGAGAATATTTAGCCAGAAGAAGAGGACTTGGGACCATGCGTTAGTTGCCTTCAAGGATCTGAAGGACTTATGAGGAGGAAGAATGAATCTTGTTCTATTTACCTTAGAAGGCAAAGCAATGGATACAAGTTGAAAAGATGCAAATTTAGCTGGAATATAAGGAGGGGACCCTTTCATTTTTTTGAATGTGGAAAGGAAGATGAGATGTTGTGTGAAGAATAGAGAGGCTTTAGGGTAGGAAAACTGTGGAAATTCATGTTGGATATCTGCTTCCATTCTTTAAGTAAAATGAGAATTGATCTATTGAGTGTCCTAGGTATGTTAAACTGAGGATTTGAAGAGAGTGGAGAAATTCTGGAAAAGTCATTATGAGGAATGACGTAGGGAAGATTATAAAGCAATAATGAGATCCCAAAGAACATGAATTTATAGTAGAGTTGGTTGGCTTGATTTTTGTGCATACTATCTAGCAATGCTTTGCAACCTGGGAATAGGAGCAATGGAATATAGATTGTGTAAGTTAGCCAAGTTTTAAGACTGACAACACAGAATAATCAAAGGAGTTGTAAGTGTAGCATGCTTTTGAGAATGGTATTGAAATGGCTGCCATGTAGTCCAGGGAGGGTCAGGAGGGAATAACAACAACAACACATTTACACTCTTCTGAGATAGGTAATGTAGGTAAATATGATTTTCATTGATGCAATTATTGCTGTTGTTTATTGCTGTTAATTATTATTGTCCTGACCAGTGATTTCATTGGTACAGGAAATTCCAGGTGAGGAAGCTCCGTCTATTAAGAGAGATAGCAATAATCCTGACACTTATAGTCATTGAGAGTAACCTGAGCCATGAAGAAGTTGAGTTACTTGCTGAGCGTCTCATAGTGAATATATCAGACTAGCACTGGGATCTAGATCTTTCTGGCTGTCACATCAGCTGCCGATCCACCACATCATGCTAGAGATAGAGGTTCATGGAGGTCTAACGATTCGCCTCAGGTCATATAGATGGTAAATGGCAGAAGCAGAACTTGAATATAGGTCAACTGACTCTAAGAACAGAGCTCTCTCTACTATTCTGAGTGTACTAAAATTAAAAAATAAAGCAGAAAAGTTGGGAACCACAAACATATTTAAGGGATTGAAAATCTCAGTGAAGCAGAAGAAGAGGTCCAATAGGAATGCAGTAAGGACACTATTGGATTGGACAGAATATGGTTGTCTGAGAAGGGATTTAACAATAGTGGATAATGAAGAAGTTCAAGGAATGGCCCTGCTGGTGGGCAGCTGAAATATTGGGAAAGCAAGGTTTTTGGAACTGAGAAGCTTAAAGGAATTGGGAAGCCAAGGTGTTATAAGGGTTATCAATATACAGACACACACACACACATATATGTGTGTATATATATGCACATACACACACACATATTGAAGACACCAAGGATGTTGGCAAGGTACAGGGAGAAAAGGATTGCTAGTCAGACACCAAACTATCAACTAAAAAAAAAACAAAACCGAGGATGATATCTTCACTGAATAAAGGGAGGAAGGGAGGATGAGACATTCTTTGTTTCCTCTGGGAACAAGCCTGAACTGAAGAATAGGGGTGGGGAGGTGGAGGGAAGTTCTTCTCTCCAACCAAGAGGAAATTATGAATAGAATTTTGATTCAACTTCACTTTCTCAGACACAAAAGAAAAAATCAAGCACAACTAATATTCTCTGCCTGAACAAACCTAGATTTCATGTAGTTGAGTGACATACAAATTATAACACCATTTTAGTATTTGCAGATGTTTCTGAATACAGTGCTTGTACATTGGGAGTTTTTCTCCCATTTTTTAAAGCCCAATTCTTTTAAATAGTTGAACTGTTTCAAATATATTAAAGCAACATGCAAACTTGCTTTTCCAAATCTGTTCTCCAAAAAAACCACATAGGCAAAAATCACTGTGGAAATGGTAGTCCAAGACTCAGGGAAAGAAATATTGTGCCTTTTTATAAACTCCTCCAATGCACAACATTGGAAATATCTAAGTAAATAGTTCTTGGATTCCAGCCATTAACCAAAAGTAAATGTTTACCAGCTGACACCAATTGCTGAGATTAAAGAGAATTCTTGAATGATTGAATCAATGCAAAATTGTTTTAACTAGATTTTGCCACCCATGCAATGAGAAACCACAGGAAATAAGCTTAAGAAATAGTTTTTAAAATGTTGATGAGGGAGGGCACTGTAGTTATCAGACTTGGTGATATAAAAAGGAATGTGGTGGTGAGTGCAAAAGAAAAAGGGAGGAAGTTAGGTAGTTCAGGTGGTGCTATTTATCTTGTTGTTAAATGAAGCATTTTTATGAAGTCAAATAAACCTCTCTTACTAATCCTGATAATCCAGAATTGAGCACTTATAACATAACCAATAAGTAAATCTTGGCATTGTTAGTAACTTTAGTGATCACCTAAATCAATATCTTCTATGAGGCAAAAACCTGTCTATTATATCCTTAGCAGGTAATCATAAGCTATGGTGAACTCACTGTTTTAAAAAGCAGCCCATTCTCATGTTAGACCAGTCAACAGGAGAATATTCTTTATACTGAGCCGAAATCTCTCTCCTGGTAATTTCCTTCCATGCAGACATCTGTAACAACAGAAAACAAATCAACACTCTTTTCCACATAACAACTCTTTAAATTGTTGAAAGCAGATGTGATCTCTCTGTCTCTGTCTATTTTTGCCTCTGTCTCTCTGTCTCTGTCCCTCTGTCTGTCCCTGTCTCTGTCTCTCTCTTTCTCTCCTAGGTCATCTTTGGTCCCTGCATCTGTTCTTGATGCAATATGATTGAGTGGCCCCTCAACATACTGCTGGCCGTGATCTATCTGTATGTAGTCTCTTTATCGATATACCTCCTAAAGTATGTTACCTCAAACTAAAGAGTCTTCTTTATGTGTGCTAATCAGTGAAGAATACAGTGAAATTGTAGTCTCCCTCATTCTGGACACTATTTATATTAATTCAGCCAACAATTGCATTTAATAAAAATGCCAAGTCACACTGTTGATTCATATTGCATTTGTAATAAATTAAAATTCTCAGGTCCTTTTTACATGAATTTCTACTAGGCCCATTCTCTCTAATCCCACCCTTTCATGATTAATGTTTTGAACCTAAATGCTAATTTTATATTTATTACTAAACATTTATCATCCCAGCCCTGAATTGTCTCTTGCAATCCTCTCCTCTTTCCGTCAAGTTTCTGTGGAAGAGGTGACCTTTCTCCTTGCTAAAATTAATGTCTTCCATCTACACCTTTAATCCCATTCACTGAAGCATCCTGTTCCCCCTTCCATCTCGTTCCTTTCATCCTTTCCTCTTAATGGATTCCTTCCTTTAGGCTAGGAATGTGCTTGGGGTTCCCCTATCCTAAAAAAAAAAGGAAACTAAGCCTCCCCTTGACTTTGTTACCTTCTTAGGTTATTGTTATCTCTTTCTTCTTCCCTTCCAGCTAAACTTCTAGAAAGAGTAAATTTAATAATATCTGTACCTCCCTCACCACCCACACATTCCTCATGCCCTTGTAACTAGACTTCTGTTTATATCTCTCTACTAAAACTGGTCTCTTAAAGTTCATTAATTATCTTATCACCAAACCCCATTTTCTATCTTCATTCTCCTTGACCTCTTAGCAGCATTTGACACTGGTAATCACCCCTTCTGTTTCTTTAATAGTAATTTACTATGCACTTAACTTTGTGTAACACAGTTTATAAACACATAACAACTATTTCTGTGTTAAAATAAAATTCTATACATGTGGCCAAAACTGCTTTACTAAGCTAACTACTGTTAAGCATCTTTGTCTTTGTTAAAACTACTTTTTCTTTTAAAAAAAATTATAGTCAGGGTACATAGCATCATTCTGGTTTTGTTTTATTTACATTAATTCATATAATTTTTCTAAATTTCTTTATATTTTCATATTAATCATTTTAACGGTATTGTACTTTCTACTCTATTAATATACCTTGCTATTCAGTCATTCCCTAACTATTGAATGTTGAGTTTTGTTTTTTTATAATTGCAAACATTAGATAGATAGATGATAATTTTTCCCATTATAATAACACTTTTAGAGCATAATCCCAATATTAAGATAAAAGGTTTATTATTTTTGGGACTCTTATTGTGTACTGCCAGACTACCTTCCAAAAATCTTCCGTCAATTTCCAATTTCTCCAGCAGTATATGAGTGTGTTTGTTTCTACATAATCCTTTTAGTCCTGATTTTTATCACTTTTAGTTGTTTCATTTTCTTCAAATTTTAGGTATTGTAAGCAATATCTTAAAGTTCTTTTTCTATTTGTTTTTCTGACTTTCAAGGAGATTGAAATTTTTTCAAGTGATTATTTACAATATATGCTTTTTCTTTTGTAAATTGTCTACTCGTATCCTCTAAACATTTTCCTAATGCTGCTGAGAGAAGATTTCTTAAAAATTTTTCCTCTGTCAACTTCTTCGACTCTTCATCCTCACTATTTAAATATGAACGTCTCTCATGGTTATCATCTTAGTCTTTATCTTTTACACTATTCTTTCTCCCATGCTGATCTCATTTCTCCCACAGTTCAAAGATCATTTGAATGTAAATTACTCCCAAATCTACATTTTTACCTCCAACCTATTCCCAGATCACTAGCATTAAATTTCCAGCTATCTTCAAGATATCTTCATCTAGATGTTACATCATTATTTCACATTCACTCATCCTCTCCCAAACTGATTTCTTGCCTTCTTGTTAGTAGTGTCACTAAAAGTAAAACCGAATGTTTGTTCTTGTGAACTGTAATATATTAAGTGATTGATTATTTTGTTTTTTAATACGTTCAAACAATCAATTTAATAATCCTTTCTAGAATTTTGTCAGATTGATATTGATCTTATTTGTCTGCAGTTGTTAGAATTGATCTTTTTTCTCTTTTACAAATTGGCATACTATTTCCCTGTTTATAAATCTCCTACACTCCATTATTTCTCAAAGATTATCCATAAATTTTTGCTATTAAATCTAAAAGTGGTTTTTTTTTAACACTAGAGGATATTTGTCATCTACACTTGGGAAATTTAAATTCTTTTAATGGTTATACTTTGTCTTCTCTTATTTTGAATTCCAGTTTTTTTTTAATAATTTTTTTCTCCTTGTTCCATTTGGAAAACCACCCTTCTTAGTGAAGAAAACAAAAGAACCATAGAAGTTGAATTGGTCTACTTTCTCTGCCATCTACTAACATCAATACCCAAGCAGTAATCCTATCCCTTGCTCAGTCTGAAGATAATATATAAAGGCCGTTCAAGCTAAAAAAAAAAAGAATTTAAACATAATATAAAACTTTAAAAAGCTATTTTCAAAAAATGGATAGTATAACTTAGTGTATTATAATACTTTTAAAATTACTCCTCCCATTTTAAAGCATTTTTCAAATATCTCAAACTCAAGCATTTCTAGATCTACTTTGCCCCCTCTCTGGTTTGTGCCTGCATGCATTTTCGTCTGTATTTCCTACATATAAAAGGGTTTGATCAGGGAGCTTTTCTCATCAATATAATCAGTTTACCAGGAGGTAAACTTATTTGAAACTTTTGATTATTCATACCTGCCATTGTTCACAAGACTCAAGATAACTTCTGAATAAAGCTTAATGACTGAGTCTGTTCCAAGATGAAGCTGTTTTGGAGTCACCCCTTTCTGTCTCTTTTGGGATAGGTTTTAGTGACTGGGGTTTTTCCTTCAAGATAATTTGGTTGCCTAGAACTTTTGGGAATTCAGACATTTGTGCATTGCTATATAATCTATGCAACTAGATGCTTTCCCCTATTATTTCCTTCTAAGAATTACTGGACCCTTCTTCCACTACGCCATTCTTTTTCCTATGACATACCTGTTGCCATTTATAGTATGTGACTTCACATTTTCATTTGAGTACTTTCCTTCTTCCTCTTTCTTGCATTTCAGCTGAAAGCATTCAGGTCAATTCATACATTATATTTATTTATGGGATTTCACTTTATCTATTTTCAAATGTCAAAATCTATTTCATAAAGGAAATCAAATAGTTGAAATTCCAGTGGATATTTATAAAGGGAAGACTCTTGACTAATTTAAATGTGTAAATACTGATTACTGCTGGAATATTTAAAAGAATAAATCTTTGTTAAAACATTCTCATAAAAACTGTGAATGTAAATGTAGAAATATTTGATCCTTGTATAAAAGAAATTTCTGAAAAGTGGATATGACAACTTACTACAGCTTTGTACTTGTTTGATGAATACGAATTGCCTAAATAACTTCTTCTAAAATATTATTAAAAACTATTTCTAATGAAGCAGAGAAAAAGAAAATTATAGGTTTTTTTTGTTTATTAAAGAAAAATAAGGCTGCCCAGCAATGTTTAGAGTGTCCCAAAAGGCTTAGTGCAGTTTTACACTAGCTTTAAACTGCACTAAGACTTTTGACACATCCTGTATTTCCTTTGTGGCTATTTGAGGTTTGAGATTTTAAGTGACAGAGACAGTCTCATAAGGAGTTGGTGTAATCCTCAAGTCTATTGAGTAATATGCAAAACAAGAAGGATACTAGAAAATGTTTTTGGCTTCGCTGATAACCTGCTGGTTTCCCATCTTTGTCTATGAAGCTGCACACCTGACTTCTTCTGGGAAATGAGCTTTATATAGACATATCCTGGCTGTAGAATGGTCTGTGGATGTTAGAAGCTAAATAAATGGTTTTATGCCGAGGCAGGCAAAGTGCTGCCTCTTGAACAACATACCCAAATAGAATTAGAATTAAGGTTAACCCCAGGGATTGTTAGAATTCTTTTGGAGTCTTTAAGGGCCACTCTCATGAATACTCAGCAGTTACTCTTCTCACTTTATAAAGGGTGGGAACGACCCAATCTAACCATTTTGCATGTGTGGGTACTTCCAGTATGTTGGACAATATGTTCAAATATATAAAAATGAATTTTAAGATTTGATTTAGTCAACCTTGAATAAACTAATAATTTTGTAAATGGCAACTCAGTTTTTTTGCTTTTACAATGATAACCTTTTTTATTTCCCTGTAGGGATGATCCTAAGGCACTCAATGATGCCAAAGTCCTTCCTGCATAATTTGCCAGACATAGAATTATGTTTGGTTTCAGAAATTGGGCATGTTTTTATAGTCTAATTCCTCAGAAATGAATAATTCTTGAATTGTGAGAGACAGTCTAGGATAGTGGAAAGAATACTGGATTTGGAGTCTGAAGATTCAGGTTTACTTTGCTATTTAAAAAAAGAATCTGTATAATCTTGTTTAAATTTCTTGACCTCTTTAGGCCTTTGTTTCCAGATTGAATTCTATGTTCTTGGAGGTCTTTCCTATCTCTAAAGACATGGATCTTAAAATGAGCTAATTTTATTAAGGAAAATATGGAATATCTTACATATATGTTTATGAGTGTATATGTGCATATATGTGTATATTTATAGATACCTATGTCTATATATAGATCTTTACACACACACACACACACACACACACACACACACACACACACACACACACATATATATATATACATATGCATGTATATTTATACATACACATATATATGTATCCATGCTCAATTGTTGCCTTCTTTGGGGGGGAGGGGAAAAATAAAGTAAAATTGCACAGCAAAGCACAAAAGAAAACCAACAAGGAAGCAAAGAAAAGCTGGGCAGCATTGAAAACAATGTATAGTATTTATTATATAGATTTTCTTGAAATAGAAATTCATTGTTTTATATTGAATACTCTCTTATGGTCTACTATATGCATGGCAATTTTCCCCCCTTTTCTCACTTCGTATTAAATGTAAAATTTTTAAAACTAAAAAAGAAAAGGAAAATTGGGATTGGGTTCTGCCATTACACTTAGGACAGAAAGCTTCCTGTGTTAAGATCTTTAACAGGAAATTGAAAAGATCTGAGGCTATCAAACAGGTGCCAGCTCCTGAGTAGGTATGGATTATATGGTACTAGTTTACAAATGTACACCTAAGGCCGGTAATATACAGATATTGACTAGCAAGAAGACTGATCTTTTGAACCAGAATGAAGACCATCCAAAGTGATTTTTTTCCTAAAACGATTCCTTATTACACTGACAAACTCAATGTTCTTAAAAATTCAAATGCAAGAGAATTGGGATTTTTAGTTGGGAAAGTAGCCCTTGATAATTAAAGTTATTTCTGTCCTTTAGACATCCTAGCCACTGGGTTCTTATTTCCTTTCCCTCTTTCCACTACCCCTCCCACAGAATTTCAGCTGTTAGATTTTACTGCTGGTTGTCTGCCTGGGTCAAGAATTTGGAGGATGAAGTGGATCAAAAGACCATCGATGAATAGATGAACTTGTCAAAAACTTTCCCCCCAAATGTAGCTATGTGGTTCACTTTGTAGAAGAGGCTCTAGATCAGTGGTTCTTGACCTTAGGTCTGTGAACTTGTATTTTTAAAAATATTTTTACAACGGTTCTTCAAGATAATTTATAATCCTATGAGTTTTATTTTATGCACTTAAAAAATATTGTTCTGAGCATGGGTGCATAGGTTTTACCAGACCACCAAAGGGGTCCATAACACACACACACATAAAGTTTAATCCTGGCTCTAATGTTATTCCACATTCTTTTTGTCTATACATCACCACACCAAAATGTTAACAGTGTAGAACAGGTGTTCTTTACCCAGGGCCTGTGAATTAAAAAAAAAAATTCAGTAAATTTATTTGAATATATTTGGTTTCCTCGGTAATCCTATGAATTTTATTTTATGTATTTAAAGAATTATGCTGAGAGGAGTCTATTTGCTTCAACGGATTAAAAAATGTGTTCATTAAAAAAAAGGTGAAGAACTTGGGCTCTAAAATGATTCCACATTCTTTTTGTCCATACATAATCAGATAAAAATGTTAACAGTGCAGAGAATGGCAGTTACCCAAGAGTTTCTGAAATGTGAGAAAAAGGCCATAGAATTCAAGGAATTATAAGCACCAGGCATCATTAATGACAGGCAGTAAACCCAGGCTCTCAAGAAAGCGGTTACCTGAGAGATTCTGAGTCAGGGCCAGCATAGTAGGTACCCCAATCCCCCCCCAACCCCTACCTCCAGCCCCTTTGTGTCTAAGTCTAAGACTCATCATCAAGAGTCCTGAATCATTCAAAGCCTGTTAACACTGATGTCTGCAAATCTTATGCAAGCAAGCTGTAACTGTGCTCTGATAAGCCAAGAGGTGAGTGTGTGTCAGAGTGATCTTTTTCTTTAGGAGAGGATAACAGAGGATGGGGTTGCTACACAAAGCGTGCAATTCTGGAAGCCTGACAATGTATCTAAAATGGCATTGTGAATAACAGAAGGAACGTGTACCCTCAGACTCTGAACTTTTCCCAAACATCATAAAGTTTCTAATTTTAGAACATATAATCTTTAACATGAACAGTTAGGTGGTGTAGTAGGTAGAATCCCAACCTTGGAGTCTGGGAGGACCTGAGTTCAAATCCAGCCCCAGATACGTACTGTGTGACCCTAGGCAAGTCACTTAACTTTGCCTCAATTTCCTCATATGTAAAGTGAACTGGAGAAGGAAATGGCAAACCACTCCAGTATCTTTGCCAAGAAAACCCCAAATGGGGTCATGGAGAGTCAGAAAAACAACTGAACAACAATAATCTTTAACCCACAGCATAGGACACTATGTTTAGTATCGTGTTTAGATGGCAGAAGTGGTGGCCCTTTCAAGATGAAACTAACTCACTGGCTAGGGTATGAAGTGTTAAGTCCAAGGAATGCCACATAATGGCAATCTCTGGCTTACCAGAATCTTTCAAAGTGGGTCTTCTCCAAGAGTATCTTCCTAAGGAGGAGGAGATTAATGATGCCCTGAATTTACTTTGAGCTTTCTACTAATGGATGCTGAAGTAACAAGTACACAATTTATTTGACTCTCTTCAGAAGATTCTTTTAAAAATATGATCCATGACCTAGGGAAGCCCCTAAAGGGAAGAGGTTTTTAGACTCATACAGACTCAGGTTCATGGGGTAGGGGTAGATCTGACCTCAAAGAAGGAAGGTAAGGTTTTTCTCCCCTGGCTCTCATTCCAGGCTAGAATTCCAGGGAAATTTCTTCAACAAAGCTAGATAGAGCTAATGTCTAGAATTTCCCCACCATGTGAGTAATAGGGACCCTTTTAGGGAAAAAAAAGTACTTTGTATACAATCTGAATATCAGGTATATGGAATATCAGGAATATCAGGTAGCTTATTTTCTCCACCACAGAGAATATTTAAGATGCAAAAGAACTTAAAAATACTTATATATTAACTAAAAAATGTTAAGATACAAAAGGACTTACTTTCTCCACCAAAGAGATTAAGATACAAAAGAATTGAAAGATATTTAAGTATTAGCCTAAGGAATTTTAGGGTACAGAACAATTTTTCTCCACCACAGAATGATTTAGTTACGAAAGAAGGTACACACAACTCCAAAACAAAACAAAAACATTTGAAATATACTTCCCCAGGTTATAAAACCCTACTCGCCTGTGGGGTAGGGAGGGAGAGGCAAAAAAGGAGAGGTACATCTGGTTGAATCTCTTTTCCAAAATTATTCCTTCAATTAGATAAGTATACGACTTGTGTGTAGAATCCTGTGTAGCTATAGGAGATGTAATTGAGTGGACTTCACTTGACTATCTTTTGAAGACTCTTGGCCATTCAAGGATCAGAACCTCAAGGAAGGAGAGTCAATTTTACCCTGACTTGCCTCTATGATTGCTTGTGTTGCTTCAGCCTCTGTATCATCTGGGTTATGTAGTAGTTACCTGATATAATCTATTAGGGATAAGACAGCAATACTCTTACTACTACTATCACCACCACCACTACCACTATTCCTGGTTATTGTCTCCAGTGCTTGAAGAGGACCAAAATGACATCACTAACTCGTGCATAAATTGGATTTAAGTGAGACAAAGCTGTGAAAAGTTGTCAGCCTCACTCTCTCTTCCAGGGTCATTAAAGTCCATCAGCAGGACAAAAGTCAAGATGACTGGTGATGGCTTGGCATAAAGTGAATGACCTTGGTGTCTTTGATGTCTGCCCAAGCTCTAAGTGCTCCATAGTGCCTGCTTCCACCTCCTTCATGGCCCATTGGAACAAATTGTTCATATCTACCTGTTCCTTCAGGAAATTTTCACATGCTTGGGGGTAGACACCCCTCTAATTTACCAGCAGGTTTGAGGCCTTTCCGTTAGCCCATCTAGTAAAACAGCTTACCATTGTGTGACTGCTGCTTATATCACAGCTTCTTGGAGCCACAGGTGAGAGTTTGGTGGCATGGACACCAAAGGTGGAAAGCAGCCCTGAAATAGGCTCAACATCCCTCACACCAGAGGTACTAATCTTTCCTGACTACTACTACTACTACTACTACTACTACTACTACTACTACTACTGCTACTTCTGTGTCATAATTATGTAGGCTTTAAGGTTTGTGAAGCTTTTTAAAAATTTTAGTAGGTGGTATTATTATCTATATTTTACAAATGAGGAAATTGAGGCTGGGAAATTAAATACCTTGGAACACATCTAGTTAATGTCTGAGTTAGGATTTGAAGGAAGTCATATCTTCCTAATGTCAAGTCATTTGTCAGGGAACACAGGAACTGAAGTGACCTTCAAATATTCTATTCTGTATGTGGATAATTAGGCTCATTAAATCATATAAGAAAGCATTTTAATTTTTTCTTCTTTACATATAAATTGTTTTTAGGAAATAATTTTATTTGTTCTCCTTGAAAAAGCTCATCCCTTTGGTCATATTACTAATACATTAGGTTTAAAAAAAAGACTGAGGTTTTATATGATGCATTGGAATATTTTATGTGATTTTGTGTGTATAATTATATAGATATGTTAGGGTACACTTGTAAGAAGTAGATTTTCAGTTTCTCTTGGGAACAAATGTATTTTTGACTGTTAACCTTAACTTCATTTATTTGTTCAATGGTATACAATTTGTTTAATACGTATATGCACATGCATACACATGCATGTAAGATACATGTATATTCCCTTAAGATTATTACACATGTACTGGTCTTTTGGAATATTGTCATAGGACTATAGATATATAGTCCTAGAAGGGATCATAGAGACCATTGAGGACAAGGCTTTAATTTAATAAAGGAGGAAACAGAAGCCAAAGGAATTTAAATGACCTGATCCAGGAAACCTAGCTCTTGAGGGGGCCAGAGTTAAGGTTTGAACCAAGTCCTTTGATTCAAGAGCCAGGATATGTCTCACTGGACCTCACAGTTACATCTGTCTTCTACTGAAAAACAACAACAAACAACAACAATTGCCGCTGACAACAAAGCACATTTTCTCTCTCTGTTCATTTAGTTAAATCTTTTTTCCATAGGATGTTGTTTACTTGTTCGTTGGAACCTTCATTAATGGGAATGTACTTTTGGTTTTGTTTTTGTTTTGTTTCTTAGGGAGATGTGGACACATGTAACGAAGAATATGTATGCATGGGCCATACCTATAGATGCCCTATTTTTTTTTAGAGTCTATTTATTTTTTGTTCTCTCTGTCTCTGTCTCACTCTCGTTTTCTCTCTCAATGCTTCTGCTTGATAGTCTCCAGCTATGATGCTTATTTGAATGAACAGTCTCAACCTCTACTCAATGTATTTCTCTTTTCCATTCTGTGCATGAGATCTTCATAAGCAATCACTGAAAAAAGGATCAACATCCTGTCAATCCACAAATATTTAGCCCTCTTGAGCTAGGTTAGTATGTGGGTGGGTTTATCGTGTGTGAACTGGAGGTCTTTCAGCACAAAGGTCTGGACTAACTCAAAGGGACCTTGATTTCCTATAACCTGGACCATCTATACTTTTCTAGGGAGGAAGCAACAGTGACCCAGCCAGATCTTACCTAACAATCCAACTTCACAAATAATGCTTAGAAGTCTACAGGGTATTTGCCATTGCTGGTGGTCCTGTCTCCCCCTTTATAAGAATGCCTGGGGATTTTTCTGTGACCTCACTGGGTAAGCCAAGGTCCAGATCTATAAAGAAAGTAGAATACTCCCACATTCTATGGAACTTTTAATCTTAGTTTGGAGTTAAAGGCCACATCTGCTTTCATGTTTTATGAAACTTATGCTGGTCTTTTTTATTCATTTTTCAGTTTTGCACATTGTCATAAATATATGATTTGACAGAAAGAGATGCTGGTTTTCAAGTCTATTTCTACCATTGTCTATGGGAAAGGCACATATCTCTTCTAGGACTTAGTCTCTTCATCTGTAGAATGAGGGCAATAATGTTTGTATCATCTATTTCACAGAGTCCTTTGGAGGACAACTCTTTGGGAATTGTAAAATGACCTTAGAGTCAGGAAGACCTAGGTTCAAGTCCTGCCTCTGACAAATACATACATATATACATATATATGTACATATATGTGTGTGTGTATATATATATATATATATATATATATATATATGTATATATATATATCTTTGGGGAAAAGTCACTTAACTTTTTGAAAACATTTTAAAGACAATATGAATTTCAAATCAGATGCTAATCTGAATTGGCGGGGGATATTTCCTTATGGGGTTCTTTATAGCAATAAAATCACAGTTCAGGGCAAAAAACGATCTTGGATAATTGACTTGATCAGAGTAGCTAAATCAGCCATAGTTGATGATCTTTACAACTATTATTGTGTATAGTATTCTCCTGGTTCTGTTTACTTCATTTTGCATCAGTTCATATATGTCTTCCCACATTTTCCTGAAATTATCTTACTCATCATTTCTTACAGCAAAATAGTATTCCATTACAACCATATACCACAACTTGTTCAGCCATTCCCCAATTGATGGACATCTCCCTCAATTTTCAAATCTTTGCTACCACAGAAAGAACCTCTATAAATTTTTTTAAAAATCTCTTTGGGATACAGAATTAGTAGTGGTATTGGTGGATCAAAGACTATACACAGTTTTATAACTCTTTGGGTATCATTCCAAATTGTTCTCCATTATGGTTGGAGTAGTTCACAACTCCAATAACAGTGCATTAATGACTCAATTTTTCCATATCTCCTTCAGAATTTGTCATTTTCCTTTTTTGTCATGTACCTCTTTGCCTTTGAACTATGACCCAGAAATGAGAATAGGTATTGGAGTTGCCAAACAATTTGCTCTTTAGTGCTCCTACTCCCTCTTGACCAAAAGTGATTCTCTCTGTCCTTGAATTATGACCCAGAATTAGGTACAGGTCATGGAGTTTCTAAACAGCATCTCATCCTGTGTCCAGTCCTAGTGCAAGGGTACCCTGTAATCTTTCTGATCACTTTCCAGGTTCCCTTATCACTCCTGATTTGAGAGCTCCCCAAAGTGCTACTTCTTCTGTCTCTACCACTTAGTTCCACCACTGATGTTTCATCCATATGGGCTCCAGGCTAGACTTAACCCCTATGTCAAAGATGGCTCTTTGGGTTGCCTTAGGTTGGAAGAATGTCTCACTCTGACCTTTTGTTGACTCTGTCACTCCAGGATTAAATCTGAGGTACTATTTTAAAGTTGTTTGGAGGAGGATGTTGGGAGATCTCATTTGAGTGTTTTTCTACTGTGCCATCTTGGTTCCACCTCCTTTCTAAGCCTCTCCAGCTAGGGAAATTTAATATATGTATATATACTTAGCCTCCTAATTTCCCAATCTTCATAAATTTTATGAACCAATCTGCTTGCTAATAATCAGAAACAGATATTTATCCATTTGACCAAACCCTGTTGTTCTACCATTCCACTTCACTGCATCATTGCTCCCCAACATTTATTTGTCTTATAATTTTCAACCCACATACCCCTTAGAACTGTCTCAGGACATCACCCCTGCTCTTTCTTCACTTTCCATCAGCAGCTTTGCTTCATTTCAACTCCAATGAACATCAAAAGCCCCTGGTTGGTGACAGAACTGGGATTGATCTAGATTTCCTGATTCCAGGTCCTCTTTACCACACTGCCTATGTGACAGGGATTTTTTAAAAATAATACTTTGCTTTTCCATTCCTTATCACTTTCCAAATGCCCTAAACATTAATTATCCTAATTGTCCTTCATCTTATCTATTTTTTAAAAATTTTATTATAGTTTGCATCATTCATTTCCACAAGATTTTGAGTTACATATTTTCTCCCCGTCTTTCCCCCGCCCACCACCCCAAAACAGAAATCCCAGTGTGTAGGAGGCGGGGGGATGGGTGTTGCTCAGAGCCTGCTTGTAATGTGCTAAATAA
>CM053582.1:322673576-322693816 GCA_028627135.1 Pseudochirops cupreus | reverse complement strand
GTAGCAGTAGCAGTAGTAGTAGCAGTAGCAGTAGTAGTAGCAATAGTAGCAGTAGCAGTAGCAGTAGTAGTAGCAGTAGTAGTAGCAGTAGCAGTAGCAGTAGTAGTAGCAGTAGCAGTAGTAGTAGCAGTAGTAGCAGTAGCAGTAGCAGTAGTAGTAGCAGTAGCAGTAGTAGCAGTAGCAGCAGTAGCAATAGTAGCAGTAATAGTAGCAGTAGTAGTAGCAGTAGCAGCAGTAGTAGTAGCAGTAGCAGTAGTAGTAGCAGTAGCAGTAGTAGCAGTAGTAGCAGTAATAGTAGCAGTAGCAGTAGTAGTAGTAGCAATAGCAGCAGTAGTAGCAGTAGCAGTAGTAGCAGTAATAGTAGCAGTAGCCGTAGTAGCAGTAGTAGTAGTAGCAGTAGCAGCAGTAGTAGTAGCAGTAGCAGTAGTAGTAGCAGTAGCAGTAGCAGTAGTAGCAGTAGCAGTAGTAGCAGTAGCAGTAGTAGTAGTAGTAGCAGTAGCAGTAGTAGCAGTAGCAGTAGTAGTAGTAGTAGCAGTGGTAGTAGCAGTAGCAGTAGTAGCAGTAGTAGTAGTAGCAGTAGCAATAGTAGTAGTAGCAGCAGTAGTAGTAGTAGTAATAGCAGTAGTAGTGGTAGCAGTAGCAGTAGCAGTAGCAGTAGTAGTAGTAGCAGCAGTGGTAGTAGTAGTAGTAGCAGCAGTAGTAGTAGCAGTAGTAGTAGCAGTAGAAGCAGTAGTAGCAGTAGTAGTAGTAGCAGTAGTAGTAGTAGTAGCAGTAGTAGTAGCAGTAGCAGTAGTAGTAGTAGCAGTAGTAGTAGTGGTTGTTGTTGTTGTGTCATTTCAGTCATATCTAACTTTTTGTGACCCAATTTAGAGTTTTCTTGGCAAAGATCCTGAAGTGGTTTGCCATATTTTCCCCCCCAGCTCATTTTACAGTTGAGGAAACTAAGGCAAACAGGGTTAAGTAACTTGCCCATGGTCATACAGCCATTAAGTATCTGAGCTGAATTTGAATTCAGGTCTTCCTGACTGCAGATACATTGCTATCTATACTGTACCACCTCACTGTCTCCCTACAACTGATCATAATGCAGTGTAAAAATCCCATCTTTTACAAGAAGCCTTTCCCAACCCCTCTCATTTCTAGTGCCTTCCTCTATTAATTATTGCCTATTCATCCTGCATGTAGCTTGTTTGTTTATACCTGGCTACATGTTGTCTCTCCTGTTAGATTGTGAATCCCTTGAGGGCAGGATCTATCTTTTGCCCTTTTTGTATCCCCAGCACTTAGCACAGTGTCTGGCACATAGTAGGCAATTAAATTGATTTAGGTACTAAATGCTGACCCTGAAATACTTAAAGATATATCCAGTCATTGAAGAAAACTCATTATATTTTACTCCTTAAGCTGGGAAACTGGATCAATATTGAAAACTGGATGTGGAACTAGATTGCTTTTGGGAAACAATGAGAACAATTTCCAGTAAGGGATAGAAAAATCTCTGTTAGTTAATCTGTAGTGGTGACAGCAATAGAGATTCTTCCAATACAAACAGGAATCACTCATAGAACATTAGAACTGGGTGGGAGCTTTGAGATCATCTTAGTCTAACTATCTTATTTTAAGGATAAATAATGGGGATTTCAGATATGTCATCCAAGGTGACTGAGCTGATGGCAAAACTTTGACTAGAACTGATGTTTCCTAACTCCAAGTCCAAAAATCTTTCAGCTGCACTATACTGTTCCCTTAAAAACAAAATGAAATCAAGCCCCCACCCACACCTCACGATTCCATTATTTTTTCCTTCCTCTTTGATGACGAGCCATTCTGTGAGATATTAACCTAGAGCTTCCTTCCAGGAGAGGGAAAAGACCACTTGGGAAGCCTAAGGAGAGAGATTTTATAATGATACATTTTATAGTGATATATTGTATCTGTGATACAATAGCATTTGCAGTTGATTTGAGCTCTGCTAAAGGTAGCAAAGGCTGTGTGCCAGCAAATTGGTTCAAAGAGACACTGTTTCGCCCTGAGAAACTGGGGACCTAGCAGGTTTACATTAATGACACACATGCCTATCATCTCTGGTCTCCTGCCACAGCTTAGCCCTGGAGGTAGGAATATGTAATGATACCTTGTCTCACAAAGATCTGATCGAGTTTTCTTCATTATGCCATCCTGTGACAATTTAGTTTTTAATGTCATTATGTCCTGTGTGTCTGGCCTGACAACTTTGAATGCCTAATGGGGGTATTTGTACATTATGCATGATTTGGGGGAATTCTGTATTCAATCATGATGCAAATGATGAGTGGGTCAGATTTAAGGCTTTGGAAGGGGAGGGGCAGATTTAGAATTTCAGGCCATTAGTTCTTTAACAAACTAAACAAACATTTAGTAAGTTTCTGCTACTAGAAAAAGCATAGTATAGTAGAAAGAATACTGGATTTGAAGTCAGAGGATGTGTGTTCAAACTCTCAACTTGTGGGCTCTTAAGCAAATCAACTCAACTTAGCTAAATCTCTTTCGTGACCTATGAAAATGAGTATTTTGGATGACAGAGTTAAGTTCTCAAAAAAGAACGGCTAAAACACAGGCCTGAGCTAAATAAGATGAAACTGAACATAGACACAATAATAAAAATGAACATGACATAAATAACAGTGACTATGAACAGGGAACAGTGGCATGTAGAGTCTTACACAGGTTTGAGAAATCACCTTCACAAGTACAAGACGGGGCATGGCTAGAAAGTAGCTCATTTGCAAAAGATGTGGGTATTAAAATGGACTGCTACCTCAATGTGAGTGAGCAGTGTGATATGACAATAAAAAACTGATGTGATATTGGGCTGCATTTAAAAAGACATAACTCTCAGGAAAAAGGAGATAATAGCCCATTTATACTTTCATGCTCTTAGATGACATCTGGACTGTTATCGTAGGCACCATATTTTAGAAAGTACATTGAAAATTGGAGAATGTTTGGAGGAGAGCAACCAGAATTGTGATGATTCTTGAGTTTCTGCTGTGGTAGGATTAGTTGAACTGAAGATGTTAGCTTAAAGAAAAAGAGACTCATGACAGGGAAAGGAAAGATTTGATACCTGTCTTCAAGTCCTCAAAAGCCTGACATATGGGAGAAGGTTTATTTTCGTTCTCTTTGACCCTAAATGGCTATACTAGGGCAAATTGATAGAAGTTGCAAAGAGATAAATTTAGGTTTAATAGAATAAGTCCTAATAATCAGAAGTGTCCAAAAACGGAATGTGCTGCCCCAGGAGGCAGTAACTTCGTCTTAACAGAAATCAAGCTAAGGCTAGATGTCCACTTGTCAGGTATATAGTAATTCTAATAATATGGGGGTGTTCTTTTTTGGCCTGGATTAGATTAGATGTTCACTAGGGTCCCTTTTTGCTTTGAAATACTATAACTAAAGGACCTTAGACTCTACAGGCTCAACCTTTTTGTAAAACTGGGATATCTGACACTTGTATGACTAAAGCATCTTATATATGCAAATTTATAAAGGCAGGTTTCCTGGTTTTACCAAAAGTTTAAGATGGTGCAGCAGCAAGCACCCTAGCATACCCAGGATGGCTACTAGCACAAGTTCTAAGATCTGCTTTTCTAAAGGAAAAGAACTCATAAAGGTTAACAATCTTACTCTAATCAATCAAACATATATCATTTACCTGGTTTAGGGGAAAAAGTCAGTACCCTGAACTTCAGAGAATGCAAACAGAAGTTACAACAGAAAATAACACAATTCAGCAGACAGGGCTTCTAGCTGTCTGACCATTACATCCATACCTAATTAGTCACCAGAAAGAGAAGGACCAACATTTGGGTTTTCAAAGCTGGGGGGCTCAATGGCTGCTCAAAGTCTCATCTGGTCAAATCACACAACTCTTCCCATTCCTCCCAAAGCAAAACCCTACCTGAGGGTATAGATAGCCTTCTCCAGGATCAGAGAACATCACAACCCTCATGACCTACTTGACTACAAAGTAACAAAAGTTGTGCCTTCCTGAAAAACAAGCCTCCCATCATAGGCTCCAGGTGAGCACATGGAGCCTATTTGGGGGCAGAGTATGTTTTCAAGTGAGGAAAGGTCCTCAAGTTCAATTTAGGCCAGCGATTCTCAACCTGTGGGTTGTGTTCAATTTGTAACAATGAAAATACATCTTGCACATCAGATAGATTCATAACAGTAGCAAAATTACCGTTATGAAGTAGCAATGAAAATAATTTTAGGTTGGGGAGTCACCACAGCATGAGGAACTGTATTAAAGGGTCACGGCATCAGGAAGGTTGAGAAGCACTGATTTAGGCTTATTAAGGAACAGGGAAGATCTTCAAATTTCTGTTACCATCAAAGATGGTAAAGTCTAAAAACTATAGGCCGGTTAATTTGACTTAAACTCTTGATAATTCAACAGTTCCAATTAAATTCAACACCTATTTCTCACGTACCCGTTAGATTCAAGGCGCTTTGCTTAGAGCTGGTTACACAAGCATAAAAACGAGCTCATCTCGCTCAAGAACTTAAATTCTAGGACTTTGACCTGGTACATTGAAATTCGAAGGGCTTAGAAATTTAACATAAATATTTTTAAAGACTATGCAGTTTCAACGTTTGCTGCATTTACATTTTGACAACACTTTTACTTGTCTGTATAGCAAAATGACTTTCTTAAACTAGAAGTCTAACAGGTATCCATCCCACTTCCTCCCCCAGGTAACTGTGGGTCAGGAGAGATTCTCCACAGCATGGCTCTGCTCCTCCTCCCGGGGCTTAGTGTCTTAGGGCCTCTCTCTCATCAGGAGACAACAGGGGTTCTATTTATGTTTCTGTTACATCATGTAGTGGTATCCTGGGGTTTCTGTCTATACAGAGAAGTATCCTAGTGTCTGCCCCACAGGGTCAGCACCAATGTTAGCTCCCCTGCCCTTCACTCCAGGCTAATGTGACTCTTCTTTCCTTCTTATGGTGCTTCCCACAGAGCCGGAGTCTGCTCCTGCTGTTCTAGGTATCCAATTTTCTGGTTATGTTTCTATTAATAGTCCTACTGTACTTATATTTCAACAAGCAATGTTTGTTGAAGGCCTATCCTGCTTTACTTACAGACAAATGAAGAAATATTGCCTGAATGCTAATGTTGTTAGGCACATTTGGAACTAGTTGAATGACTAGAACTAAGGAATAATCATTAATGGGTTTGGTGTCAACTACAGGAAAAGTTTCTCCTGGAGTTCCTCAAGCACCTGTTGTCCCTGTTCTGTTCAACATTTTTATCATTTACTTGCATGAAGGCATAGATAGATAGAATATGGGGAAATCTGCAAGTAGCACAAAGCTTGGAATACAGGGTCAATAACGAAATCTCTACAGGTCATGGCGATATCTTAAACCAAATCAAATAGGGAAAAATATCGAGTTCTTCATGTGACTTTCATCAGCCTCATAAAAGCAGTATGGGAGTTGTGTGGTTAGGATAAAAATAATTGTAATAATAAACTTATATGGCACTTACTACGAGTCAGGCGCTCTGCTGGTTGGTTGGTTGTTATTCTTCGTGCTTGATGAGCGCCAAAATGACATCATTATATCGAGGTCAAGGTACGGTGTGTCCAATTGTGACTGATCAGACCTATACAAACTCAGAAGACTCTACCAAGGCTCTAGTATATATAGGAACGTTTGGAGTGGAGATGTCTCTAAATTTGTCTCTCATGAGTACTTGACAGTAATATCTCATCTGATCCTTACAACAAACCCTGAAGCAAGTGCTATTATTTATCACCATTTTGTAGATGAGGCAATTGAAGCCAGCAGAGGTTACATGACTTGCCCAGATCACACATCTACTAAGTGCCTGCAGTCAGGTTTGAACTCGAGTCTTCCTAACTTTAGGACCAGTGCCCTATCCACTGAGCACTCAGCTGCCCCCCACCAACCCCAATAGTACCTGTGAAAGAAGGATACCAGATTTTTAGTGGATTGTAAACCCAACATGAGTAAACTATGACGTGGCAACCAAAAATCCCCGCAAAACAAAAACAACCCCCCAAACCCTACCTAATTTTACTCAGGTCAGTATCGAGAGGCATAATGTCCCCAAAGGGAGAAACAATAATTCCACTATACTCTTTTCTGTTTGGGCCACATTTGGAGTACTGTGTTCAGTTCTGGACATCACATTTTAAGAAAGACAAGCTAAAACCAAAAGGGTGACGGGAAATGTGAGAAGATACTATCACTAATAATAAATGCTTGTTGGATTGGATAGCTAATGAGGATCAACTGAATGAAGGGAGAATGTTTAGCCTAGAAAAGAGATGATTTATGCAACAATAATACCTGTCTTCAAATACTTGAGGGGCCTTTGTGTGAAGAGGGATTAGATCTGTTTTACTTGGCCTTAGTGGATAGAACTAGGAGAAAGGAGTAAAAGTTAGAGGGACACAAATGTCGACTTAATGTGAGGATAACCTTCCCAACAGTACAATGGTTCTCAACCTGGGGGTCGCAACCCCTTTGGGGGGGGTCGAACGGCCTTTTCACAGGGGTGACAGGGGTCGCCTAAGACCATCAGAAAACACACATTTCCGATGGTCTTAGGAACCTCCTCTATCTGTCTCCAGGAGGGTCGCCCACATGCAGACACGTCCACATACGACGGGTCGCGGCATTAGGAAGGTTGAGAACCACTGCAACAGTGTATGCTAACCAAAAGCAGAACAGATTTCTTCAGGAGGTAGTGAATCCCCTCTCCTTTACATTGGAAGTTTTTAAGCTAAACAAAAAAGTTTGGGAGAACCTTATTGAAGGGATTCTTGTTCTGTTATGGATTGGATTAGATAATTGACTTCTGAGGTCTTCCCAGTTGTTAGATTCCCTGATTTCTTCCCCTTGGCAGGAATTCCTTACTGGAGAACCAGAATTCCATTATATTTAACAAATTTTAATATATAAAGATCAGAGTGTTGACCCCTCAATTCCTAGTTTTTTACCCTAATTTTTTAAATATTATATAACAACAAAATGTCTAGTGATTTTTCCTTATGAATAACTAATAGAATTTTATCCCTGTCTTTTTTTGTGGAATCTATTCCTATAACATGTATGTGGCTAGGACAGAAGTAATGTCCTGGAGTGCATTACTGAATAATTCTCATATTTCTGTTGAAGTACTTGGAGACTTCTGGCTTTAAATCATGGGTTTATCTGAAACTGTATTGCCTTAAAAATAACAGTGACTCTTTATAAACAGGGAGTAGGGATGGTGGCTTGTTTCTCTACCTCCATTTTGGGTAAAGGCATTCTTTTGGGAATTTGGGTACTCCTAAAAGATTCATCTGGAATAGTAACTTGGCTCCTATAAAACTAAATAGGCTTTAAAAGAAAAAATGAAGCAGGGGTTTGAACAGGAGAAGGATCTGGAGACAAATCCTATAGAAAATTTCTTCCACTGTAAAATGAAGGGGTTAAAATAAATGGCCTTTAAATCTATGACACTATTATTCGATACAGTTGTAGCAAACATATGATAAAAAAAAATCATGGCTTATATTCAATTAGTTTATTATTTTGCCCCTAATATTTTCTTTCTTATTTCACTTTAGATATGAGAAATAAAGGCCAAATACAATAAAAAGCCTAATTGCAAAAATAAAGAAATGGGAGTTTAGTGTTAAGTAACTGCTAGGAAAAATACTTCCTCCCTCCTTCTTTCCTTTCCTCCTTTCCTTCCTGCATCCCTCTTTCCTTCCCTTCCTTCCTTATTCACTCCCTTCCTTCCTGCCTATTTCAGTGAATTACTAAATATTTATTAAAAGTATATTTGGAGGGTAACTGCCAGTCTAGCTGGAATAATCTTTTTCTTTTTTTGTTTTTAAATGAGACTAGGTCTCCATATCTTGACCTGACTGGAAGTGCAGACAACTATGCAGGGGCCCTGTCCTAATGCTCATCAGTATAGAAGCTTTTAACCTCCTCTATTTTTCCAGCCTAGGACAGCTCACCCTTGTGTAGGCAGCCCAATAACTCTCCACTGCAGAGGGTTCACCTTATGAGAATAAAAGTTCACTATATTAGAATAAAAGTCCAACTGACTCTTAGAACTCCCTAACTCAAGCAGTCTATTGGCCTCAACCTCTTCTAGTAGCAGGGATGAAACATCTATCTACCCACCTCAGTGTAGGTGTTCACCACTATACCTGGCCTGGGGTAGAGCCTTGTAGAGAAGTATTGGGGAATCCCATTGGAAAGGCTTCTGAAGACTTTAAATTTGAGCCTAAGAAACTTTGACTATATCCTGGAAACAATGGGGGAACTTAAAGGATTTTGAATAAGGCAGAGATGTGAGAAAAGCAATTAATAGCAAAGGATATTTTGAAAAAAAGGATGCTCAATCACAGATTTCTGGTAAACTTAAATTTTATTCTGAACATATGTAAGACTTCACCATAAGTCAATACTGGAAACACGAGTAGGAAAAAATAGGGATGAGAGAGGTATAGAAGTTAGAAAGTAGGAAGAGGACAGATAAGAAGAGTCCAGAGGCAAGAAGATTGCTGTGAGGGAGTGATGTAGGATGGTAACCAGAGCAAAGAAGAGAGGAGACCATGGGGCATGTTGCGGGGGTAGTTACAAAGGTAAGTATTGCAGAAGAGACATTATAGTTAGCGGGACCTGGAGATTTATAGAAGATGAATAAAGACTGATAATGTCACAATTATATTTTTAGGCAACTAGAATCAATTAGGCCCCCTTGCATTGCTGTGGCCAGCCCTGAGATTCCACACCCAGCACATACCAGCAACATACACTTGATGGAAAACTGGATTGTAACTAGATAGAGGAAGAATGTATTTCTTCCTTTAGACATTGGCTGGGAAACTGATGTTTTATCTCAAGCTGTTCTTTTTGAGGCAGGAGAAAATGTTCCTGAACATTTCCCATCCTCTCATGGAAAGGTCGATGGGCAAATTTGGGCACCAAGCTAGAACTTGCCTTTAAATGTGACTGAATATGTGACTGAGTACAGTGATTTATTGGTGGGATTTCTGGGGAGGGAGAGGGAGAGAGACAGAAACAGAGTGACACAGAGACAGAGAGAAACAGAGAAGGAAAGAGAGACATAGAGAGAGAGAGAAGGATGGGGGGAGGAAGAGAGAGAGAGAGAGAGAGAGAGAGAGAGAGAGAGAGAGAGAGAGAGAAGCGAGAATTCAAAATTGCAAACGAAAGGGAAAAAATGCTTTATAATTTACTTAACAAATGATAAGTCAAAACCACAGAAAATACAGAGGCAAAGGAAAATCCATTCCCCAGGGCTAGAATATTATTGACCATATATAACCAGGAAATTTCCCTAGAGTACCTCTTTTTGTTTCTATCTCTGTGTCAGTCTCTCATTTTGTCTCCATGTTCCCCCATCTTTCTTGAATCTTTCTTCCATCTATTTTACTTTTCCTAAATCAATTGCTATGAAGAAACAGTAGTTTATAGTTTGTTGTGTACAAGATTGTGTGAAAATCTCCTTGAAGAGTGATATGGATTTGTATTCATTCAGTTCTTTCTTTCTTAACCCTTTAACAGCTCAAAGATTGAAAGCTCAATTTGATTCATTTCAATAAACATTAACTGTTTGAAATGTGTAAGCATTGGGGAAGCAATGATGAAATCAGACAGACATCATGTCCTCATGGCCCTTACAGTCTAGGACTCTTTGCAGGATAAGGGGCGTATGTAAATGTGGCATAAAGCTGAATGTGAGAATTGAAAAGATGCCTAATCAAAATGTGAATGTGAAGATTTTGAGGAGGGAAATCTATTTCAGCAGCGGGGAAAGAGATCAGGGAATAGGAACTCAGAGATGGACCTTGAAGCAAGGGAAAGATTTCAATAGGTGTAAATAGGGTAAGAGAAATAATTCATTCCAGTAATGGAACGCAACATGAGCAAAGATCTAGAACAGCAAAGCAATGTCACCTTTGACACAGACATGCCTAAAAGAATAGAGAGCTTCAGAGTTGTTGTGAAGACTGCATTTGTCTCTGACTTGTGACACAAAGTCATTCTTACCCTGATACTTGGTATTCTGTGCCTAAGATCTCAGGCAATTCCTCGTACCTAGAAAAATGCCTGGCAAGATATTAATAAATACTTGTTGATTGATTGATTGAACAGCTTAGTATATAATACCTTCTCAGGAATATACACCACGCAGGGAAATAAAAGCACACATACCAGGAATACCATCTGTACAGCTAGAGTCTCCAGAGCTGTGTAGTCAACAAACACAGTGAATCTTCCATCGTCTTTCTTGCTCTTCCTCTTATCAACATTCTCACCACAAGTCACAGTATGAGGACCACGTTTGTTGTTGTTTAGTTCATTAGTCCTGTCTAACTTTTCATGACCTCATTTTTGGGTTTTCTTGGCAAAAGATAATGGAGTGGTTTGCCATTTGCTCCTCTAGTTCATTTTGCAATTAAGGAAACTGAGGCAAACAGAATTAAGTACTTGCCCAGGGTCACACAGCCACTAAGTATGTGAGCCTGGATTTGAACTCAGATCCTCCTGATTCTAGGGCCAGCACTCTATCCACTGTGCCTAGTTCTCCCTAGTAACTTATGCTGTCTACAGACAACCTTGAGAGGAAGAAAGGCTGATACTTTTGTCAAGGTTGTTAGTAGCAGGTGCCTATTCCCTCTTCCTTCAAATTTTTTACTTTACAAATTTATTTAAAAATTTTTTTCAAATTTTTATGGTGATAAACTTGTCAGGAAAGCAAAGATTGAGTGAGAATGAGTAGAGAAGTGGTCTAAATTCGTTGGAATGAAGAATACATGCAGAGGAGTGGTGTCAGATACGGGTGGAAAGTTATATGAATCACATTGTTGAGGATTTTGAATGCCAAGATAAAGAGCTTAATACTTTGTTCATTAGGCATTTGGAAACCAGTGAATAATTGGGGATAAAAGAGTGATGTGAGCAGAGTAGTACATGAAGGAGATTATATGACACTGATCAGAGAATTAATCAACTGGAGGCAGTGAGAGTGTTTGGGTTTATTAGCTGGAATGCTTAAAGAAAGAGTTGTGGGGCTAATTTAATGTTATGATATAATATTACATGATGGAGAAAAGAAGCACTGAATTTAGAATCAAAGGACTTGAGTTCAAATTCCAATTTCTCTGCTAGGATTTGTGTGATATTGATATAGTCACCTAAACTTTCTTGGTTTTAGTTTCCTTGTCTATAAAATGGGGGACAGCAGTTAGAGGTATGGGACTACATGGTCAGGATTCTTTCTCATTCTAAATTGGTGCTTCATAGAGTTAACCAGAAAATGCTTTTTGTTTAACTCCTATTGTTGGAGTCTTTCTAAAGCATACTCCTTGATTGGAATGCTCAGTAAAATCCACTAGAGTGAACATAATAGAATCTTGGATGATTGAATATTTGCCTGTGGCTCAGATCATCATTTGGAACATGATTTCTCATTGTGGAATGCAGTAAGTGTAGAATTTGTGATCATTAGGCTAACTATATTCTAACCTTGGGACTTAAAAGCTGGAGAGTGTGTGTGTGTGTGTGTGTGTGTGTGTGTGTGTGTGTGTGTGTGTGTGCAAGTGCAAGTGTGTGCACACACAGGCATTTTTTTTTTACCAAGATTTTGGTATGAAGACATTTTCTTATAATTTGCTTCTTTCTCTGGAAATTAAAGTGCTGAAAAATTCTAGATGATGAAGGGCTCTAGCTAGTTGCAATTCCACTTAAATTTTTGTTGTATTATTTCACAGAATGCTAGAGTTTGAAGGGAACTTAAGATCAATTAATCTAATGCCTTCCCCTCAAAAGGTCTACAGTCTACTATTCCCTAGATCTTGGACAAGCCATATAACTACTATATTGAAATTACCTTGTTGGTAAAATGAGAGGGTTGGACTAGATAATGTTTGTCTGATTTCTTTTCCATTATGAATATACAGAGTGTACCAAAAATCTTAGTATGATTTTAAGCTTTAATATCTTCAGAAGTATAAATGTTTAAACTTGCAGAAAATTATGTGGAAGTTTATTAATTTTTTTAATATCTATTTTATTTTGTGAACCTTGAACAATACATTTTAAATTTTAATTTTAACAAGACAAGGTACTTTGTCGTTATGTGTTCTGTGTGTGACATTTTCTGGATGCTACTTGCTCAGGTCAGTTGATTGATAGTGGAGGTCCTATTCTTGGGTCACTTTGGACACCTGATCTTTCTCCATTAGGCTTTTTTTTCCTGTGGGGTCACATCACAACTGTCATGTATGCATCTGTAGTGACAATTACACTAGCATACCCAGGATGACTACTAGCACAGGTTCTTAGATCTGCTTTCCTAGGAAAGATAGCTGTTTAAGGGGTCAACAATCTTTTTAAATTACATTCACTAGTTCAGGGGAAAAGTCAGCATACTGAACTTCAGAGAAAATACAAGCAGAGAAATAAAGACCAACAGACAGGACTCTGACTGCCTGAATTAACTATACACTTTTCATACATCCCTATATTGAGAGAGCCTTTACACCTGAGCAGTCAGGGAGCTTTGAACATATGGCCACTCAGAATTTCAACCAGGAAATCACAAGATCCTTCTCATAAGTGAACCCCCAAACTCAGAGTAAATATGCACTACTTAGAATCAAAAGGCATCACAACCCTGCTGACTCAGTGCCTAATTAGAAATTAGCAAATGGATAAAAGCCTTCTTACAAGCAAGCCTCCCTTAAGTGAGCTTCCCTTAATGGGCTCCAGGTAAGTAGTAATGGACAGGGAAGATCTTAAATCCTATTAGCGTTACAGCATCGAGTCTAGTTCTTTGAATGATCTTCAGGCCAAGACTACACATTCAAACTTTTCAATCACTGAGCAGTAGATAATAAAATTTTTTTTACAAAGTTTGAAAAATTGACTAGAGTGATGTGTTGCACAATACAGTGGTTATATTGAGTTTTAATAGAAGCAAACATATTTTAGAATACAATTATCTTTTAAAATGTAATTTTTACAAGTCTGTAGAATTTATACTTCTGAAGTTATTAATGCTTAGGCTTTTGGAATCTCTGGTATATTTAATTGTGTGACTACCCAAATATAATTGACTTTTTATTATTTGTGTGTAGATAAGAAACGTTCTGTTCTTTGTCCCCAAGTAAAAAAACAGCTTGGTGTTTGTTTTTCAAACTGACTCAGCAAATGTAACTATTGATATGGCCCATTTTATTTCAGAACTCATTTATTAATGCCTACTATGTGCCAGGCACTGTATTAGGTCCTGGGTACAAAAACAAGATAAAACAAAACAAAAACAACCCAAGGCCAAAGCAATTTCTGACCTCAAGGAGCTTCTTGTTAAAATCAATGTTATCTGGCAATTGGAACAAATATTTATTTCAAATATTTATTAAGTCTACCATATTGGATTAATCAATTGAGTATTACTCAACATTAACCCTCAGGAACAATTAAAAAACTAAGCCCCAAAGTCAACTAATCAGTAGTACTTTGGAAATACAGTTTTAGAAGAGCATTTCTTTCTTTTTCAGAAATCAGTTTCACAAATAGAGGGGATAAGTGACAGGTTTAGTCCTTGGTTGTTTGAATTGTTTTCCAATGAACCACACAATACATGTGGAAATTGAACCTGTAGAAAATCTCAAATGTGACCGTCTGGGGGAAGTATATTTTTTACTGAAATAAAGATGGTATAAAACCAGACAAGTGATGATCAAAAAGTACTCCTAGGAGCCGTCTTTTAACAATAGACCACAAACATACGACAACAAACATCGATTATTTCTGAATGTGATATTAAATTAGGTAAAATGCAATTCTTTCTATCAAGAAATTTATAATCTAATAGGGGATAATACTCCACAACTCATCAATGATAGACATAATTACATAAAGGTATAAAAGAATTAGAGAATGAGGAATTTTGTGAGGTCTCAGGGAAAGGACGTTATTAACTGGGGGAAGACACAAGGCTTCATAGAGGAAGTTGTATTTGGAGTTGAACTTTAATAAGTTTAACAGATGAAGAGAAGGAAAGATGATTTTCTAAGCATAAGAAGTGACCTGAACAAAGGACAGAGACATGATAGTGCAGGGTATAGACATCACTTTGTGTGATCAGGTTCTTAGTTTGTATTTTGGAAAAATAACTTTAATAAAACAATACAGAAAGATGTCCAGGTTGGCAGACATGTTGAATGTGTAGATGGGGAATGGCATGAGATAAGAATTGAAAGGTAGATTGATGTTAGGCCATGGAAGACCTCTAATTTTAGGCAGAGACACTTGGTATGCAGTAGGGGGACACCCAAGATTTTGGAGTAAAAGAGATAAAATAAGATCTGTGTACAAGGAAACTCAATTTGGGAGATGTATGAGGAACAGATTAGAGAAAGGAGAGAATGGAGGCAAGCTGACCTGCAAGGAAGCTTAGGAAATATTGTCAAAAAAGACATTTACATGATAACTTTATTATATACTTAAAATGAATAACAGGTTGTACCTAAAGACTTGCAATTTTATGCCCAATTATCTTTTAAAAAAATTATTCTGTATTATGGAAATGCATGTTTTATTTCATAAATTAAAAATAAAAGAAATATAGTCTATTGGTAGTGAGAGTGTGTATTAAGGTGGTTGCAGTGGGAATAGAAAAGGAGGAATAGATCCAAGGGCTGATTCAGGGATGGAATGACTAGTTCCTAGGATGAGATTGTCTATGACAGATGACAGTGAGAGAAGAGTCAAAGAAAATTGTAGGGTTACAAACAAGAGAGATGGAGTGAATGGTGTTGCCACAGATAGAGTGAAATCAGAAGGAGGAACGGGAAGGATCATTGAACAAGGACCTAGCTACCTAGCTAGGAATTACTAACTACCTAATAAATAGTACTGTGCTGAGTGATAGGGAAGCAAAAAAAACCAAGCAAGATAGTCCCCACTCTCAGAAGGCTTCTCTCTAATGAAGGAAGATAGTAAATGAAGAGGAGCTAGAAAAGCATGGGAGAGCGGCAGCATGGGAAGTGACTTGGAAGCCAGATTCTGGATTAGGTAAACTGAAGGCTCATCTATCCCATCAGAGCCCAGGCTGGTTCCTGAAGCAGAGTTTATTCTAAAGTGAGGAGGAATGGAATGAGCCAAGTGGAGTGCAGGTGGCATGACTGGCGATGTCCATGAAGCATGAATTGAGGCCTGGAACCTAGCAAGATAGGACCAAAGGGTTCATCCACAGCATGGATTTATAGTGGGCTATAAGGGGAATCAGAACAGCTTCCCTTCTCCAGGCCTCCTTCCCTAGGTGAGTTCTTGCCCTGTATTTTCATGGAAGCGATCATAACGAAAAGTCATAGGTAGTGGTACATCAGAACACAGGAGAGCACAGATGTTCTAGAGAGAATAAGCTGTAGGCATCCGGACCTAGAAAAAAAAAGACTTGTCACTGTATGTGATCAGGTTCTTAGTTCGTATTTTGAGAACAGCTTTAATAAAACAGGTCATGGAAACTATTGTCATTCTCTAGTACCCTGTATCTGGGCACAGAGCCCAGGAGAGTTCAGCCTTGAAGAAATATACCATCAACCATTGCTTCCCTAAATGAAACAAAGCTTCTTCTCCTCCCTCACTTTTACTAAATGTCATTCATTCCTTGTTTGATTCCCTGAAATTTTCAGGACATCAGAGCTCATGTTGCCCTTTCTAAGGCCTTCAAAATCCCAAGTAATAAAATATTTCATTTCAGTAAATACTTGTCAAGTATTTACTTGCCTTGTGAAAGGCACTAGGGATATAGTGATAAAGTCAAATATGAAATAAGAGCTCAAGGACCTTTCAATCTAATGAGGGGGAATAGGGATGAGGTTTGTACACAAACAAAATGGGAGGCACAATGGTGAAACACAGTGAGAAACCATTTCTATCTATTTGGACCATAGAAATACAAACAAAAAAAAAAGTAGTTCTTGCCTTCAGAGAGCTCATATTCTAATGGAGGGAGGGGGAAGTCAGCCTATGAAAGGGAACTGTCGAGTGTACCTGGACCACACGTGTAGAGTTGGAAGGGGCCCTAGAGGTCCAACTCCTTCACAAAGCTGACTCCAAATCCAGCAATCTTTCCATTGCATCACATTATGCAACATTTTTTTTTCATTTTCTGGGGTTAATGAATCATTTGCCATCATGCCTCTATCCTCCCTCTCCCCAACAGAAACAACCAAAACAAGGAGCAACCTAAGAACTTTAGTCTGAAATCCAAATTATCCACAGTAGGAGCCTAAAATAAGATTTTTAGGGAAACTATTTAAAGTGGTAGGAGACTGTATTTTAAATGTAGAGAAGTTACGTGTGACTCAACTAATTTCACTGCTATAGTACCTCAAACTTATTTAGTCTAAGTTTTGGTGACTTTGAGTAGAGCCATATACCTAGAGAATTTTTATATTTTAATGGTCAGAGAAATCAGAAAAGGTTGCATGGAGGAGGTGGCAAGAGAGCTGGGTTTAGAAGGAACTGAATGATTCCAACAGGTGTTGAGGGTAGAGCCCAGAGCTCTTCCAGACACAGAGCTTGGCTGACTTGAGAAGAACAGAGGTGAGAAAGGGCAGGATGAGGATGGTTGACTTTGTTTGGAATGTGGAGTATGTGTGCATTCCTTAACTCTAATTTGGAGGGGAGAGAATTCTTTAACTAAAAAAAAAATATCCTTTGCTTAATGTAGCATGACACATCTCCCCTTGCAAAATATAAGGAGTTGTTAACCACAAAGCTTTGTAGTTTTTTTGTTTGTTTTCATTTTCGTAAAAGAGGGTGAGAATGTGGAACCAAATGTAAAGGCTTTTCTGATCTTTTCTTTTTGGCAAAGTGATATTTTATTGATGACTTTTTTTTGGTAAATTAAAAACTGTCCTAGAATTAAAGAATTTCTGAGTCAGAGTTAGCCTGAGAATTCATCTGTCCAACCCATTGCCCAGTAGAGAAATGCCTTGGATGACATCCCTTACAACATGTTGTTCAGCTTGACTGAACACATAAGAATGATGAAGAATTCACTGTCTCTTGTGGCAACTCATTCCATTATAACAAAACAAAATAAAATAAAAACAAAAAGACCACTTTTCAGTAGTGCATTAAGGTTAAAGACATGGGATGTAGACTGAGAAGGACTCTCAAAGGTCACTAAGTTCACCATCCCATTTTACAGATGAAGAAACTGATGCCCGGGGCAGTTACATCATACGTCCAAACTCTAACACGTAGTTCAAAGTGCCTTCCTCATGACATCCCTGAGAGGTTGTAGCAGGAGTAGCAGCATCAGTTGCTTACATTTACAGAGGTGTTTGAGGTTTGTAGAGCAATGTGTAATACCACAAAGTTCAAAGATTATTATCCTATTTTACAGAAGAGAAAAACTGAGGCTCGGAGAGGTTGCAATTTGGCTGTGATGACACAGTTTTAGCAGGGATTTTGGTAGCCCTAGTGATTAGAAAGGTATTGATTGAGTCAAAGTCTTCTCCTAGTTCTTTCTTTAAGAATAAGTCTAATGGGGGCCCTGGAGTCAGGAGGACCTGAGTTCAACTCCGGTCTTAGACACTTGACACATTTACTAGCTATGTGACCTTGGGCAAATCACTTAACCCCAGTTGCCCTCCCTTCTCCCCTCAAAAGGCAAAAAATAAAAAATAAAAAAAATAAGACTAATCACTCTCCTGCATGACAGCTCTTCATGTATTTGAAGAAAGTTTAAATATCTTAGCTATTAATTGGGAAGATAATAAGCATTTATTAAGTACCAACTATATATCAGGCATTGTGCTGAGCTCTGGGTATATAGACAAAAGACATTGATTGTTCTCAAGGAGCGTGTAGTCTAGCCAAGTCTTTTCTTCTCCCGCCTAGGAATGTTTAGTTCCCCACCTCTGTGGTAGTGTCCAGATGATGGGGTGGAAAAGGCCTTTCTCACAAACCAAAACACTCAAAAGATCTATCTACTTGTCCGTGCAAGTCTTCATGCCGCAGAAATACCAAGGAAATACACAGCTGCCTTAATACACAGAACTTCTGACTGGTGTAGTTCCATTTAATTAATGCATTGGACAAAGCGTTAGCACAGAAGGCAGCAACCCCTACCGTTAAATGAGAGTTTAATTGTTAGCACACTTTTTTTTTCTTAAATTGTGATTTGTCTGACAACTCAGTCTTGGCTGGCTTGGTACTATATCTGCGTGTGTGCATGTATCTGCTCATCATCAGAAGGGAGGCAGAAGGGAGTGTGTGATGACAGCAGCATGTCTGGAGGCTTCAGGTGTCCTCCTTTCAGCCCACAAGTCCGATGTCTAAATCCTCACCTCTGTGCCTCTGGGCACATCACTACTCCGTCCCAACAGTACAACTCTGCATGAATAAAATAAAGGGCTGGGTCAGATTCAGCCTTCTTTCAGTAAGCTGATGAAAATGTAACCTCCCTGAACTGTGTGGGATAAAGGCTATTGTGCAGCCCTTAATCATAGTGTGATTCTTCTCAACTCCTCTCATCTCATTTTTTTCCCCAAGCAGTACAGCTGTTCCACAAATATTGTATAGATTCATACACAGAATGACACAAAACAATGCCCAAATCTCAATTGTTTATACTGCCGTATCTTGTCTCACAGGCTCTTAGCAGAATCTTCTAGGAAATATCCCAAAATATCACTCATTCATTGAGTTTATCCTTAGAGAAAGCCTTTTGAACAAATGGTAGCAAAGTAAGAGGAAGAAAAATGAACCAGTAGCAACATCTGATCTTGCAACTTGGGTTGAAATGATTCAGGAAGCTGATAAAGCCACTACTTTTGGTTTGCTAAGTTCAGGAGCCAGTTATAAACACAATGCTGAAGAAGTGACGTTCTTCCCCAATGTTAAAAGAGAACCCCTGTATGTCTCCCTTATTCTGCAGGGATCCAAAGGCAGCTTAGATGGTGCCATCCATAGAACGCTTAACCTGGAATCAGGAAAATCTGAGTTCATATCTAGTCTCAAACATTTCCTAACAAGTCACTTAACCCCTATTTGCCTCAGTTCCTCATCTGTAAAATGACACACTGGAGAAGGAAATGTGAATTTCCTCCAGTATCTTTGCCAAGAAAACCCTGTGGGAATCATCCACGGGGTTATGAGGAGTTGAACATGACTGAACAACAACCAGCCTCCCAGAGGTTGCAATGATCAAATGAGATAATATTTGTAAAGAGCTTAGCACAGTGCCTGGCACATAAGAAGTGGTTAATAAAATGCTCTTCTTTTGAAATAGATTCAAGATATTTCTCTGTTCTCTCCTTATATGTGCATCTGATTTCATTAGCAGTAACCTCAAAGTAAAGTAACTATTTTGCATTATAATTCAGGTTGATTTATTATTGCTCCCATTCAAATACTTACTTCTCATCAGCAAGATGATGAGGGTCAAATGAAACACTGTCTTACTCAATAAAAATAAGAAAGGGACTAAACCTTAATTCACTCCTATAGGGAACTCTCAGGTAAGGACCTTCTTAGACATTCTCTTGAAGAGATTAATTGATTTAGCCAGGATCGTAGAGCAAGTATTTGTCAGAGGCAGGACTTGATTCCATATCTTCTTGGCTCTGAGGTCAGCTCTCTATCCATCATATCATGGTCACTCTTAGGAATGTGTGGCCTTATATATAGTAGGGAAATTTCTGTTTTGTTGCATCTGCCTTGATGTGTGAATCATGGACTCTTATAATTAGAAACAGGTTTGTGTAGTCAGAAAGAACATTAGAGGTTGCCTAGTTCATCACATATGATAACAGTAACAACAACAACAACAGTAGCGATAATAACTAACACTTCTATGGCATCTGTTATGTGCCAAGCATTGTACTATGAGCTTTGTCATCTCAAGACAACTCTGGGAGGTAGGTGTTTGGAACATGTTGTTTTCTGAATCCTTTTGAGGAGGGAAAAGGAATTCAAGGATGTGCACTGAAAGTAATTTTTGCATTGCTTTTCTTTTTTTTTTTTAAATTTATTTTATTAAATTTTTTTTGAGTTACATATTTTCTCCCCGTCTTTCCCCCGCCCACCGCCCCAAAACAGCCATCCCAGTGTGTACCCCCTCCCCCAGTCTATTCTCTCCTATTTCACTTTTTGGTAGGGCAGAATGGATCTCC
>CM053582.1:322599781-322673076 GCA_028627135.1 Pseudochirops cupreus | reverse complement strand
GGGACAGGGACAAAGTAGAGGACAGAACAAGCAGGGGGGGTGGGATAGGAAGGAGGGAATTATAGTTAGTGTTACATAATATGTTCATTGTGGAGATGTTCTTTGTAATTACACATGTGTATTGGCCTGTATTGAATTACCGGACTTTCCAGTAGGGGTGGGTGACAGAGGAGGAATGGAAAGAATCCAGAATTTAAAGTTCTAAAATCAAATTATATATAATTATTATTATTATTTACATGCAACTGGAAAATAAGATATACAGGCGCTGGGATAGGGAGATCCATCTTGCCCTACCAGAAAGTCAGAGAGGTGATGGGGGAGGATATAGGAGAGAGCAGATTGGGGGAGAGGGTATACAGTGGGATAGCTGTTTTGGGGTTGTGGGTAGGAGAAAGACAGGGAGAAAATTTGTAACTCAAAATTTTGTGCAAATGAATGATGTAAACTAAAAATAAACAAAAGTTAATTGGGAAAAAAAAGAAAATCGAAAAGTTCACAATAAAAAGAAAACAAAAATATTAAAAAAAAGGGGGGGTTTGAAAAGAGAGTGGGGTGGGGAAGGGCTTATTGTGTATGGGCCTAGAGGGTTAGGAGTAAAGCCTGGAGAAGAATGAAGATATTTGCCTTCTTAAAGTGGAGATTCTGAGAGGAACCTGCTAAGTAGAGAATGAAATCTCGGGACAGAAGGTTCTTCCAGTGTGAAAAGAACAGGGATGAGTTGAACTTTGCAGGAAGAAGGTTTTGGTGGCATGGAAGTGAAAGTCCAGAGAATTAGGAGTATGTCCTGAAGAGGAAAAAAAGAGCAGGAAAGTAAGATGGCCAGACTGTTGCTTTAGAAGCATGAATTTGCCAGTTGTGTGGAGGAGAGTTTGGAGAGGCAAAAGGCTGAAGTTGAGGAAATCAGTTTGTAGGTTAGCAAGGCTTTGATGTGGTCTAGGGGTGCTGGGAGCCCGTAAATCCAAGGGTACACGATGGGGATCTGCGTTGAAAGAAATCTACCACTAAAGCCTTCTTTCAGTCTAAGTAAAAAGTTTGTTAAGATACCAGTTGGGATGGGTGAGGTTCCTAATGTGTCTGTGGTATTTGTGACGCCAATACATACTGGCCAGATTTTAAGAATCTGAGCAACTTGATGGAGGCAAGATTGGCAATTTTATACAGAAAGACTCTGGAAAGATCTGGGTGGGATCTAGGAGTTAGCTAGTAGCCTGGGATGGGGCCAGGTGCAGACAATGGAAGGACAGTTAAAAGGATTATTGACTGGGATGGACAGGTCCATCAGGTGAATGCCAGGTACTTGGTTGCTAAAATTTGTGGAAAAGGTCAAGGACCCTTTTTAAGCCTTCCTATTGCTCCATCAGCCCTGTCAGCTTGAGCTACAATGCTGGCTTTGTGTATGGAGAGAAAGAGACAATGAGAAAAATGATTTGTAGGTGGAATCACAATGTTTATAAGTGATTGGATATGTGGAATGTGGGAGGATAAAGAATGAAAGAATATATGTCAACATCTTGTGGACTTAATGACAAATCATGTAAAGCAAATGATGAAACAAGAGAAAGGCATATTGCTTATTAAAAGTATTTTAAAAGATGTAAAAAAAAAACCCCAAGATGACTCTGAGGTTGCGAATCTGGGTGATTTAGAAGTTCATGTTACCCTCGACAAAAATAGGTATATTGAGGGGAAAGGTATGGTTTTGCAGGAAAGATTTTTTTGTCTTACACAAGGATAACTAAGGCAGACTTCCTATCTTCCTAAAGGTTATAATTTATTAGCTTCCAAGGTGCTTAAGAATACATGATTACTTTTAATCCTTTAGTTTTTAATTCATTGATTAAGTTATTAAATCGATAAACATTGAGAACTCAGGTGTTGAAGTCAGAAGACTTAATAGTATCAAGAAAAAAGGAAGAGGGGAAGGGTGGTGTAGTGAATAGAGTACCAGCTCTGAAGTCAGGAAGACCTGAGTTCAAATTTCCCCTCAAACATTTGACACATTTACTAGCTGTGACCTTGGACAAGTCACTTAACCCCATTTGCCTTGCCTTCTCTCCTCAAGAAAAGGAAAAAAGAAAGGAAGGAAGGAAGAAAGAAATATCTTGACAGGGTAGAATGATGGGCTGAACCTAATAACATGCAATTTAATTGGGATAGATGTAAAGTCCAGCATTTGATCTCAAGAATCTAAGGACAAGATTTTAGCCTTGAGAAGGAGTGACTAAATAACATTTTATGGGAAAAAGCCCTGGGTTCTACAGTGAATTGCAAGTTTAACATGATTCAACAATGGAAACAAAACAAAACAAAATGTTCCCTTGATATAATCTTAGCTTGAATTAACAGAAGAATAATATCCTTAATAAGGGAGGCAGCACTCTCCCTTGCTTAGATTACAACTGAAGGGTTATATTTAGTTTATTGTGTTGGATTCTAGAGAGAGCATTCTGGATGGTGAGGAGACTAGAAAACCTTTCCATACCAAGAACAGAGGATGTTCAAGATTCAGGTAATAATAAGTTAACTGTCTTCAAGCTTTTAAAGAACTTTACCACAAACAGCAATTAAATTTATGTTACCTGACATAGGAGGCAGCACTAGTAGGAATGGGTAGAAATTATTAAGGAGCCAATTTTAGCTCAAGGAAAGGAGAAACTTCCTAACAACTAGGTGCTACAGCAAATAGATCACTGGACCTGGAACACCTAAGTTCAAATCTAGCCTCAGATACTTACTATGTCTGACACTGGGCAAGTAACAAACTTATTTGCCTCAGTTCCTCATATATAAAATGAACCAGAGAAGGAAATGGCAAACCAGGCCAGTATCTTTGCCAAAAAAACCAAACCAACACATATGGGGTCATTAAGAGCCAGACATGACTGAGAAATGACTGGATTCCAGCAACAACAAAAGTAGAAAAAAGAGACAGGGGCTTTCTTCTCACCAGAAGTCTTCCAGTGCAGACTGAGTGACTACTACTGAGGGACATTATAGAGAGGATTTCACTTCAGGGATGCTGCCTGAATTCCCTCCTGACTTTGTAAGTCTATAATTCTATGATTTAAATTGTCCTGAGCCTCAGTTTCTTCATCTGTTGAAAAAAAAGGATCAATATATTTATTTCCATTGTCTTTCTGACGTTATTGTGAAGAGGATCAAGTAGTTTATACAGCATTTAAGTGTCCCTTTAAGGTTTACAAAGCACTTTACATATATTATCTCATTTGCTTCTCACAACAGAATTATGAGGGAGGTGCTATGACAAACCCCATTTTAATGATGAGGAAACTAAGGCTAAGAGATGTGAAGTAACTTGCCCAGGGACACCTGGCTAGGAAGTTTCTGAGACAGGACTTGAAATCAGGCTCTTTCTGGTAGAACTTTGTGACCTTAAAATGATATATTAATGTAAGCTAAAATTTTTGTAAGTAGAGTTCCTGAAAAAGTGTAGGAGATTTGAGTGTTCTAGTCCTTTTGGTTTACTTTTCATGGAGCAGAGGATAAAAAAAACAAAAAACAAACAAAATACAGATGCTTAGAAAGTAGAAAACTTTGAAGATAAAATAATCAAAGTCAATAAACATTTATTAAGAGCCTACTTTGGGCCAAGAACTATGCTAAGTGTTGGGGGTACAAAGAATGGCAAAAAACCCAAACAAACCAGTCTCTGTGATCACTGAGCTCTCAATCTAATGAGAGAGGCAACATGCAAACAATTATGCACAAACAAGAGAAATACAAGAAACATTGGATGTAATCTCAAAGGGAAGGCACCAGCATTAAGGGGACCAAGAAAAGCTTTATGCAGAAGGTGGCATTTTAGCCAAGACCCAAAGGAAACCAGGAGGTGGAGGTTAGGAGGGAGAACATTTCAGGCATGGAGAACAATTAATGAAAATGCCCAGAGTCAAGAACTGGTGTGTCTTGTTTGAGGAACAGCAAGGAGACCACTGTCAATGGATTATAGAGTAGGTGGAGGGATGTAAAGTATAAGGAAACTGGAAAGGCAGAAAGGGGCCAAGTGAAGATGTTATATTTGATATGAGGACAGGTGAATGTGTGACATGATCAGAACTGTGTTTTAGAAATGTCACTTTGATAGCCAAGTGGAGGATGGCCTGGAGTGGGGAGGGACACCCCCTGCAAGCTCTTGCAATAGTCCAGGTGTGACACATTAGGTCACCACTTTGGTGCTGTATTTTCTGTGTCTGAGTTATTTGAGAATGTCTTCTTCTAGTGGGCTGTAAACTATAAGAAAATCAGAACTGTGCCCAACACTCTATTGTTTGCCATTTCCAGTGTGCCACCTTACGCAGAACAGGTTTTCAATAAATATCCAATGAGGAAATGGAATAGTGGGATCAGTGAAACGACTTAAAGACAAATGGTAGTTGAAATGAGAAGTGAGAACAAGAGATCTGGATACTTCACAACCATACACTTGGAATAGACAGATTCTGTGGTCCCCTCCAGTTCTAACACTATGTGGTCAACAAGAGTTGACCACATAGGCATGTTATACCTACGAACATCTGTGATGTCGTTTTGTCCAGTAGTTCATTCTATCAGAGTAACACCTCCCACAAGCCATATGTTCTAGCTCCCTGAAATTGGTCCCCAAAATATGTGTGTATGTGTACGTGTGTGTGCAATTGCATGTGTGTTTGTGAGTGAGAGGAGTGTCCTTAAATTTTTAAACCTAAAACTACTAGAACCATACACATGATGAAGCACCCCAAACTGTCTTCTAGGTCATCAGAAAGTAGAGGAGGAAGGTAAACTTGTACTAAATGGCGAATTGACTGGAGAAACAGGGAGTGTTTAGTGTGAGGAGGCATTTAGGGTGTCATAGTGTTGTGCTCAATTACCTAAACATGTCATGTGGAAAGGGGTTTAGACTTGCTTTGGTACTAGAAAATAGGAAGAAAAATAAGAAGTTCTAGGGAGACTGGTTTCACTCATTATAGGAAAATATTTAAAACTATTTAAATAATAGTTGAAACTATTCAAAAGTAGAATGATTGTTTCAGTGTGGGCAGTGAGCTTCTCACCATGAAAGTTCTTTAGGCAAATCCTGAAAAACTACTTGTATGGGTATGGCAGATTCTTCCTTAAGGTAGGACTTAAACTAAGCTGGACCTTTCAGGTTCTCTTCAACTGAGGTTCTGTGACTCTAACCACATGCTTGTGTCTGTCCGCCAAATACTGTTTATGATAAAAGCATCTTTTAACTGTGTTTCAGTTCCAAAACAAAATTCTTTATTTTGGTATATAAATGTATTCTAATGCTAAAAATTAAAAAGATTAGATAGTAGTAGCAAATATATAGTTAGTGGAAACATATGGACTAAGTGACAAGGTAATATATTCAGCCTGGGTGCAGGCGGGGGTTATATAACCTTGTTCTGGGTAGTTTACATCTAGACAAGATATTGATCAGTTCTATCATCTCCCCTAGTTTATTCCAAGGATATCTCTTACAATCTCTAATGAACTGAACCGAGGGGATTTATGAGTTATTTTGATAAATAAAATCTGAAAAGGTAGGACATCTAAAAAGCCAAGTGTTTTGTATTTTGTAAACCTAATATCAGAATCACCCAACAAAAACCAAACATTGCGGTTCTGGACTTGCTGCTTCCCAGACTGAGTTCAACAGACAAGGCTGAAGTCCTTGAGAAGCTTATGATCAAATGCTATACAAAGCTCAGAATGGATCTTTAAAAAGCTTTTTTTTGACCATGTTAGTACTTAACTTCCATTCTTTCTCCAGCTCCTGTTAAGCCACATGACTGTGTCTGCATATACATATCTATTTAAGCTGAGGGCTGCAACACAAGGTTTAGAAGGTGAAGTCAAAGTCACTGGTCCATTTCCCAGTGGAAATATGCGTGCCCCCCGCACTGCCCAAAGGCATCTCCATCAGCAAATAAATAAAATAAAAAAGGAAGTGACCGGATCTAAACACCAGGTAGCAGATTTGAGATTCATCCTGAGGTAAATCTGGTCTCATGTTCTGTTAACATTGACTGCCTTCAGGAAAATGAATGCACTTTAGGGAAGTGTGCCACCATCTGGGTTAATTAGTAAATGATAATGTTGAAGCGTTACCATATTTTCTGCTTCAGCAAATCTTATAATTATTTTATTTAGGCTCATGTGCCAGATTAATTTGAGAAGAAGCCCTTTTAAACCCATCTTGTGATAAATGATGGCAGGGATGGTACTGGCTTTCAAGGGAACATATTCAAGAAAAAAATTCTGTGGGTGGGCTGCTGAAAAGCAAAGAAAGGCCTGAGAGCAGAAAGAGGGGGTGAGGGAACCAAGACAAGGGATAAAGGGGTTTAAGCCAAGCAAGGGCATATAAAAAACTGACAGACAACCAAAGGAGAACATAGAAGGAAAAATCATTCTATTTTGGTTTTTGGCAGTTGTTCAGATAGCTAGCTTATGGTCTGATAGTTGCCATTTTTTTGTTACTCTAACCAGCATCCATCTGGATGTTGGCAAATCCCTACTTCATAGGAATGTTTTTCCAATCATAATAATAACTCATATTTACATTGTGGTTTCTGAAGCGAATTCTTTATGACTATGTGAGGTAAGGAGACAGGTATTCCTGTTCTCATTGTGAAGATGAAGAGACCAAGAGTCAGAGAGACTAAATGAATTGCTCCAGGGTCACTTCCCTTGCTAGGAAGCGGCAGTGCTGTCATTCAAAGTCAGGCCTTCTGACTCCACCATCATATGATGCTGTTTCTTACTTAAATAATTTTTTATTATTTTAAATTGTAACATAACAAGGATGTTTTATCCAACAGCAAATAAATAGATAAACAATAGAGCAACAAAAATTGGTTCCCATAGCACATATTTATTGATTCCATGGTATGTGCAATACACTTCACCAAGTGAGAGAGGGATAAAAGGAAGAATATACAGAATAAAGAAAATAGCTGTGTGTGTGTAGCATGGAGAAGAAAAGTCTTAGGGGATATGATTGCTGTTGCAGAGGTGGGGAACCTTTGGTCTTGAGGTCACATGTAGCCCTCTAGGTCCTCAAGTGTGGCCCTTAGGCTGAATCCAAACTCCATAGAACAAATCCCCTTAATAAAAGGATTTGTTCTGTAAAAATCACACTCAGTCAAAAGACCACATTTGAGGACCTAGAAGGCCACAGGTTCTCCATCCCTGAATACCGCATACTATGTACTAGACACTATGCTAAGTTCTTTACAGATATTATCTCATTTGATCCTCTGGGAGATGGATGCCATGATTGGCCCCAGTTTACAGATGAGGAAACAGATAGAAGTTAAGAGATTTGAGCAGAGTCACATAGTATGTTTCTGAGGCTGGATTCCATCTCAACTGATCAATCTGCTGTACCACCTAGCTGCCTTTATAACTTGAAGGACTTTGAATGAGGGGTTAGGCTTATCCTACTTGGCTTTATATGACAGAACTGGGAGCAATGGGTAAAAAAGGCTGAGAAGTAGATTTTGTCTCTTCATAAGAAAAATTCCATGTAATTAAAAATATAAGATGCAGGATGAATTAACTGAGGAGGTAAATGAATTCTACCTCACTAATGCAAAGACTGGATGACCACTTATTGAGAACCTTGTAGAAGAAAATCTTATCAATTCATTAATAAACAAGCATTTGTTAATTAATCACATATTATAATCCAGGAAATATGCGAGGTGCTGGAATATAGAGCCAAAAGTGATGTAGCGCCTGCCCTCAGGGATCTTACACTCAAGTGGAGGTGTTAAGATTGAGGAAATCAAGACTGAGTCTTCGATGATTTAGAGATTTCAAGAGCAGAAGAGAGGGAGGAAAGCTATCTAGGAATAATGTCAGCTTGTGCAAAGTCACAAAACTGAGAGAAGAAATATTATTGCCTTCAAAGAATAGTAACTAGGCTGGCTCCATTGAATTGTAGAATGCCAGAGGGAGAGTAAGGAATAATTGGCATGGAAAAATATACTGGAAACAGATTGTGAAAGACTCTTAAAAAATAGGAAATTATGTAGATTGGACTAGACAACCTCTGAGGTTCATTTAAACTCATGGATGTTTGTGATTTTGTAAAGGTATAGTTTCTGAAATTGCTGAGAAAATAATGTAACAGTTTAGTAGAAAAAAAAGTTTACATCTGTAACATACCTTCTACCAGAGTAAGTCCCAAATGGATATGTGACCTAAATATATAAGACTATATTATAAAAAAATAGAAGAGGAAAAAGGAGAAATGCCTTTCACAACTATGAATGATATGAGTAAAAGATTTAGGTCTATGAGGAACATTACTTGGGCACTTGGATATTTATTATATACTAACTATAGGTCTAATAGTAAGTGAGGAACTGGGCAAAGTATTGGAGATACAAATGAAAGGAAGGAAAGTACTTAAGGTGCATTAGAGGGCATCTAGTCTAAAATCTTATTATACATAAGAAGAAACTCATACTAAGAGAGGATTGATGGTTGGTCTAAGGTTTCATAGTGGCAGAGCCAACATTAGAAGCCAGGTCCTTTGATAATAAATAGAACATCTTTTCTACTGTACTACTACTGTACCACTACTGTACGACTAGAGGAAGAACTGTTAAGCAAACAAGGGGAAGAGGATGTCATAAAAGAGAGAATGTATCATTCTAGCCACATAGCATGAAAAAAAGCTTTTGCAAAAAGATAATTGGTTCTTCTAAGAGAGGAACAGAAACCTAATTTGGAAAATTAGGGGAAAAATAGCATCAACTATCTCTGATAAAAATCTAATGTGCAAGATATATAGGGAATTATGTTAAGTATATAGAAACAAAGATAAATTACTTACATTCAAATATGGAGAGATGATACATATATTGCCTATCAATCCTATCAAATTTGGAATTAGAAAGGGAGTCTAATAAGACAAGACCTGGGAGTGGTTCTTCTAAGTTTAGGTGAACTTAAGAAAGAAAGAGAGGAATGCCCTGGAGTCAGGGTGGGGAGATGAGAAAGGAAGGTTAGGGATAATTATCTTACATGATTAGGGTGAGTAAGTAGACAAATAAGGATGAAGGGTTGGAGGAAGCAGCTGACTCTTGAATCTCATTCTCATCAGAACTGGTCAAAAGAGGGAAGAAGAATGAACACACACACACACACACACACACACACAACTGGATGCAGAAATACATTTTACTCAACAGGGAAACAGGAGATGAAGGGGAGAAGAAGGGGGAGTACTAGAGGTAAAGTATTTTAAGGGATGGATTAGTTCTTAGCAAAATAAACTCTAAGGATGAACAAAAAGTATTTATAGTTTGTTTGTTTTTTTTCCCCACGGGGGAAAGTATGGGAATCTGAGGGGGCACCAAATAATAGGGGAATGGCAGAACAAATTATGGCGTGTAAAAGTGAATGAATACTGTTGTGCTGTAAGAAATGATGAAGGAGATCATTTCAGAGAAACCTACGAAGACTTCTATGAACTGATGAAGAGTGAGGGGAACAGAATCAGGAGAGTTATTTATACAATGATAACAATATGGTAAAGATAAAAAAATAACAACTTTGAAAGACTTAGGAAATCTGATCAGCTTTAATGATCAACTACAATTCCAGAACACTAATGATGAAACATGTTACACATCTCCTGATAGAGAGAGTAAAGACTTGGAGTGAAGAATGATATTTGTGACAAGGGTTTTGTTTTTCTTTGTCCTCCTTGTGGAGAACAAGGTAGGAGGGAGAGAAGATGGATATTTGCAGATTGAACAATAAAATATAATTTAAAAAAGACAAATATTTGACCAAGACCTCCAATAGACATGTGATCAAAGGATATAAATAAAACTCTTACCATCCATATGAAAGATCGTTCAAAATCATTTAGAAGAAATATGCAACTTAAAAAAACTCTGTGGGGTTACTTCACACCTAGAAAATTGACATAGTTGACAAAATATAGATTAATTACTATTGCAGAGGGTGTAGGAATATACTTAAACTCTTGGTAGAGTTGGCCCAAACATTCTGATAAACAATATGAAACTGTGGTAGAAAGATCACTTAACTTTTCATATCCTTTGATCCCAAGATCCATGTATACTTCTAGGAGCTAAAAGATGGAAAAGTCTTATATGTACCAAAATATTCATGACAGCTCTTTTGTTGTTGTTGTTGCTGTAGAATAATACAGTATAAAACAGCATAATACAAAACTAAACCAAATCAAACTGGATACAAAACAAACAGGTGGCAAATTGTTGAGGAATAATAGAAGAAATTGTGGAATAGAGTATTTTTATACTATAAGAAATGAAGAATATGAGGACTCAGAGAGTCTTAGAAATATGAGTAAAATGATATGGTGTGAAGTGAGCAGATCCAGAAGAAAACAACACGCACAGTGATTTCAATAATATGGAGAAAAAGAATATTAAAGTCGAATATTGAGGAATTTCCATAATCAATTTTGGTCCCAGAGAAAAACAAGAAAATATACCACCCTCCTTTCCCTGGAAGATTCCTATGGGTGTGGAATGCTACATATGATGTCCTAGAAGTTCACTGTTGTGGTCTAGCTTAACTTTTTGTTGTTGTTATAAGGAAAATTTCATTTATTTTCTCTTCTTTTTTTAATCTTAAATTGGGAAAGTAGCTTTATTTTAATTTTTTCTTTAAGTTTTTATTTTCTCTTTCTCCCTCCCTTTATGCCCACCCCCACATTCAGGGGTGGAAAATCCAACCTTGTAACAAATATACATAGCTAAACAAAACAAAAACTCACATTGACCATGTCCAAAAATATGCCTCATTCTGTATCGTGAGCCTACCATTGCTCTGTCAGGAGGAGGATCATGAACCATCACTGAATTGAATTGTGATAGCCACTATATTGATCTGAATTCTTAAGTCTTTCAAAGCCAACTATGATAATGGTGTCGTTATAATATGAATTATTCTCTTTATTCTGCTCACTTAATTCTGTATCAATTCATAAAAGGAAAGCTCATTTCTATGGTATGATATTCCACCCTTTTATTTAATAAGAAAAATAGAAGTAAAAGGATGAATGAAGTGTGTCCAAAGCAGTTTCTTTTCCACGATAATAATAACAATAATAATAACCATATAGAGATGTAAATATCTCATTGTAGCAGTAAGGTCTGGCTTCATTTTTGTCAAGGTGCAAAAGCCCATATATTTCCAAGGACCCAAAAGGCTAAATGAAGAACTTTAGCTCACAGTTACCCATATGAGACACTATCCCAGACAGCATAAATTTTCTGAATTCTCCACATAGCGGCCATATCCAATACTTTGTTCTTTCTGTTGGCACTCTCCCACATTCAGGAAAATTACTGATGATCTATGTTTTAACTTGACCTCACCATTCTAGCCTCAGGCACTTGGGACTTCTTATGCCCAATTCTAAAAATATGTGTTCTGAGTTGAATAACTTGTCGAGGAAAAACAGGAGCTGAAAAAAGACATGGGCAAAGAAGGGGGGAATGTTTATACAAAGATGGTAACATGGGAAAATGTTAAATCTTAAATGGGAACAATATTTAGTAAAAGTAAATTTTGATGCATGTCTGTTAAATAATTAGGGAAGTTTTCTTTAATATTACTATAGATCACATACCCTAACTTCCACTAAAACCTTTCTCTGATACCTCATTGTAGCAAAATGGTGATTCTATATTCTTGAAAGCTATGTCACTTGAACAAAAACTCTGGCAAGTCCTTTCAACATGTCAATACTTTGAGGATGGGCCCAACCATGAAATAAGAGGCTGTTGTATAGTTAAATAGAGATAGGCTCATCTACAGAAGTTGGCCGCCACGGGGTGAATTTTTTGGCCCCAGAAACTAACAAAAACTATCCACTAAAATGTGGAGGGATTGTGATCCCTATTAGTGGAGGGAATGCTCATGTCATGGAAATTTATGGTCTTTTGAAGTATTGAAATATAGTCTCAAAACAATAAAGGAAAATTACACAGTGAACATTATTAAATAAAATGTGAACTTAAGAAATGTAGAATTTTTCTGAATATTAGTTTTGCTCTATTGTGTTAAAGTATTTGTCACTATGCTCTAGTGTACAATCAGAACATTTTTGGCTTCAAAAGCCTGTTCTTCTACTAATTTCTTTGGAATTATGGAGTGACTTTGCTTAGGAACCTTAAAAAAAGGCTTGTTGGAATTCAGTTCCAAATATTGTGGGTCCAAAATACTCACAGATAGATCCCCTCCTGGAAAAACACAATGATAAAATATTTAATATTTCTTCTAGACCAGTCCCTGCATAAATTTCATAGGAATTGTATTTGGACTGGAACAACTTATTTCAGAGAGACTTAAGAAATTTTTCTTTGGAAAATCACCCATCTAAAATGATATTTTATCATTGTGTCCAAAGATGCTGGATTCTGTTACAGTTTGTAACAGTTTTAATTATTTTAATAAACATTCATTATTTTAGTTTGATTGAAATAGATCTTTCTCAATAACTGTTTTCATATCACCTACATTCCTCACCCCCATATTCCTTCTAGTCCTCCTTCCAGAGAGGCATCTCTTATAGTAAAGGTCTTTTTTTTTAAGGAAGAGAAAAAAATTAGCAAAACCAATTACCATACTTAAAAAAATGGGATGTTATTTGCAAATTCTAAATCCATAGAACACCACCTTCACAAAGGAGTGTGTGTGTGGGAAATGGCCTTTTCATATGTTTTCTTTGAGGTCAAGCTCGGTCTTTATATTTCTCAACATGAAGTTTTAATTGTTTTGTGGCTGTTGTTAGTTTCATTTGTGTTGCTGTAGGATTGTGTATCTTGCTTTCCAGCCTCTGCTTGCTTCATGTTGCATCACTTTATAGCTTTTCCATTCTTCTCTGTATTCACCATAATAAGAATTTCTCGTAAAACAGTCATATTTCATTACCTTCATCTGCTATGTATTTTTAGCCATTCCTCAATTGATAGGCAATAATAGTTAGTACAGACGATAGGATGTCGTGAGATTATTTGAGATTATTTTTTAAGGCTGGGAAAGGAGAGAGGGGAGAAAGAGAAAGGGCAGAAAAGAGAGAGAGAGAGAGAGAGAGAGAGAGAGAGAGAGAGAGAGAGAGAGAGAGATTGAGATTGAGATTATTGAGGTACTGAGATTGCTCTTTGCCGGAGAAGATGGATGAGAGGGAATAGGATAAGGGGCACACATCACAGGGTTGAATTTACAAAAAGAAAGACTAGTTATTCATCAGTCTGTAGTGAAGGAGGAGATGTTAAGAGAATAATGTCAAAGGGCTATGAGATGAGAGCAGAGAAGAAGAGGAGAGCTCAACTTTCCTGTGGTGAGGTATGAAATGAAGGCCTTTAGAGAGTAGATTTAGAGAAGGGATGAGAATCTGGAGCAGAGGTGAAAAAGATTGGACCAGCTGTTCTGGTAAGTGGGATAGAAAATTAAGGAAGAGTAAAAGGACTGCCTTTCTATGATAACAGCCCAGTTGAGACTAGAGAACATAAATTTGTAGTGGCCCAAGTCAGAGTCAGTGCGATTTTGTGATTTCCTTTAGTTCAGTTCAGCAGTATAGGAGTAGAAGTAATCCAGAGTTGAGTGATCACAGAGTGTGATCACTGATAGGAAAAGGGAGCAAGGGATTTGAGAACAGAGTTAAACTGTAGCATTGAAATGATTCACCATAAGGTGGAGACTGGGAAGAGAAGAAAATATAGCCAGAACAGAGTATATGGCTTGGGAAACTACTAAGAGCTTGAGGTATTAGAGGCTGAAGGCAGGATGAAGAATATGGTTAGGCATAGTAAGGCATAGAGAGAGACAGACTCATTAAAAATGTGGTTTGGATAAAGAAATTTCTTGAACATAAAAGTAGCTGATGACAAGATCAAGGATATAATTGTGTGTACCTGAGATGGAGTACAGTAGTAATCATAGGAGTTGATCATATTGGAGGAAATGGAAGTTTGTGGCACTTTAAGGAACATCAACATGATTGTTGAAGTCTTCTAGTATGAAGGTAGGAGTTGGTGAAGAGGGGACACTGTGAGAAAGGAGGGGAGAACATCCTGAGCATATAGAAATAGTACTCCCCCAAGTCTAGCCCCCCTCCCAAATCTTAACTGGGCAATTATTTAGAGAGTCACTATTGGCAATGCTAGAAGTGAAACTAGAGAAGTTAATGAAATGGCAGGCTACACCAGAAAGGTCACTGCCAAGGGATCTTTTGCTGAAGTTCCTTGAATACTGCTCATCACAAGAATTCAGAGTGCTAGTTGAGGTACTGGTGACTGGAGATAGGTTGTGCTATGTAAGTTCAAGCTAACCACAGCAATATGATATGTAAAAAGATTACAAATGAACTACAGATTTTTCATTGGAAATTAGGGCTACCCAAATTACTGCTTGGAGTAGTATATACTGACATATGGTACTTCTAGAGTTAGGACAACAAAAGACAAAACAAAACCCCAAAATACAAAAATAAAAGCCATCCACCTGAGTATCTAAAGTAAGTAAATATTACCTATTCAACATGACTTCTGTAAGGAAAAACTCAGTTTTAACATGGTGTTATTCACCAAGATTCACTGTAGAAAATGATTGAGAACTCTTTAACCATTAATGCCTCTGATTTCTCTACAACTAAGCTGACATGATGAATATTCATTCATTTGGAGATTTATTTTTTGTTGACATTTGGTTAATGTATAGCGTAGGCCTTGGGGGAAAGGATAAAGAAGTCCATGAAACCCAAGCAATCAAAAGGCTAATTCGTCCATAAGACCCACTGATATTTTAAAATTGGTTTGGCTAACCTCCCAACTAATGGAGTGGTAGCTGCTCATATCAATATCTGCACCACTACCTTGAGCATTCCTGAGATTGTATTTCATGTAAATTTTCTGTGGCTTTTCTCCCATACTTAAGTCCTAATATTGATTTCCTTGAGGAAAACTCCCCCCTAAGAGAGTATCCAAACATCATCCTGTACTTTAGAGTTGGCAAGCCTTGGACACCCAAATCACTTGCACACAATCGATGATCTATTCTGGTCCTGATCAAATCCTCCCTGACTTTTTCATGATTATGCGGCTTTGCTGACTTGAAGCAATCAAGCAGAGAATTATCAGGACATTGATAGATCAGCCTCATCAGTTGCCTGCTGTGATCATCAGCTTTCTGTATGTTAATCAGGGAAAAAAAAATAGCTAGCTGATTGCCTATTCAATTACACGGGGATATATTTGTCTTGTGGAATTCCATGACATTTAAATATGATGGAAGACTGTAACTCCTCCAAGAAGTATGTGTGATGTTATAGTACACATTTCCTGAGAGTCTGCAGGGTAGACTCATGACAGTGGAGAGGTTAACAAATATAAGTTAGGTACTCAATCATTTTCAATGCAGGATTTACCAAATGATTTTTAAAGTGTGCTGGAAAAAAATGATATAAAGTATTGAGAAGGTCTGTAAATTAGATAATGATGTTTTGACTGCTCTTCTCTAAGATTCTTTCCTGCCCTAGCTTTGATTCTGTTCTGATTCTATGAACAACATGTCACCATTGAAAGAAAGAGTACTTGATTTGGTGCCAGAGGGAGATGGGTTTGAATCCTGCCTCTGTCACTTACCACCTGTGTGCCCTAGGGCCAATCACAACCTTTCTGGACTTCCATTTCCTCTGTTCAGCTCCAAATGTATGATCTTGGTTCTCACATTAGGATTTTTGTTCACCAAGGATAATTAAAGGCATATGCACCTAAACTGCTTTCTGAGTACCTGAAGAGACTAACCAGTTAGGGAGGTCTCCTTACAATTTCTAATCCAGACTCTGTCTACCTGTGAAACATGAGATTTTGCAGTCTATTGGCATGTCCAACTGTACCTGGCCAGCTCAACTGGATATTTGATTAAGGTACTTGGATATAAAACAGAAAAAAAAAACCATTTCTGAGAAGCTAATTTTACCTGATAATAAAAGCTTGGCATGAGAATGATGACTAGATTAGTGATTCAAATGGAAAAGAGAAAACTATATACTTTAGCACCTAAAAAACTCATATATATGAGGACCATGGTGGTTGTTGTAGTGTGAGCTAACTCCTGTTGTGCTATGCCAACAAAGTTGTTAACCTTTGGTCATATGGCCTAATGTATTGATTGCATAGTTCAAACAAGCAAACATATGTTTTGGGCAACTACTATATACATAGAACTATCCTAGGAACTCTAGGAGGTCAGCTGGGTGGCACCACAGTGCATAGAGAACCTGGTAAGGAGTGAGAGAGACTCATTTTCCTGAGTTCAAATCTAGCCTCAGATACGCTGTAGCTGTGTGACCCTAGGCAAGTCACTTAACCCTGTTTGCCTCAGTTTCCTCATCTGTGAAACGAGCTGAAGAAGGAAATAGCAAACCACTCCAGTATCTTTGTCAGGACTACTCCAAATGAGGTCACTGAGAGTTGGACATGATTAAAACAACTGAACAAAGAAAGGAGCTCTGGGGAAAACAAAAGATGTGGATTTGATGTCAGCCTTTGAGGAACTTCTGTTCCTTTTTGGATGGCAAGGAGACAAGACTCAGGCATGAAACAATTAGCAAACTGGATAAATTATGTGATAATTGTGTCCTGTAATGGTATGCACTGCTAGAAACTCCATCTCTAGGGAATGATTGAGCTCAGTTACTGAAGGCCAGATATGCGACTTTGGGCCAACTCATCATTACTCAGATGGCTTTTTCAAGTACTCTGTGTCTGGGCTCTGAAAAAATGCAGGACTATACCAAGGACACATAGGCATTTATATTGAGAAATTTGGCATATTACATGATCTCCTGACTGCTTCTTCTGGAGGCTCGGCAGCTCTATAGATGGCTATGGTCCCTACAACTGGAAAGAATGGATATAGAAAAGAGTATAAAAATTGACCAAACAAACCCAATACTCCCTGGAACCCACCTGGGTTGAATGATGCCAGAGGTTAGCTGGTTAGGCATTTTTATACCAATACTCTTTTGAATTGCCGACTTATTAAAATACTCTCTTCTACTTAACCCTGGTATAAGTAGAGTTGTCTAAGTTAATTGATAGTATGTTTCTGTCCTGTCACCTACCCCTACTCCTTTTCCTCTCTGTCTCTGCCCTCATTTCTTTCTTTAAAAAAAAATACATATTATACACACACAGATACATATATATATATATATTTCAAATTACATGTAAAAAACAATTTAAGCTTTCATTTAAAAAAAATTTTGAGCTCCAAATTCTATCCCTCCCATTTCCCCTCACTTCTCCAAGATGGCAAGCAATTAGATATAGATTATACATGTCTGCACTCATTTCTAACAAATTGTGTGATTTTGAAGGGCCATAGGGGTTCAGAGACAGGAAGGCTCATTGTAGCCTGGAGTGGTTGAATTCAGTGGGAGGTGAGTTGGGCTTTCACGTGTGAATAGATTGTGGATAAATAAAAGGCATGTAAAGAGCAAAGGTAGGGAGAAATATTTGATTCTAATAAGTTCACCAACCATATATTAAGTTCCTACTACATGCAAATCCTGTAGTAGGAGCTAAAGATACAAAAAAAGAAAAATAGTTCCTGCTCTGAAGAAACTTATGTTCTACTTAGGGTACAATGAAAATAGAAAACCAAATCCAAGATAATTTGAGGAGGGAGGGAGAACTAATAATTGAAAAGATTTAGGAGGGGGCACCTGGGTGGACAGTGGGAATAAAGGCATGGATGTGAGCATAGTTGGCTACTTCAGAAAGAGGTCGTGTTGACATCAGTTCTTGTTTAAGTCTGAACCTTAGTGGTTTTAATTCCAAAAGAGTGTGTGTTCCAAAATTGGTGTGTTGTCTCAAATCAGACTTTATATTTCAGGAGTTGAGGCCTTATGGGACTATCTTCAACACAGTTACAGAGGCTACTTCATTCATGTTGCCTTTATAATTTTCCTGTACCTGAAACACATTTTTGGAGGGTACTTAGAGAAAAGATAATAAAATAAATGGCAGAACATGAACTCTTGGAGGGAATCTTGAAGTCTCTTGCTCCAACCATTTTGTTAATGATTCAATGAGAGATAATAGTGATTGTGCTTATTAAATTAATACTGTCTAAATCATGCATTCTTCTAGGTAAAAGCAAATTAAACAGTTCAAAAGATAAAATTTCTACACTAGTAACAGCTTTACTGCCTCCATGGATTTGCTCCTGCTGTCCCATATGAACGGAAGACCATTCTCCCCATGTCCTTCCCTGTTAAAATTTTATCCATCCTATATGATTTGGGCTTTCTCTGGTTTCCCCAGTTCCAAGTGATTTCTACCTACTCAAACTTCCCATAGCATTTTGTAACTCTTTCATGTCTTTTTCATATTTTATTTTCCATTATGTTTATCTGGGTGTAGATGTCTAATGTCACCTCATAGCTTTTAAGTTTACTTATGGGGAGGGTTTGTGTCTTTTACATATTTATATTCCTAGTGCCCAGAAAAATAGTAGGCACTTAAAAATGTTTGGTAAAATGAATTTGTTTTTCAGCAGGAAACTCAGTGTTCTAGGAGCTTATAATAATTTTCATTGCCCTCTCTAAGGAAGAGATTTGTTATTGTTTTCTTGCCTCTTCATGGTGGTCCGGTGGAACATCACAGTCTTTTGTGTCTTATCCAAACAAGATACACTTCTCTTCCAAGTCCCAGCAGCCTGGCTACATCACATAGAATTCAACAGAGGAAAGGTGAGGTTTTTCTTTTTAGCTATCTGAGTATTTGTTTTGCCTTGTTTAGCTCCTTACCAGTCACATGACTTGTTTCTTCGGAGGAGAAATGCAGAAAGTTACTGTAATGGAACTGAACTGGGAGGGATCTGAGCATCCTAAGAAGGGAGTTCAGTGCTCCATGAAAATTCTCACTTTGAAGGACTCATTTTCCCATAATAGTATGGGTCCCCAGAGGCAGGTGCTGTTTAGAGGAGACCAAGACTGGCTGGGGTTGGGGAAGTTTTTGAAGGAAAGCTGGGAACAGAGATATAAATTAATATCTGACTAAAGGCTGCTGGCTGAATGGTGAAAGGTGCCTGAGCCCAGTGGATTGTGGGAGCTATAACACTATCAGTGTGACTGTGCTGTCCTGAGTAGATGCTGCAGGGACTAGGAGTTGGGAGGCAGGGGTTGGCATATATAGACCTGGCACAGGCAAATTTGTAAAAGAAGCAGGTTGTCCAGAGAAGAGTGAGGTGTACTTTGTGGTACATAGGAAGAAGAGAGGAGAATTAAGGAATCAGGTCCCCAGAAGGCCATCATTTAGAGATAAGTCATTGGTACCAGACAATGATCCGTATCAAGAACAACGCTCAGTGAAGTAAAAATGGAAGTCTGGCATTCTTTGGGAAACGAATGCCAAGACTACCTCTGCCTGAGAATGACCTCTGCTTGTAAGGGGTAGGGAATGAATCATAAGCTTAACTTTCTTTCATGATCCTCTAGCTACGAAGGTCTAAAGGAACAAAAGCCACTGATAGAGCTTGACTGCTTAGCAGCAGTTCTCAACCTGTGGGTCGCAACCCCTTTGGGGGTTGCCTAAGACCGTCAGAAAACACATATTTCCGATGGTCTTAGGAACCGAGACACTGCTCCTCTATCCATCTCCAGGCAGGTCCCCCTTCATGCAGATATGCCCACATACGAGTATTAAAGGATTGCAGCGTTAGGAAGGTTGAGAACCACTGGCTTAGGGGCTAGAAACAATACCATATCTAGGTTATCCTTGGTGTCAGATCTGGGATTTTGGGTCAGTGGACCTGAGAATACCATCTTACCTATATAAGAATAGATTAAGGGTATGGAGATAACAGCATGTCACTGAAGACATGCCCAGACTGATTAGTCAATAACCAGGATGACGTGTCATCATTCATCATGTGGTATTGGATGAAAATGCTGCTTATGTAGCCATGTTGTGACTCCTGAAACAGAATTGTGTGTTACATTTGGGGAAAGATGGGTCCAAGGCAACAAAGCAGGGGAGTGGGCACATCTGAGGAGAAAATGAGCAAGTGGCCAGACCATGGACACTGCCTTGAACCCATGCCCCAAACTCCATTCATGATACTGTGTCTTTCTTGGTGTTGTCTGTTTTGTTTTTGTGGAGGTGGGGATTTATCTTTTGGGGATAAGGAAGGAAAATGGTGTTATCATTTTGTTACCTGGTCCTCAGGAGCAAGTCTTGTTTCTGTTCTTAAATGCTTACTAATCCTTATGTGGTTTGTCAAATGTTTATTGGAAATTTTAACTGCTTACAGGTGAATTAAAAACCTTGGAAATGAGCTAAATTCAATTTTTCCCATAGAAAGACTTCTCAGTGATGTCAAGCATCAACTATACTAATATTAGAGAGAAGTTCTTTACGATTGGCCCCACTCCAACAGACAAGAGTAAAAATGTCTAGGAGTCCCACTTCATACTCAACTTGCATCCCAATTTTACTGTTATCAGATATGCCTTCTGATCCTATCCTTATAGAATATATTTATATAGAGTAGCAGACCTTCTTGTACTCAAGCATTTGTGGAGGCTGGCTACATGAGAAAATGGGAAAATGGAGGAAATAGAAAAAAGTTCTGGTGCCTTTTATTTTGTAGGAAAAAAGACTCCTTTTCCTCCTAAGATGATCATTGAGTCAACTTCCCCTTTGCAATTAGCAGTATTCCATCATTTTAGAGCCAGAAGAATCTTCCTTGCCTTTTGTTACATCTCTGCCTCATCTGCTTAGAGAGAAAAGCCCTCTTGAGCAGCTGATGGTCTATGAACTCTCTGGTTCAGACCTTTTCTTTTGGACTATAAGAGGCTCATGGAAAACTGCCAGAGTAAGAACCCAAGAGTGGTAGCTCTAATACTAGGGAAAGTTTCTCACCATTTGCTTTACTATACTGGCTTCCATCTTGCCCTCAGCCATAGCTCTAATGAATTATAACTACCTGCTAGGGACTGTATCTACATGTGATTTGGTGCTGCTGCACAGAGGCAGTTGTCTGAGGGTAGCCAAAAGAATTTTTCAGCCCCAATAGGCAAGTTCATTTTACAAACCCTAGCTACAGAAGCAGACTCCAGATGGCTTGTCTGTCATCCTTTGTAGAATTTGGCACCTGTTTTTCTCTGTGAGACATTTCTTCCATTTTTTGAGAGTTTTAAACTCTTAAATGTATATAGTTTCTACCTTCATGCAACCTGTGTATTTGGTTTACTGTATTCAACTCTATGTGCGCCCACTTGTGAAATAGGTAATTGGCGTGCTTTCAGTCTAACCATGTTATGTATACATTGATGAATGTTGTGTAACTTGGGACAAAATATTTCTCCATGTTGTCTTCTATACTCGTACGGAGTATTTCTCATCAATTCAGTTCAAGTTCAATGCAAATGAGATTAGAGTCAATAGTTAATTATTATAATAAGATCATAGATTTGGAGTTGGAAGGGACCTCAAAACTCATTATATTCAATCCTATCTCTTTACAAGTGGGAGAATCCAGAACCTTTCCCACTCTCCAGGCTACGCTCACCTATAATGTGCATACCTGTTACTGTCTGCATAATAAATATAGATATATATATATATAGATAGATAGATAGATAGATAGATATAGATATATATAGATATAGATATAGATATATAGATACAGATATAGATATATTTACAACATGAAGTTAATAACAGTTTTGCCTGCATTTCCAATATAGATTATGGGGAGTGTGCTTAAATTCATCCTGGTCATTGCCTTCTCTTGGTCTTCAGTTTCTTAAAAGGAAAAACATTGAGAATGCATCGTGTGATATCTGCAAACTCTTCCAGGTCTAACATTTCATCTTTCTGTGTCTCTATGTAGTTCTCAGTGCTGTGCTTTATGCTTTAGGGCATACTGATGAAAGAGAAGACATTGCCCCTCACTTTAGCATCCTTAACAATTTTACTGTGTGGAAAGTACATGCTTGTGAAGCAGCTTAATAGCAACCCTTGAGAAGATATGTAAATGCTTGTTTCAAACAGTAATGGTTATAGGACTTTTTAAAAAATGAAACCTTTAAGATTTTCTGGAAAGATTTATTGGAGTCTTCATGGAAAAGATAGAGCTTGAGCTGGTATCTGAGGGAAAGGTAGGATTCTGATTGTTGGAGAGGGGGCAGTAGGGACATTGAATATGATTTCCCTCTTTTGATCTCATTCTGTGGTCCTCTTATACATTTATCATGTTCTAATTTGTGTGATATTTATCTATGAATAGGTCTAATGTCTTCTATTAGGCTCTAAGCTCTATGAGGGCAGGGACAATATCTTTTTTTATAATCAAATCTGCTTTACTTCACAAGAACAACAGTAAATGTTTATTGAATTAATGAATGCCAAGAACTTGCAATACTATAGAACTGAATGGGGGAAAAGGAAAGAGAAAGGTGTTTTGTGAAGGAAAATATCCTTTGCATCCCACAGTGTGTGAAGGCATATATAAGATGAAGCATCTCTACATCTGTCTACAATCTTGTGGGAGTGGCTTAGACTGTCAGAAAGTCGCCTCATAGCTGGTGTGTATCAGTTGGTTGTTTGGGAGACTGACCTTGGAGCTGTGAGTACAATAATGCTTCACAGCAGGACATTTGTGATAATTGTGAGAGGAGCCAGAGAATGAAGAGGTAGCACGTTCAAGGGGATAGAGATGTGACCTTCTTGCTAGCCTCCCCTACACCTGAGACACCATGTGTCAGAGTAACTTGGTGCCCCAACTTGTCCCTGTTTGTCTCCTTAGATGCTTTTACCTGGGCCTGAGGAGTGGTGTGTGTGTGTGTGTGTGTGTCTGTGTGTGTGTGTGTGTGTGTGTGTCTGTGTCTGTGTCTGTGTCTGTGTGTGTATGGAGAGAGACTGACAGAGTAACTTCTGATGAGTGAGCCTAGTACAAGAGAGTTGATTTGTTCCCCCTTTTTAACTGGGATTGTGCTCAGAAGTCATGTAGTAGGATTTGTTACAGTCATTTTTGGTTCTTCATGACTCCATTTGGGGTTTTCTTGGCAAAGATACTGGAGTGATTCGCCATTTCCTTCTCTAGTTCATTTTACAGATGGGGAAACTGAGGCAAACAGGGTTAAGTGACTTGCTCAGGGTCACACAACTAGTAAGTTTGTGAGGCTAGATTTGAACTGAGGAAGATGAGTCTTTCAGACTTCAGACCCAGCACTCTACTGTACCACCTAGCTACCCCTGTGGTAGAATAAAATGATGTTATCTTTATGCTGCAGTTCCATATTTTACTTCCTCTTTTATTTCCTATGTTTTTGTGATTTGAACAGCTAGAAGAAAAGACAAGAGAGCATGACCAAAGCACAATGTGGTTGACCTGGGAATACATGAAAAGTCGTGTCATGTCCCTTTAGTGCCAATGCAATATTCACAGTGCCAACAGTCACCATAAATATGCCTGCATAGTGCTCGATCACAAAATATAACAGACTCTCTATATAGAATATAGAAACAAAACATTTATTCAGATACCAGAAAACTGAATCCTAAAATCAGTAAGCCAATTCCATCATAGTAGCAAAGCAGTTAATAAGCCATAACAGCACAGAGAGCCACAGCATCCTTTAGCCTTCCCACAAACCAACACAAGCCTAGCTGCCACAGCAGGTGGCAAACAACCAATATTTACTTACAAGCCTAATTGTCTCCCTCGGATGCATCTTCTTCTTCCACAGTCTAGCTGCTGACTCCCAGCTTCCTGTGGGCTCTGCAAATTCCTCCCACTACAGGCTCCATGTGATTACATTCAGCCTATTAGGGGGCAGGATATATCTTTAAAGCAGGGAAGATCTTCAAATTCCCTTAGATCTATTAAGGGGCAGGGAAGATATTCAAATTACCATTACCATTACAATCCCACACTACCCAGAATCATGATAATAGAGTCAACAATCCTGAGTTCCTAAACAGGCACATAAAAAGACACTGGAAACCACATGAAGAAAAGATGAGCATTTGAGACCACTAGTTAATATGAATTTTATTTGTTTAGCAAGCTGGGGGGAAACTTTTTTCCCTTCTTCATCGTGAGATGAGATCATGAGATGAAAGTGTCTCCATCTTTTCCCCTCCATGAACTGCAGGTGTGTGAGGTAGGTCTTTCCCTTGCTATGCTGATTACTTTCTGTTCCTTTTCTATTTTGTATTCTAGCTAACTATGCTTCTTCCAAATGGTCTCACATATTTGGAATGCATCTACTTTGACAATAGAAAAAGAGATAGCTCCAAACTAATTGAAATGACACATCTACAATAGAGTTACATTTGATCTTGGCAAATGGAGTTTCATCAACTCCTATGAAGATAGCTGTTTGGAATACTCATTTTCCTATATTGTACTGTGTTGCTATTAAACTGTTTCACAGATATGTATTATCTGTGCAATAAAATTGTGAGTGCTTTCCTGCTGTGTAAAATATTTTGCTACTGACAAGAGTATCCTTAGAAATAAATATATGTATCTATGTACACTATTCTGATTTTCCCAGATATGGATGAAAATTTTTTTGAAAGACACAGATCCTTTTATATCTGTTCATGGTTTCTTCTTTAAAAACAACAGCTCTCCAAGCAAGAAACAAAATTCCAGGTAAACACTATTAACTCACTGTATAGTTTGAACACATCCAAAGTGTTTATATGATTTGGGAAAATGTGGATGATTGTGATTCTATTGATACAAATCACATAAGGAAGAGATAAAACTAATAAAAATCCAATTGTATCAGAAAGGTAAAAACAATAAGAAATGTGAGATGTTATCAAGTTTTTAAAATAATATTACAGAGATAGTGTAGATTAATGTATAAAATACTGGACTTTGAATCAGGAACACCTACATTCAAATCCTACTTCAAATTCACACTTTGGACAAGTAACTTAACTTTTCTGTTTCTCAGTTTTATCATCTATAAAATGAAGAAGTTTGGCTCAGTCAGTTCTAAGGCCCATTTCTACTGTATATCTGTGGCCCTATAATGATTCTATGGACAATGCACCTGTCTACTCCTGAAGATGACTTTCCTATTTGATCGTGAAACAAAGATGGCATGGAGACTGCGGGTATTCCGAATGTGCTTATGTCCTCAAATCTACATAGGAAATTATATTAGATCAAAGTAAAAAAAAGTTGCTTTTCATTATGCTTAATAATTTGAAGTCACGTGACTTTGGTTTGGTGACACACTCCACCACCAAATAACTCAGACAACTATTTTTTAGAAGTGAAACTGATGTTTCTTGGTCAGAATAAAGGGTGTTATAACCCTCCAGTTTCTATTTGAAATTCTGGCTTGCTGTGCAGTCTTGTTGCAATATCGGTGGCTTAATACATTTTCAAATTGGATATGGTATTTTTGTAGGACGATAAATAGTGTGAGGATATATAGATATCTCCAGTGCCATTTGAAGTCTGTGAACAAAAAGAGCCATATAAATGTAAACATTTGTTATTTTGAAACTATTTGCACTGTTAACAGTGAGAGAAGAGAGAACTAAAATTAAAATTGAGTTGCAAAAATTGGATTGTTCTTTTTCTTCTATCCTTTTTAAGGGTAAACCAGACACTGAGAAAAATAGATAAGGGATGCTTATAGAATATTTGTAAGTTACTGGAGTCTTTTCTGGAACCAAATGGTCTGAAGGATTGGCAATGGAAACAGAAAAATCCTTCATAAAAGGAGCAGATGTTTGCCAAAGAAATTCAATGATCACAAAGAAGTCAGTATTGTATTTGATCTCAAGCATATTTTGTCCTCATTACAAACCCTGTATAAGTGATTTCTCTTTAAAGAAGCTAGATTGGGAAGGTCACTACTTGAAAATTCAAGCATTTAAAGGTCTCACAACCAGAAAAGCTTATGAGGTAGTAGAGAGGCAAGGGTTTTCCTAGCTGATTTTCCTAAATCATTTACATAGAAGATATTGGCACAGATCCATTCATACATTCTCCATTATTCTTTGAGGCTGATATTTCCTTCAGTGATGCAAATCACAACTTATCAGTGCTGTTTATCTTCTCATCCATAGCTTCACAACAAGGAGTTTGTCCAAAAAATTGCCGGCCTTCCTTGAATTTGTACATTATGAGGACACCAATGAAGTCCTTGGACTGTCCTTTGTTTATCTCTTGTTCTTGCAAGGTGGACAAGGCCATACTCTTTTTTGATCGTATCTATATACACACACATATATGCATATACAGACTTGTATCTGTATACACACACACACACACACACACACATATATATATACACATACATATTTGATGACATCCTTTATACCATTTTTCTTTTATAATTCCCTCTTTGTAATGTAATATAGCATGCCACCCACCATTGCAGAAGCCCCTTAATAGTATCCAAAATTATAGAAAAGCGTGTAGCTTAACATTCTAATCAATTACTTAGTCAAAAAGTATTTATTAAGTAACTAATATGTACCAGGAGCTATGCTGGATGATGAGGATAAAAGGACAAAAAAGATAGTCTCTGCTTTCAAGTACTTTGGGGAAATCTACACAGGCCAGGAGTGTCTTCTATCAAGACTAATATTCAGTTGGCTGGATAATCTATAAAGTTTGTTCATAAGTTTATATATGTTGGATGGATACCACAAATAGCTTATGACTTAGACCCAGAGATAAGAAGGAAGAGAGAGGGCTGGGTTACCTTTGGGAAATTGAAAAGTTCTTTTAACAATCTCAAGCTTCTCACTGAAGAAAGGCTCATTTTTTTAAAAATACAAATATTTTTCCATTGATGTTCTATGGCTGTGAGTCATGGGACTCTACATTCTCCAAAGAATTCAAGCTGAAGGTCTGTTTATCTGAAAATGAAAATAAGCTGAGATGAAAACAGAGAGAGTAATAATCCTTCAACTATATACAGGCGTCTTTGTAGTCAACATCTATCACAAGTATTGACTATTTTCATCCCTCTATAGGTGTTACCATCCTGTCATGTGGAACCTTTTATCTCTCCTTTTGTCCTGTTTTTCTTCTTGTTCTAACCATCATGCCCTGGTTATTTCCACACTAGTAATCAGTGAGTATTTAGGCATATATTTTCAAGGATCAAAATTAATCTGTTATTATGTCTATGTTTACTTTTTAATTTTGTGTTGAGGCATTTTAAATTTCATATTTATTTCATAATATTCTTCTTTTCAACACTACCTAGTAAACCTTTTGTAATCACAAAAATTAAAACAAAAACGAAAAACAGTTCAGCACCACCAAGTGTCATATTGATCATGTCTGCCTACACTGCAGCTTTCATGTCTGTGGTCCTCTACCTTTCTGATGAAGGAAAAGGGGCACAGTATTTTTTTTTTTGTCTATTCTCTGGGACTAGTCTCAGGCATTAAAATTACGTAGGTTTTGTTTTTTTCTTTTTTTCTTAATAAATGTTTGTTGATTTGTTAATTGATTGGTTCTGCTTCCTGATTTCATCATATAAATTCTCTCATGTTTCTCTGAATTTTTTATATTTACCATTTCTGGAGGCTCGATAACACTTTATATAACATTAATGTATCAGAATATGCTTAGCCATTTCTCAAATAATTGGTACCTGTTTTGTTTCCAATCTTTTGCTATTTCAAAAAAATGCCCTTGAGAATATTTTAGTACATATAGGACCTCTCTGCATGTTTTTGACCTCTTTGTGCTATGTGGCTAGCAGTGGAACTTTCTGGGTCAAAGGAGTATGAGTATTTTAATCACGTATATACAAAGCAAAGTTCCAGATTGCTTTCCACAATGATTAAGGCAATTCATAGCTCCAACAGTAGTGTCTATCTGTCTTCTTACATAATTAAAGCAACAAATAATTTCTCTGTTTTGGTATCTGCCAATTTCTTTGGCATGATATGAAATCTCAAAGTTATTTTATTTTATTCTTATATTAATGATTTGGTACAATCTTTCATAGGGTTATTAATAGGTTGAAATGTCTCTTTTGAGAACTGTTAGTTTGTTTACTTTGACCATTTATCTATTATTAGGGTAATGACAGTGTATGCAGGTAAATGTTTTTTCTTTCCTATCAATAGTCACATGGGAAAATGCTCTAAATCACTACTGATTAGTGAAACGTCAATTAAAATAACTCTGAGATATCACCTTCCACCTATCTGATTCATAACATGACAGAAAAAGAAAATTACAAATGCTTGAGGGGATGTGGAAAAATTGAGTCACTAATGCATTGTTGGTGCAGTTGTGAACTAGTCCAGCCATTCTGGAGAACAATTTGGCTAATTTAAATATAAATATTATTTGTATTAGTTATAAAATTGTTTGACCCAGAAATAGCATTACTAGACCTGTATCCAAAAAAGTCAAAGAAAAGGGAAAAGGACCCATTTGTACAAAAACATTTATAGCAATTTTTTTTGTGTGTGGTGGCAAAGAAATAGAAATCAATGGAATGCCCATCAAAAGAGGAATGGGGAAGAGGTAGTGGTATATGATTGCCCTGAAATACAATTGTGCTATAAGAAATGACAGGGAGGATGATTTCAGAAAAACCTGAAAAAGATTTATATGAACTCATGCTAAGAGAAGTCAGCAAAACAAGGAGAACATTGTACACAGTAACAACAATATCGTAAGAACGATCAACTGTGAAAGACTTAGCTACTCTGATCAAGCCAGTGATCTAAGACAATTCCAAAGGACCCATGAAGAAAAATGCTATTCACCTCCAGATAGAGAACTGAAGTCTGTAGATTGACGTGTACTTTTAAAAAAACTTTCTTTGTTTTCCTCGTTTTATTTTTGTCTGTTTTCTTTTGCAACATAGTTAATATAGACATACATTTTGCATGACTTCATATGCATAATAAATATGAAATTGTTTGCCTTCTAAAGCAGGGGGAGGAGTGGAAAAGGAGAGAGTTTGGAATTCAAAATTAAAGAAAATATTGTTTAATTTTTAAAAATACTTAATTTGGAAATAGTTAATGAAATAAAAAATATAATAAAAAAGATTTGGCTCCCCCCCAAAACAATGTATGCATGACACACTTTTAAGTTTAATCTGTATTATTAACATATTCCCCTTCACTTTCATAAATCTAGACAATCAACAAAGCAGTAAATCAAACATTCGTTTGTAGTATTTACCAATTGCAGAAGTATAAATATTGATTCTGAAAATTTACAATTTATTTAACAATTTTTTTAACAAATTATTTAACAATTTATTTATTTAACAATTATTTCTTGTGAGCCCGGATGAATTGGCTCCAGCACACATCTGGAAGGGCCTACATTTTCATTAATGCCCTGTACATCTGGGATATAAGACTCTTTGTTAATGTGTCTTTGCAAGGAAACTGTTTTGAAAGAACATCATAGGTAATGTTTTAAATTTTTTCTATTAAAAATTACCTCAGGTATATGTTTGAAAATTCAAAACATGAATTATAATAGCTATATATACATATTTACAACTATGTATACAAGTATAACTATGGACAATAATTAAAATAACTATGAAATAAATTATATGAATGTTAATATGAGGGTAGGAACCATATGGAAACAGATACAGAATTTTGGACTCTTTTAACTTCCCTAAGAGAAAGTGGTTTTGACATTTGCAGCAAATGCTTTCCTTTTATGCTTAGCTGCAGAGTCAAATTTTCCTTTCAAAGTTTCCATTGCAATAGTTAAGATATCTCTAAATGAAACTTGTGTTAGCTTAAACCATTGTTTTTTTTTTAATTCCAAGAAAAAAAAGTGTTCTTTCTGCCTGGGTCTACAAGAGGGAAGGCAAAGCCATGTAAGAAATAATAATGCAACATGGATTCAGGGAAGGAAAATTGGATTAAACTGTGGTGGTAACAAGGCGATTCCTTCCTCCTTCACCAAGTGATATAGTTGAGGATTAAGAAGAGGGGGAGTGAAGTAGATTCTGTGGAAAGAACTCCTGCCCCAGGCAGGATATCTGGGTCAAAGTGGTTTAGGAGGTTGCAAGCTTATGACTTCCAAGAAGCTTTTGATGCTAATCTACCATGATTTGATGACACAAAGGGACTGGCTTTTCGCACTGTTGGAATGGAGAACATAAAGGCTTGACATGTAACTTCTAGAGGGTGTTTCTTCATTTTATTTGTTTCACACAAGTCCTTCTAATAACACCTTCTGAGTTAAAGGAGATTCTATTCTTCAGGTATTTCTTCGTACTTGCTAGTACAAAGGTGAGATTTGTGAAAGGTAAACTTAGCATTAGTTCAATTATTGAGGAATCCAGTGTTTGTTCAAACAGGTATTCGTTTATAAAGTCTTATCGTGGATTTACTTTTGTCTCCTCAAACAATGAAATAAGGGACCTGCTTCCAGGGTGAGATCATGCTTCTCACCTGGCCTCCAACTCCTCCTACGGTTTGTTGCCTCTTCCCACATAATGATGTTTGGCTGGAGAAGAGAATCCTTATGGGCCTCTGAGATTCTATGCCCTAATGATGAGACAGCTAGAATGGGAGAAAAGAAACAGTGATCTCAACTGAAGAGCTTCTCATCTTTTTTTTTTTTTTTAAATAGAGACCAACTATATAGAGTACCTTTCAAGAGTGGGGAAGAAAGTGGCATATGCTGGGTAATTGTTGTCATTTAATCTTTTTCAGGCATATTGGGCTGACCCCATTTGTGACTCCTTTTGGAGTTTTCTTGGCAAAGAGACTGATGTACTTTTCCATTTCCTTCTCCAGTGCATTTTATAGATGAGGAAACTGAGGCAAGCAGGGTCAAGTGACTTGCCCAGAGTCACACAGCTACTAAGTAAGTGTCTGATGGTCATATCTGAACTCAGGTTTTCTTGACTCCAGGCCCAATGCTCTATGCAATACATCACCTAGCTATCCAATTCTTGAGACTAAATGGCTCCTTGGTCAAAAAGTCACCCTATCTGAAGTTTTATAGCTCTTGATATGGCTCACAAGACTGTGCATAACTCTAGGATTATATAACCTTAGGCTTTGATTGGGACAGTACTTTCTTCTAATGGGTACTTGTTATAGGGTCAAACATGCACAACTTGGTAACATGGGGGTGTTGGTTTGTAGTCCTACTCCCGATATTTACATGTCATTTAATTTTTATGAACCCATTTCTTCAAGCATTAAATGAGCATAACAGTGTGTGCTACCTATTTCATAGCTGACACTTTGTAAACTGCAAAAAATTACATTTTTTGTTATTTTGGGTAGTAGTATTAGAATTTTCTTCTCCTCATTTATTAACATACAAATACACTCAAAAAAGAATCCCAACCCTTTGGGGGGTGTCACAGTAATTTTAGCTATTGGTCGCTATTTCTGTCCCCATTCTATACTTTTGTTTGCTCTTTGAGATGGTTGGTCGTTCCTACTGCTGCCTGGGGGTATAAGTTTTTGCTCTCTGCGTTGGTATGTTCCCAAGATGCTAGATTTAATTCACTTCCCTAGGATGATTTCCCTTTCCTCTGTTCTGTGTTCCACTTGATTCTCTCATTATGAAGGCCAGTTCTCTGGCCTCTTGGTTATGGAGGGGAACAATGGCAGCTACAGTTATAGTAGTTTCAGTAACTGCATTAAATCACACTCAACCAAGTAGGAGTTTTACCCTAGGGTTAGGGATGAGCCTAGATCAAAGTCGCTGTAAGGAATGGCTTCATTCTATCCCGAAGCCCTGGGAGAGTCAGAATCATGGTATTGTATATCCAGTTTATGGTGAAAGCCTTAGCATTTCTTGCACTTGTCCCTCCCCTTGCTTTGATTCCTCTATGATATGTTTAATTCCTCTTCTAATTTCCCTTTCTCACTCCACTGCCTGCCACCCTTGTCCTGTTTTCATATTTGGTTACCCAAACCTCCATCTGTCCATGCTCCTGGAAATGATCCAGGGTATGAATAGCAGGACCCATGAGAATAAAACACAATTAGATCCAACAGCAGTCATATCTTTCTTTTCCTTTCTGTGAGAATTTCAGGAGATTCAAAGCACAAGGATGTCTCAGACAAGGTATGTAATTACTGAGCTCAAGTACTTATTGTCAGGAGATTAAATTAATGCCAGAGAAAATACCTCACCAAACCGGCTTTTGAAAAGAATGACTCAGAACAAAATTGAAGTGTGGACTAAACATGTATGATGGTCTGATGTCACCTTCTGAGGGAAGAGAGCCATTCTGTTTAAGCTACATTTTATGGGAGTCTATAAGTTGTCCCAACAAAATTTAAAAGCACCAATATAAACATTAAAACCAAAACCAAAAGAAGGGAACGTCTTATTTCTTCTAACTGCCACATGGGGGAGAAAGCGGGCTGTTGGCATGTTCCCCTGAGGCTTTTATCGTGGGAGGAGGGCAAAGGAGAAAGAATTTAAAGACCAATGTTTAACCTCAATCCCTCATGTTCAGTTATGGCATCTAAGAATGACCCTAGTCATTCATTGTCAAAGAAGGCGGTGCAATATAGTTGAGACAACACTGGTCCGATCACCTGGGCCCACATTCTGCTTCTGGTACTTATCACTCATGGGACTTTGACCTTCCTTTGCCCCAGGTTGCTTATTTGTATAAAAAGGAGGTTGCACTAGAGAGCCTCTGAGGTTCCTCTTAGCTCTAGGTCTATTATGATAAAGGCCAACATATCAGGGTCATAACTGGGGGCGTATAGGAAGGACAACCCTCCCTTTTAGATAGTTTTCCAGGGTCTCCATGGTGAGTTCTTCCTGCTATCATGGGGAAATTATCCTTATGCTAAGGTTACATTTACATAATGCAAACATTATGCTTTCCCCCCATGTAACTGAATATTCGGTCACGTAGTTGCCTTAATTCTATCCCAAGTCCAACAAGTGGCTTGACTTTTCCCTCTGCTTAAATGGTATTTAATGCCCCCTCCCCTCCAAGAAAAGTCTTCCAATAATATGGCCAAATCCAAAACCTCCTCCTACTTAACCTTTTCTGAAGGCTTTTGCTCCCTGGGAGGATAGTCTTCAGCTGATGGGTGGAAAGTGACACTGAAGAATTAGGAGAGCACTGGTCAGAACTGAGCTTCTTCCTCCCTTTTCAGGAAGCTGCTTTCCAACTACTTCCTGGATATAAAGAAAAAATACCCAAGACTACCTCCCCCTTTATGTATATTGGATATTTTAGTAGAAATTATTAATCCAGGATAGTAAATTTCCAACTGCTCTCGAACTATTTGGACTAAAAAAAAAATTATATACCTTTAAGTTGTCTTTTTCATTTAGTGAATAGTTCTCTCTTTATATAGTTTTTTGTCCTTTTGCATGTTTTGTGTATCTGAAGGAAATACCCTCAATTCTCTTTTTCCCCTAAAAAAACTCCACACAAACATAGACACAAAACAACAAAGTTATAACAAAGCTATTGTTTGTGATTTACCGGAACTTTTTTTTTTAAGGGCAGGAGGTAAAATCTTATTGTGGCTTCTCTTATTATTTTTTTAAAATCTTGCTAGAAACAAGAGATAAGGAATTCAAATATATAACTTTCTTTAGGCAAACACCAGTTTATTAGGACATGACACAGTAGCTTCCTGATGCTTCAAATACACAATTCTAAAATCCTATAAGCACCCCCTAAAAAAAGCATGAAAATCATAACCAAGTAGGCCTTTCACCCATACCCTTGTTCTGACTATAATACCTAAAACTTGGAAAGATCATATATATAATTTGAATATTTTATTTCTTCCCTTAGTCCCATATACATGTACAGTGTTTATCACCATCACATTTTCATGCTATGTATAGGTTGGATAATCAAATAAATGAGAGGTTTTCAAACTTTAGTTTGAAAGCCTTTAGTGACTCTGTATTATTTTTTCCACAGTACTACAGCAAAAAAAAAAACAAACCAAAACAAAAACCTAAACAGTTCTGTGTATTAAGTAGCTAGGTCCAAATATCTTAAAAATTATTTATGTTCTAAGATCCTAGTAGTCATTAAAAAAACAATGAAATGAATTGAAAGAACAATTATTTTTTATTCCATTCTTAAATAACCACTGTTACTAATTCTATCTGTGAGCTTACTGGCATTGTACAACTTCTCAAACCCTGGAATTGGATTGGCTACCCCCCACCCTCATTTCCTGTTCCACATTCATTTTTGAGCAATGCTTGCTTTTTATCACAATGACAATGCATCCCCCAGCTTCCCACAGATATGACATTGTGAACAAGAAAATTCAAGAAGTTACAGGCATAGCCAAATGTATAAGTAAACAAAAACCATATCTCAAACATTCATTGAAAAGAATGGAACTTGATTTAATGTTGACACTGAGCTACCTTGAACTAGTGATTCCAGTGTGTGGTATCAGATAGATGTGACAGATGTTGGTATATCAGACAGATGTTGGAGTATTACTACATTTCCCTTGGTACCACAGTGAACAATTTAGGAACCATGGAGATAATTTATTGGAATTGGAGACATCAGGATAACTTGGGGAATGCACAAGGTGATCCATTGGAATAGGGGAAAAAAACATCAGAAATGAAGAGAGCAGCATAGCTGTTAAAGCAGTTTGCACTTTGCCACCTTATGCACCCCTTCCCTTTCCTCTGCAGATACCCAGTGTATCAGCCCTGGACAGTCAGAAATGGAATATGCTCCTCCTGAGGCAGGCAGTCTTGCAGGCAGACGGGAAACCATAACCTGCCTGTCACCCGCTCCCTCCATCTTCCCTTTCCCACCCCTCTATAGTAGTAGCTGGAGCAGCAAGAGAAGCAGCATTGCATATCTCCCAAGTCACTTGGCCCAGTTTCCATCAAGTCGACAGTGAACTTCTTCCTAACCCACCTTACCTCCCATGGTTCTTTTTTTTACAATGAACTGTAGGAGTACAAAGAGGCCCCTGCTAAGGGTGGCAGGAGTTATGTCAAAGAGGGCCCAAGAGATACAAGCACAGCACTTCCAAAGTGGTTGTTGCTATCTATGGCCTTGGGTCTAAAGCAGACAAACACAGAGCTCTCAGATCAGCAACTGAACCCCAATCTATCTGATAGCTTGAAAGCAAATGAAAAGGTTACCCAGCATCTACAAACCAGGGGCTACCTGGGTTAGGCCCTAACCTCTACATACCTACCCCTCATATCAGAGAATATGCACATTTACTAACTGGATTTCAACAACAAGAGCAACAAAACTGCATGCCTAACACAGTTGTTTTTTTTTCTTCCAATAATGAATATATGGCTTTTAAGTACAGCAAAGGCTACATTTCTTACATTTGTGTTTTTGTGAAGTATCTTTTTCAACCTTGACAGCCATTAAAACCAAGTATTGAAAAATCTGAATTTAGAACCAGAACTTTGAATGGCTGTGTCACAAAGTATTAAGTTAAGATTTTCATGTTATGTGATATATTCAATTATATACAATCACATTGCTTTCATTAAAAAAAAAAAACCCAAAGTTTTAGTGTGAACAAAAAGCTTTTTAGTATTATTAAACAAAATTTTAAAATATTAAACATTTTTTTCATTTTCTTCTTCCTAAGTTTTTATTTTATAATGCATATAATATATTTCTACAGCATTACATATATCTAATTTACAAATAACTAAATATATTATGTCTTGAAGTATGTGCTTAAAATCTTTTAAATGCTAGAGGTGTGTATTCAGGATAGTCTGGAGAAAACTGGTCTAGATTATTATTGTGATCTAGGGGTGCTATGAACCCCAAAATGCAAAGGTATAGGGTGTTGGTCTGCCTCAAAAGAATTCAACCACTCTAAGCCTTCCAGACCAAGTAGTGAGTTTTATTTGTGATGCCAAAACAAGAGTGCCAGATTTAAAGAATCTGAGCATTTGATGAGGGTAAGATTGATATTTTATACAGAAAGGCTGTGGGAAGATCTGGATGAGGTTAAGGAGTAGAAAGTATCCTGGGGTGGGCCAGGTACAGACAATTGAGGAAGTTAAGTGGATGGAGAGCTACTGTGAAAGGGCAGTTAAAAAGATTATTGACTGGGATGGGCCCAGTCCCTCAGGCAGATGTCAGAGATCTGGGTTCAGGGGTCCAGATTCCATCCCCATTATTATGACTTTTATTTGGAAGAGCAATCTGGTGAGTTACTCTATGCATATGCCATATGTAAATAAAAGTCTGATATCATAGAGTTTGTAATAATTAGGAAGGGAATATCAAACAAATTCAGGTATATCCCTAAACTTAGTAGCCCCAGCTTTAATAGTCACTCCAGCAGAGACTGTGGGCACATTTTATCTTTAAGGGGGAATAGAATCTTGGAAGAGAAGTCATGGTGTATAAATCTTATGCCATGGAGGTATCCCAAAGAGAATTCTTAAGAGGTTTTTACTGCCATAACGAGAGAACTGAGAGGGCCTATGTAATGATAATTACTTTAGCAGGTACTTGGTCCTTTGTAACTAAGGGCTAAGTACTTCTGTGAAAGAGGCAGATCATGTGAACTCTGTCTCCTGTATGAAAGAAATAGAAGGTGTGAACTTTGTCTCCTGTTGCTGACGTGGCAGGAGGGGGTTGGCTGAGACAGGAGGCCAGTGTGTATATATAAGAAGAATTCCAGAGACAGAGAATCAGAATCAATAATGTTCCTCCTGGTGGCTCCTGATGGAGGAAGAATTGTGGAGACTGAAGCCAGCTGAGAGAGAGAGGGAAAGAGAGAGAGAGTTTCTCTGTCCCAGCATCTGGAAGCTGAGAATTGAGTTGGAGTTTTCTTGAGACCAGAATCTGGTGAAGGCTGAAGTTGCTGATGCCTTAGAGAAAGAGTTTCTCTCCTAGCATCTGGAAGCTGACAGTGAACTGAGTCAGAGTTTTTCTTAAGACCAGAATCTGGTGAAGGCTGAAGTTGCTTCCTCCTGGAAGGCTGAGATTTCTTCTGGGTCCTAGGGCCAGTCAAACTGCTGGAGGACTGAAGAAGCATGACCAGGATAAGCCTTTGTCTGTTTGTGGCTTGGTGGACCGTTGAGTTCCCGGCAACAGAAGTGATGAAGGGTTTGAGATGTGAGCTTCAGTGTGTAACAAGAACTGCCTGGAGGACTGGACGAGAACTTGGGAGCTGTCTGCCCTTGAATCCAGGTGACTGTTTGGTGCATTCAGGTAGGAGCTGGGACGATGGAAGGAGATCCAGGGAATCTGAGAGACCACCCCAAGACAAGATGAAGAAAAGGCCTCCCCTTGGACGCATGATGAGATTGAAGTGTACTAGGCACTGAGGGGTGGAGAATTTGTGTATTTTTCTAATAATTGGATTTAGTGAGTGATTGCTAGATAAGTGACTGATTAAGTTAATCTATAATTGCCCCATGAGTAGAAGATTGATTATTGTATTGTGAATTGATTGAATGATTAAGTATTGATTATTGTATTGTGAATTGACTGAATGATTAAGTAAGGAGGGTTTCCCCCCTTAGGGGAACCAGGTGATTATTCTTTTGTTCTTTGTTCTAAATATTGTGTCCACTGTAGTAAAAAGTCTGTGGTCATTCTAATGCTAAGCTGTTGTGAACACTATATTGTGATTTTCTGTGATAAGATGTAATGTTGTGAATATTATATTGATTTGTTGTGAATGTTTGCCTTGATTTGTAATGGAATAAATGGAGTGTTCACTATACTGTGTAATCCAAACCTTAAAAGTTGTTCACAGTGCATTCTTTTGGGAAGCTGCTAGTGCATGGCATTACAGCCTAGTGTTTATTTCAGTACAAGTAAGAAGTTGTTGTTTATGATGATTTTAGCTGTAAGCTTTCTTATTATGACACATTGCTGAAATATTTATGTCTTTTTAATGTTATTTATAATCTTGCTAAATTGCATAGCCAGTGTTATTTTTGTTTATTTAAACACATGAGACCAATAAGGGGAGGGGAGGTGACATTGAAAGAAACAGAAAGATGAGAGAAAGCTTATGGGAAAAGATATTTCCCATATTTATGAATAAACTGGAGTGGGGGCTCAGAGCTAACTGATTTATAATAAAATTATACAGTTTACACATGTGATAGATACTGTACCAATATATTATATGCATTATAAAATAGAAATTTGGAAAGATAAGAAAAATGAAAAATTAATATTTAAAATGTTTATTTAATAATATTAAAAATCTTTGCTCATGCAAAAATTTTTTTAAAAATTTAGTGAAAGCAATGCTGTTGAATATAATTTAAGGTATGATCTTGGAAACACAACTAGTAATCTTTGAGAAACACATTTGGAACATAATTACTATGCCATAAGATGAAAGATATGCAGATATATTTAATTTTCAATAAGGAAATTTTTAAAAAGTAATTCTAGAAGCCACAGTCTGGTGTATTGCACTGATTCCATGGGACTTGGAAAAGAAAGCTGTGATCTTAGGAGCCATGATGGGTTGACTTAGAATAGATTAAGCTGAACTGATTCCACTTCCTTTCTTTACAGCAATTCTAGATTGAATTATTAGGAGGTTAAGGCCTATTAAAATATATTTAAATTTTAGTAAGATATATCTTCATAAGCAATTTTCAAAGCTAGGGCAGGATAATTATTCTTTAGCCAAGGTTTGACATTTATACCCTTTGTGTTTTGCTGTTTACCCAAGGCTGTCATTTTTCATCAACCATGCGACTTGATCTTTTACAAAAAAAAATTTACCTGTCTGGAATTTTCTAGTATAAATATATTCATTTATATTAAAATATTGACAAGTATTCCTTATTGCTTGTCCCTTCTGATCTAAAAAGCTGCCTAAATTGCTTTGAACAAGATGGAGTAATGAATTTCCCTTAAATGGCCATTGAAATCTATTCAAAAGGGAGAGAAGAGAAAGAGAATTGGATGAGACCTAAGGGTCTACACAGCAGGAAAGAATTGCAAAGTATATTTATTGCTCTGAGTGAGTAACAAAGTAAGAAGACGTGCCAAAATGGTAGTTAATATTAGTTGTCTAAGTAGCAAGTAGTTGAGATGAGATTCCATAAGCAATGACCCAATGCAGCACATGAAAGAAAAAATAAATAAACAAATCCTCACCCTGTGTGGAGATTAAAATAATTAACACTATGACAAAGTTGGTATTGAATTTAGATGTTTTTAGCTCTTATTTTAATTGCTAAATTTGGTAATGACATTGACACTGTCTCTCCCTATCATTCATATTGCCAGTAGTGGGAGAAGACCTGATGTCTTAAAGATGGAGACAGGCAGTCAATAAGCAAGCATTTATTAAGCACCTGATATATGCCAGGCACCATGCTGATATGAAATATTGCCTTGCTGTGGAAGAGAATTCTTCAGCTATTTAAGAAAGGTCTATAATGACAAGAACTCATTTTCATTAGTGAACACAGAGGTTGTGTTGGTGAGGCAGGAATCTCAAATCTATTCTACCCATATGATGAGATGAGTACTTGTTTAAACTAGGTGTAGGAGTAGTAGTAGAGACATAAAAAAGGAAGGCATTTGTTAGGTATGAGAAAGAAGAATGTCAAGAACTGCTGTTTTCTGCTGTTTACTGCAGAAGCAGTAGAAGATAGAGAAGGCAAAAAGGAAATACCCTTGCAGGTGGCAGCTATTGTCTTTCTGTAGAATGCATGGCATCACTGAAATTAAGATGGAAGGTGAAAGGAAAAGGGGATGGTGGTAGAGGATGAAATGAATGGATAGTGTCATGGAAACAATGAGCCTGAAGTTGGGCAGATTTTGAGAGCTAGTAGAGGATAGGATGGGAACATTAAGAGTCAGACATGACTGAAAAACTGAGCAATAACAGAATGTATGGCAAAGGAAAGAGTATCAATAGAAGATATTTTCATTATTTTCCTGAAAATCAATTTTACTTAAATAAGAGACTAGATATATAACATGAAACTAAAAACAGTATCTCATGCCAGTTTGATTGCATAGGAAGCCACATAACAAGGAGAATTATAAAATTGTATCTTCTGTCCTCTGCAACCCCTTTCTGCTTCTCACTGATAATAGATGAAAAGGGGGCAGAAGGTGGTAAGAATTGCAGAAATTTTTGACCATCTATAAGAATTAGCTTGGTACTCTAATTGTTGAGGTCAGAGTTGGGAGAGCTGGTTCAGCTTTTTGAAATAATTCACTTAGACCTTCTCTTTAGCCAATGGGAGCTTTATTGATGCAAAAGCATATGTGCCTGAGATTTAGCAAGGAGCCAAACAAAGGCCTTGATATAGAACAAGGAATAGTCTTATACAGACAGAAAGCTATACAGACTGTAGGATGATGATGTAATTTTAGGGTTTCTAATGGGAGTTGGAGATTAGGGACAAGATAAGTCTTGCAAGATAAGGACACAGAATGAGGATGATGAATGACACAGGATAAGGGAGACAAGGGAATCCCATGACCCAGGAATTTTATGGTCATGGATAAGGTGAAGTTTTGTGGTATTTCAAGATAAGGGGAGACTTTAGGGTGCCAGGGAAAGGGCAACTCAACCTTTAGGGCATTTTTGTATTCACATCATAAATGGGCACCAAATAGTGTTTCCCAATGATTTCTGGAAAACTGATCATATCAATATTGACATTCTCATCATACATAAAACTAGAAGACAGAAATCAATTGCAGCTAAATGGAATGCTGGATTAAAGGTTCTTCTTGGAGAGGTAAGAGACAAATAAAGGATTTGGCAAGATTGATTTTACTATTCATCCAAAGGCAACAAAGGGAAATTTTAAAAAATCATTTAATGAAACATTTGGTCATTTCATATTGCAGAAAAGATTACTATGAAAATAATTGCAGCTTACACTCCAACATCTGTTTTAGAGGATGAAGAAGTAGAAAAAAAATCTGCAAATAACTTGATAGCATCCTCCAAATTAAATCAAAAGATAGCTTGTTCAATGACTTTCTGATTATTACTATCCAATAAAGCATAAAACCAGGAGAGATGAGATTGCTGAAAATGTTAGAGTCTTTTAATGGAGGATATCCGGGACAGAATCCAAGTTGAATTTTTAATAGAAAAAGAGGTCCTGCTGATGCTCCTATTCAAGGATAATAGTTATGACAGTTGAATCAAGAGAGCCAGAACATTGGAGAGCCTTCTAAATGATCTCCATAATCATCCAAGAGAATTTACTCAGCCTGTCCTCACTCAAGTGGATGAAGAATGCTTATTGTCCATAATGTGAAATTATTTCAATAATAGCCTTCAGAACTTGTCTAGCTATCTAATCATCTCTATAAAGGTATATGTGTATATATATACATGCATATATATATATATATATATATATACATATATATTTCTGTTATAAAAAATGAGAATGACTTGATCATGTGGTAAGAACAAGGGACAACTTATGAACAGCCTAGGTGCTTCACTAGTATCCTTGGGAAGCCAAGATCACTCAAAGAAAGTTTAGAGTTTAAAATTGTCCAACCTACCATAAAAGAAACCGAGGCAGAACTCTGAGCCAATGGTATTTAATAAAGGGTTCATGGTCCCCTCTAATGAAGTGGACCTCAGATCTTCCTCATGATCTGAAATGCCCCCTTATTCCAGGGCCTTATTTTAAAGGCTTAATACCAGATCTGATACTTCAACACCCTAGAGGAGATATACAAAATATGGAATCCTACTAAATGATAGACTTAGAGAACCAAAAATGATGTATCAGTCAAAAAAAATAACATATCATGATGGGAGTCTTGGGTTGGGTGGAACATGGAGCATCTTCATTAAGTGGTCATAAGATGGTCACCTGCTCATGTTGGACAACAGAGTGATCCAGAGGTACAAAAATAAATTGGGGGACTTTCCATGTAATTGAATCATCTCCGCCATCCTGGGTTTGGTCACCATAACAAGGAAAAATAAGGGTGAAGGTCCTTTAGTTAGCTTTGTATGATTAAACAAGTGAGCCTACAATCTGTATTTCATAGTTCTAGGGTCTAATAATAAGAACTTATGATCACTAACCCTATGGAATCATATCAAACTGATTAATACTGGTTGGAATAGGGTAAGAGTTCAAATGAATCATTTCTCATGAAAGTCTCTGGTAAGTTGAGTGTATCCCCTGTGGTTACATTATGGGGGTTGTACATAAGAAATGCTCAGGCTAGACAGGCATGTGTGGCTTGTGTGCTACATTCTTGGAGGGGATTCCCATAGGGATGAGAACCATTGGAATATTTGAGATATGATCTTTAAGCACTTTTTCCAGTTCCAAATCCTGAAACTTTATGATCTTTGAAGTGGTTTCTAGTACAATCTCAGGCATCTTATTCAGATACTTATTCAGCAAATACTAATTAATGATAATGATGGCTAGTCCTTCCCATACCTCAGTTTTCCTCATCTGTAAAACGAGAGTAATAAGATGAGATTACTTCATAAAGTTGCCAAGGTGACTAACTATAAGCTAATAATTAGGGAGCACACTCTCGGTCTCCTTTCTGAGTGAACCATTCATCTTTGGGAAATGAATGAGCTCTTTCCCGGTGCCGCTTAGACAGCCACCTTTGCCAATGGACTTCAGGGATATGGTGTCAGGATAGGGTTAATTTGTCTCCCAAAACAAACAGCATGTTGCTGTAGAATGTTTTCTTCTATCACAAGAACAGACCCATTAATCATCATGCTGGATCAAGGTTATGCAAAGCCAAGCCGTTTTAACTTGTAAGCTGATGAAGTCTGGCCAATTCGGACTAATTTTCTAGGCCTGCCTCTGAGTTAGGTGTACTTAGTGCACCCTCACCTGACCTCATGCTTTGCCAGCTTCACACACCCAGTCTCATGAGGCTTAATGCCAATGCTGGAATCCCTTTGAACCTAAAAGAAGTGTAGCTTGGTGAAACTCCCTTCATCCTATTTAGGGGAAACAGATGGGGTGTTTTCCTAGTGAATTGAGAAATAGGTGAAGTTTTTCTGTTCTATCCTACTTTCCCTTGATAATTCTCCTCTGTCAATCAGAAAGTTAGTAAACATTTAGTAAGTGCCTTCTATGTGCCAGATACTGTGCCAAGTTGTAGGGGTACAAAGATAGGCACAAGACATTTCTTGACCTTGAGAAACTCACATATAATGGGGGGAGACAATAGGCAAGTAACTGTACAAAAAAGCCACACACAGGACAAACAGGAAGTAATCAACACTACAATTTTTTATGTTTATCTTTTTCTTTTTGGAGGGGGGAAGGCAGGGCGATTAGGGTTAAGTGACTTGCCCAAGGTCACATGGCTGGTTTTTGTGTGAGGTGTCTGAGGCCAGATTGGAACTCAGGTCCTCCTGACTCCAGGGCTGATGCTCTATTCACTGTACCACCTAGCCACCCTCAACACTAGAATTAAGAGGGAATGGGAAAGGCTATCTGTAGAAGATAGGATTTTAGCTACAGATTGAAAAAAACCATGAAAACCAGGAGGTAGAGACTAGAGATTAGCCCTTAGGTCCCTAGTGCTCCCATGATGCTATCTGGGTGCCTAAGGTTCCCCAGTGACTGTGGCTGTGACTCCTGCTTCTGATCTCCCCTAAAAGAAAATTACTTCCTATCTTGAGTATTATTCTCCATCAGAATCTCTAAGGTAGGATCATATTATCTTAGGACTTAAGGCTAGAAGGAAGTGTAGAAATCAGTGGATTTAGAGAATGTCACAGAATCACAGAATCTCAAAAGTAAAAGGGACCTTACAAGTGATCTAGTTCAACCTATGACAACATGGACCATTCTGATTCAGTGATTAGTTAAGTTCCTTCTAACAGGTTAGCTCAGAATGCATTACTCTTCTCAGGTGACAAACTGCCTTGACCCAGGCGAAACATACATGACAGCAATAAGGTTCAGTGTTAATCCACAGGGGGAAATTCAATATACCTTAGCAAGTATAAAGCAGTTATTTTTGGTCAAGGGTGGGAGACATGCCCTTTAGATGAACTCTGAAAGCGCCTTACAGAATTTGATATTGTTAGAACATCTTCATACATTTAAAGTGCAAGCCATAGCCCAGCACACTAAGAACTGGATTTCTATGAATGCGGTCCAATTTTTGGTTCATTCTCCCTCCTCCATCATAATTCTAGGTTCCTTTTCTTCTTATCTGGATTTTCTTCTGAATATCTCAGAATATAGCTAATATCTAGGCTTCCACAGAGAGATACACCTTTCATGTAAGTGTTTGAGCTAAAATGCATATTGTACATAATATAGCCAATGATACGCTGATAAATGTTTAACAGTCAGCTCTGCCCCCCACCAAAAAAAGAGTATGCCAGGCACGCTTTAAGTTTTATTTGAATTATTAACATTTTCCTGCTTTTTTTTTTTTTTTTACTTTTTGGAGGGGGAAAGGCAGGGCAATTGGGGTTAAGTGACCTGACCAAGTTCACACAGCTAGTTTTTGTATTAAGTATCTAAAGTCACATTTGAACTCAGGTCCTCTTGACTGCAGGGCTGGTGCTCTATTCACTGTGCCACCTAGCGGCCCATTTTCCCGGTTTCTTAAATCTAGAATCAATGAAACAGTAAATCAAGTCCTTGTGTGTTGCCTTTACCGATTTCCATGGTATAAATGAGGAAGGTGAGGTAAACAAGGTTCAGTGACTTGTCCACACAACTATTAAGAGTCTGAGGTAGGATTTGAATCCAGGTCTTTCTGACTCCAGGTCCAGCTTGGTCCTGCAGTGGATAGAATGCTGGACCTAGAGTAACAAAGACCCATCTTTGTGAGTTCAGAACTGGCCTCAGACAGTGGCTAGTTGTGTGACCCTGGGCAAGTCACACAAATACCTATTTGCCTCAGTTTGCTCATCTATAAAATGAGCTGGAGAAGGGAAATGGCAAACCACGCCACTATCTTTGCCAAGAAAATCCCAAATGAGATCACAAAGAATCACAAATGACTGAACAACAAATGCCTGGGGATGATCAGATTAAAGTCATGATATATAGCTGTTGTTCTTTTGATAATCTATTCATAAATATGACCTAGTACTGAGGAACAACATTAAAATTCGTATTAGGGCAACCAGGTGGTTCTGTGGCTCGAGCACTGGGCCTGGAGTCAGGGAGACCTGAGTTCAAATGTGGCCTCAGGCATCATGTGACTTAACCAAGTCATTTAACCCTGCTTGCCTCAGTTTCCCCATCTGTAAAATGGGCTGGAGAAGGAAATGGCAAACCACTGCAGTATCTTTGCCAGGAAAATCTCAAATGGGATCACAAAGTCAGACATGACTGAAACAAGTGAACAACAAAATGGTCTAAAAATCAGTGGTTCTCAACCTTCCTAATGCCAAGATCCTTTAATACTCCTATGTGGGCGTATCTGCATGTGGGTGGACCCGCCTGGAGACAGATAGAGGAGCGTGTCTGGGTTCCTAAGACCATAGGAAATATGTGTTTTCCAATAGCCTTACGCGACCCCTGTGAAAGGATCCTTTGACCCCCAAAGGAGTTGCGACCCACAGGTTGAGAGCCGCTGGAAAATAACTTACAATGGAAAATTTAACAATGAACTCCCATGAGCCAGTTTTCACTAGTTAAATAGACAGCCTTTATTTCTCCCTACAGAAAATGCTGAAAGTGAATAAGGGACTCACTGGAGACCATAAACAATTGTTACAATTCATACCCAGCCATTTCCAATGATTCTCACTTTGGGGATATACATATGGGATGTATACAATCCAGCCTTAAGGAGAGGTCCAATCCCTAATAAATGCTCGATCTCCTGAGGCAGGGGCTGCTAAGAAGGCAATTCTTTGACATTCTGGTGAGTCATTTTTATGACTCTACAAGACCCATACAGTCGTCCGACCTTATAGTATTTCTTTAAGGTTTTGGACTCCCTTTCAAAGGAAAACCAACTTGGGGTTGCCTGATGGACTCCCTACGAAAGTAAATGATGACATGCAGGCTGTAAATAGACCTAGACAGGGCTTGACCAAGATAGTTCATTGCATTTTGTTCATTGTCAGACAGACCATTGTCTCCTCATTTTCTGAGTCAGTCAGCTGTATCCATGCTGCAGATTTCCAGGAATTTGTGGTAGAAAGACAGGAGGCAATATTGATCGAGCCTTTAAAACTGGATTCTTGTGTGAGAATCATTGACCCAGATATGCAAAACAATAATCCTTTAACTGTTCAGTTTCTCTAAAGTGAAGCCACTTCACCAGAATGACTCCGGGTAATTTCATAAGTGAATTCTCTTTTCTTAATGCCCAAGTGTTATTTTTATCAGTGCAAAAAGCCAAGTGCTATTTTCAGCCACTTGAATCCCACCTGTCTTCTTACATCAATTTTTGTTTGGGATGATGATGTTAACAACGATACACAGTATGCAGAAGAGAGAGAAGGGGAGAATCCCAATAAATTTTCATTTGAGCTGATTCATCTGCATCTCACTATTCAGCACAGTGAGTTCAGTTCCTTTAAGGCTATATCTTAAAGTTAAACTCTGGTGGGACTGTGTGGTATAGAGCAAAGTGCCCTCAATTTGGGATTGGGTGAGTCAAATTCTAGTCCTAATTTGACCACTCACAAGCCATTAATTTTTTGGATCTCAATTTCTTCACCTGGACTCAGTCCCTTCCTGTTCTGATGTTCTATGCTACTGAATATAACATAGACCAGGTTTAAAGTGACCAGTGGGATAAAGTGAGACAGCTAGATGGTGCTGTGGATAGAGTGCCAGGCCCGAAGTCAGGAATACTAAATCTTCCTGAGTTCAAATCTGACCTCAGACACTTACTAGTTGTGTGACCCAGGGCAAGTCACTTAACCCTCTTTGCCTCAGTTTCCTTATCTGTAAAATGAGCTAGAGAAGGAAATGGCAAAACACTCTAGTATCTTTGGCAAGAAAACTCCAAATGGGGTTCATAAAGAATCAGACATGATTGAAACAACCAAACAATGGGGGAAAAGAGATATTTGTGAACAGTGAGGAGCCTTTCTAGATCTGGTGCCCAGAAATTTTCTCTGAAACAGCTGGATGGGCCTGACTCTGGTTTTCCCTGTAACCTTGTTTAGAATATGTGTTGACTTTACTAACTGTCTCTCAGCATTGCCCTACTAGGTATGGAAATGATTTCAATGGATTGGGGTCCAGATGGTTAGCAAAGTTTTGTGCAACTATTGCACACTGAGTATGAAAGCACGTTTCCCAAGCCTTCTCCAGGTAACAAGACTGGAGCTTGCCCAAAATGTGTTTGATCCATGAGCCAAGAAGAGATTGCTGAAACAGAAACTGACTATGAAAGAAGTCCAAGTGATGGTATTTGTGAGCCCAGACAGATTTTATGAGTTAAATAATTTATGCTTATCTTGAATCGAGATGAAAATTGATGAACACTTCTCAAGGAATGTTTTATAGACCTATTTATATCTGAGTCTTGGGGCAGTGATTGAATAGCAATGTGCGTGGAAAGTGCATAGCATCATAGCAAAGAATTATGTTTTCGTAATTTAGGAAGACGATTCTGTTGGTTAGAGCACAGAATATAAGCTCCCAGAGGATAGGAACCATTTTTGTACATCTTTGTATCCCTATCTTTGCTTTGTACTTAGTAATGATGAACAAAAATGCATTTATTAAATACTTACTTTGGGTCAGTCACTGTGCTGAGAATACAATGGGTTAAATAAGCAGTCCCTACTTTTTTTTTTTTTTTGCTTTTTGGAAGGGGAAGGCAGGGCAATAGGGGTTAAGTTGCACAAGTCACACAGCAAGTAAGTGTTAAGTGTCTGAGGCCCAGTTTGAACTTAGCTCATCCTGACTCCAGGGCTCTTGCTCTATTCACTGCGCCATCTAGCCGCCCCTGCAGTCCCTGCTCTTAAGGAGTTTACATTTGAATAGAAGACAGCACATATCACATATGGAGGAGAGGTGTCTAGGGAAGAGAATTTTATTCTGGAGAGGTAGAGGAGTATGAAGGCTCTCAGGTCTATTGTTGAAGGTCCTCTAATCTAGAAGACAAAGTTTTTTCCTTGTCAGTTATTCAGGTAGTAAGTTGTCACAAGAATAAACAACTATTTAATGCAGTGGATAGGAGAGATGTGCAACTGTGGGGCCTTCTACCTATCAGTAGAGGGTCACGGTGGATCATGGGACTAGGATTTGGAAATGGAAAGGATTTTTATAAATTGTCTAGTCTATCTCTTCATTTTACAGATGAAAAAAGTAAAATCATGAATTTAAAATTGCAAGAGACCTCTAAAATTGAAAGAATTTAGAGTCGCAAGGAACTTTTATGTTTTGAATGAAGATACTGAGTTCTAGAGAGATTATATGGCTTGTCCATGTTTATTCTGGGTATAAATTCTGGGAAGAGCCAGATTTCAAATCTCTGCTTCCAAATTCAACATGTATTTTTTTATTTTTTTTACTGTATGATACTGCCTGTCTTATCTCCTGCCAAGTCTAGAATCTTTTTACTATGGTACATTCTAAATTTCTTGTGCCCACATTTTGTTCTCTATTTGTATAGAGGATACACAGTTTCTCCACACATACACCAAAAGCTAAGAATGAGGAAGTAAGATTTTGTCTAAGAAGGATGTGTATGTATATATGTAAGGCTGTATGCAATGTGTGTGTGGGGGAAGGGGTTGCTCTTAGTTGGGGGGAAACCTAGCTGAGGAAAGAGAAAACTCACCTGCCTGCTGCTAAATCAAAATCTGCTTTTATTTTATAGTTACTGGAGAAACTATTCATGTTTGGTCCATTTAATGTGACTCCTACAATGCCTCTGAGGTCACTGAAGTTTGTGGTGAGTTGCTAATTTATACTGTTTGCACAATTTTAAGGTATGTAGGAGAATTATCTTCCATCCACTATTACTTTCTAAACCATAATACATGTTCAAGTAAGTATTAGCATAAGGATAGTTTTTTTGTGTGTGAATACATTTATCATTAAGTGTAGGGCAAACAGCATAGCTCTCTGTTTGCATATATCAAGGGAGTTGGAGAAATTTGTGGTAGAAAAAAACCCCAGGAATTTTCAAAGTGTTCTAGTTTGCCTGTCCAGGTAGTTTGGCAAGAATCATGAAATTTGAAGATATCCAGCTGTGAGATTTATGTTTTCAAATTTAGGTTTGTCTACAGCAGCTATAAATCTAAACATAAGTAGTCAATGTGTGTTCCAAAGGTTCATTTGCAAGTCAGTAGTTGGGAACTCAGATTGTGTTTTCTGTAGAAATAATGTAATGACTGGTGGTTAGGGTACCTAGTCAGTACCCTCTCTTCATACTTCTTGTCATTTCAATGTCACTGAACTACAATCCTGATAATATTAGCTTTGATGGTAGGAGCAAGAGAAACTGAACTAGGTTTACATTTTGTATCTCTCACCTCTCCTGTTGTGTCTCTCCCACCTCTTTGTGATCCTTACCCAAGTTACTCTCATTTAAGCCTAAATCTGGTCTCCATTACAGTACTCCCAAATCTGTCCTGTCTATAATATAACACCTTCCATGCTCCAAAAGTATCTTTTGATATGTAGGGCAGAGCCAAGGTGATGGAATAGAAGAAGCACTTGGCCAAACTCTCCCAATATTTCCCTCCAAATAACTTTAATATAGCTCCTAAAATTGAATTCTGGAATAATAGAGACAATAAAAGGTCAGGGTGAGACATTCTAGCCTAAGACAACTTAGGAGATCCAAAGGAGCAATCTGTGACACAGGGGTGGAGGCTGACCTGGAGGCTGTGTGGCTGCAGTACTAGTCCTGTGACTTGGTAGTGGTGATAGCAGCACAGCTTCAGGATCTCTCAAACCAGAGACTATAAGGAGAACTGAAAACTGATCTAAAAGAGATTACAGAGAATCCAGGACCAGATGTTATTTGGCAACTCCCTTGGCTATACCCATTTCTGGCACTTTCAGTCACGAGGGTAAAAGGCTCCTGAGGAACAATATTGCTCTCTTTCTCAAGGCAGGAGCAGAATCAGTGGTGATCTGAAAGGATTGGAGACCCTCCTCGGCAAAGACTAGAGCACAGACCAGGAGATCACTGACCATACCTTCTTTTTCTGGATGCTTCCTGGAAGCTCCGAAAACTACCAAATCCCTAGAACCAGCTCTGAAAATTGCAGTGCAAAAAAGCCTAGAAATCATATTTCAAGAAATTATAAAGGAAAACTGCCCCCAATATCCTAGATCCTGCAGACAAAAATAGAAATAGAAAAAATACACTGATCACCACCTGAAAGAGATCCCAAAGTAAAAATTCTCAGGAATGTTATAGCCAAATTCCGGATCTCACAGGTCAAGGAGAAAATACTTCATGCAGCAAGGAAGAAACCATTCAAATATCATAGAGGGCAGTTAGGATCACACAAGATTTAGTAACTAACACATTAAAGAAGTGGAAGGCTTGAAATGTGGTATTACAGAAGGCAAAGGAGTTAGGATAACAACCAAAAATAGTGTACTCAGAAAATCTGAGTCTAATACTTCAGGGGGTGGGGTGGGGGAAGAATCTTTAATGAAATTGAGGATTTCCAAGCATTCCTTCCCGATGAAAAGACCAGAGCTAAATAAAAAATTGAACTTTTAAATACAAGACTCAAGAGAAGCATAGAAAGGTAAATATGAAAGGGAAATCATAAGAGCTTCAATAAAGTTCCTATATGAGAAGATGACACATGAAACTTCTTAAGAACTTTGTCATTATTAGGACAGTTAGAAGGAATCTTCATAGATAGAGGGCACAGGAGTAAACCGATTATGTTTGGATGATCTAAAAAAAAGAATGGACAAAAAAGAGAAATGCCCTGAGAGAAGGAGGGAATGAAGAGAAATAATGAAGAAAATTATCCCACATTGAAGAGGCACTTAAAGAAGAGCTTTTGCAGTAGAGGGGAAAATGGGGGGGGGAGCAGGTAACACTTGAACTTCATTTTCATCTGAATTGCCTCAAAGAGGAATATAGAAATAGATATATGCCTACATAAACACACATTCAATTGGGCATAAAAATTTATCTTACCCAATAGTGAGGTGGGAAGGGAAGAGGATAAGAGAAATGTGGGGAGGGGTGATTAAAGGGAAGGTAGATAAAGGAAAGAAGTGGAAAGCAGAACAAACTAGAAAAAAAAACCAGATAAAAAGAGAGAGAGGATGAACAGAAGAAAAAAGGTTGGAAAGAAATGCACAGTAAGTAATTATAACAGTGAATGTAAATGGGATGAATCTACCCACAAAATGGAAGCAGATATTAGAATGAATGAAACCAGAATCCAACAATATGTCATGTACAAGAAATGTACTTGAAACAGAGGAACACACATGGAGTTAAAATAAAGGGCTAAAGCAAAATCTGTTATGTTTCAGCTGAAGTGAAAAAGGCAAAGGTAGTAATTGTGATCTCAGACAAAGCAAAAGCAGAAATAGACCTAATGAAAAGAGATGATCAGGTAAACTATACCTTGCTAAAAAGCAACATAGACAATGAAGTAATATCAATATTGAACATATATGCACCAAATGGTATAGCATCCAAATTATTAAAGGAAAATATTATAGGAGGAAATAGCAAAACTATACTAATAAGGAACCTCAATTTTCCCTGCTCAGAAATAGGTAAATCTAACCATTAAATAAATTTTAAAAAGTTAAGGAAATGAATAGAATCTAAGAAAAGTTACAGATGTCTAGTTAAATTGAATAGGGATAGAAAAGATTTCACCTCTGTACATGACACCTTTACAAAGACTGACTGTAGACTGAGGCATAAAAGCCTCACAAATACCTTTTTATTTTTATCTCTAGCAATAAATACTTCATTTGTTCTCATTCAGAATTTTGGTCTCAAATTCTAAAATGTTGACTGAACTTTGGTTCCTTGGAATGAAATGTAAGATTTTTACAAACCAAAAAAAAACTGTGGAAATGCAAGGTTGAATTTTGTTCTGCTCTCTCTTTTCCATTATCTCCTAGAGTCTAATATTACAAGCTACTTCTTTATCCTGGCATCAACACTTATTTTGTATTCTATTCCACTAAAGTCCAGAGATCTTTGCTGGTTGAGAGTTCACTTTAAAACAAAAGGAAACACATCTGTGCGAGTCTATTAGCGTTTTTTTTTCCTGCTTCCCCATTTTAAAAAGGACTTTTTAAGAGACAACATCCTAATTTATGAGTTTGACTCCAATGGTGAGATTTCAGTATACAGTGAAGGGGGTGTAGTGGATTATATTTACAGGACACATGGAGTCTCTCTTAACTCTCACATCATATCATATATTTGCTAACTTTTCTATGTATAGGGCAAGCTCTGGACCTGAGATTCTGTTTTGATGTAGAAGAGGGTCATTTCTTTTAAAAGGGAATGGAATGTGTTTGCTGCTATAATTGCCATTATTATATCAGTGTGAGAACACTTATCATGAATACAGATCAGAACTCATTATAACTTACAGTCTTAGAGAACTGTCTATGGCTTAGCAAGACAGTGACTTGCAGATGGTCGATCACATAGCTAGAAAGTGCCAGATGTAGGATATGAACCCAGGTCTTTGTGAGTCTAAATTTGAAAAGAAATGACCCTCTTCCACATCAAAACAGAGTCTCAAGTTCAGAGCTTGTTCTTTTATGTCACTGCAGACTGTGCTAAGTGCTTCACAGATAGGCGCTATCAGTATTTGTGTTTTACAGCTGAAGAAACTGAGGCTAAATGACTGGCCCAGAATCACACAGCTAGTAGGGTCAAAGGAGCATGAACTTAGAGACAGAAGGGGCCTTTAAGGTCAGATAAGGAAACTGAGGCCTAGAGAGGTTAGGTGAATTACCCAAGGTCCCACAGATAGTAATTGGCAGGACCAGGATTCTATTGTAGCTCATTGACTCTAAGTGCAGAAATCTTACCATTGTGCCAAATACATTTTTCTTTCACATAGATAATAAAAGAATTTTAATAGTTTTAAAGGCTCACATTTCCAAACACCAAAAAAAAGTGTACTTCCAGAGAGCAAGGAGTAGAAATTGGCAACAAGGATGCACAGTGCTTGTGCAAGCCAGATGGGGAGACAGGGGGAAGACCTGAGTTCAAATTTGGACTCAGACACTTAGTAGCTGTGTGATCCTGGACAAGTCACTTAACCTCCGTCTGACTCAGTTTCCTCAGATTTTTAATACAAACAATAATAACATCTATTTGTGAAGCACTTAGCACCATCTGTGGTGACACAGAAGGCACTTAATGAAAGGATTTTTTCCCCCCTTCCTTCCTTTTCTTTCTTTCCTCCTTCCATTCCAGCTTATTACATTTCTAGAGTATTTGGACATCTGGTCAAGAAAAGACATGGACCTGAAATAATGATGAAAAAATTGGTTTTATATTTCTGTGAAATGCTGATTAATTAATTAAAGTTCTGACTAACACTAATTCCAATTCTAAGTAGAAACCATTTCCTGTATAATGCCAGGGATGTAGCAATCACCCCCTGATGCTTTCTTGTCCAGGACAGTTGCTATTAGTGTAAGTACCAGCATTTGAGACAGGGTGGGAAAAAGGAGGAAATTGCCATTCTCCTACCTCTAAATGGGAGTGTTTTACAAGGAAAACATAAGGGATCACTTTTCCCCCTTGAATTCTAAACTTAAATCAAAAGTATTGGACAAGGGAACCAGTAGATTTCCAAAAGGAAAAAAAAAGTGAAATAGTAATCTTTCACTCTTGAATGGCTATCCGTTTCTCTCTTTGCATGCACCTAGGCCTCATATTAAAGTGTCAGCTGATGATTTGCATAAGATGGGAAGTTTCTCCATTGCTGGCTCTGCGGTCCTCTTTGCTTTTTGGCTCTGTTTTCTTTGGGCCAAAAGGAAATATTAGGAAGTTAGTGACCCATGTATAAACTGAGAAGATGTGATGTAACTGGGAGTATGTAAGCTGCTTCTTAACAAACTGCTTGAGTGAGATAAGTCAGCTGGCCACTGTTAGTCTTGATAGATGTGAAACTTAGTAGATTTGATTTCAAATGAAAAAGAATGCCTCTGCTCATATTTATTCTGTTACTTTTTTCCCATTAAAGATGCCACCTACAGATAGTTTTGCTTAATGAAAGGTCAATGCCTAATTTTCTTGTAAAGGAAAAAAAAATGCTCAAGATTTAAAAAAAAAAAGCCCTGCCAAATGCCTAAAGAAGCTTCCCTGAAGCTAAAAAAAATATTCCAAAAATATATTAATAATTGAAGTAAATAGCAGGTTATGCATAAATTCCAACTTTTCTGTCCTAGATAAATATATTCTTGTATCCTCAAACCTCCAAGCTCTTGCTAACAAATATGTTATTAAAAATATTCCTTACCACATCACTATATTAACCAAATATTTCTAAACTTCCTTGTCTCTGGGAAAATCCATCTTTCTCTAACTTTATTCACCTAAGTTACATTTAATAAGAGTTCATTTAAACTATAATGCAATGATAATTTCCTGTAAATTCAGACATTTTCATAGAAAAATCTATTATTTATAAAAATCCTTAGTTCTGTATCATAGAGATTATACTTACTCTGCTCAGCCCCACAAAGCCAAACTGTGGGCAATGGGTTTGATTTGCAGCAAAGCAAATTAGTCTTGATTTAAAAAGTAACTTCTTAATAATTAGAACTCTCCCAAAGCTGAAAGGGTTGCCTGCAAAGAAGGTGGAAAAGATATTTAAGAGAAATTAGTTGACCTCCTGTGGGCTATATTTTTTCCATGTATCGGTTGGTCCAGATCAGGCATTGGGAACCTGTGGCCTCAAGACCACATGTGGCCCCTAGGTCCTGAAGTGCTATGCTTTGACTGAATCCAAACCTCATAAAACAAATCCCCTTAATAAAAGGATTTGTTCTGTGAAGTCTGGATCCAGTTGAAGGGTTTTACTTGAGGACCTAGAACACCACATGTTGTCTCAAGGCTGCAGGTTCCCCACTTCCTGGTCAAGATGACCAGTGAAGTTATATTTGCTCTGAAATTCGGTCATTCAGTGATACTGTTGCTAACTCTAGCCCCAGCAACCATCTCCTTATATATCTTCCTTCATCTTTCTGACTCTATAAATACTTCATATTTTATTTCCTTTGCTCAACAGGAGTTGATTATGAATATGTTTTTCTCCAGCATTAATATGCCAGGATTTATCTTACCTTTTCTTTAAGATAGAAGAGAATAAATCTCCTGTTTCTTTTTTTCATACGGGACCTTTCTTTGAAGTAATATTGGACTAGGAGTCAGGAGACTTCAAGTTTTGTTTTGGTTCTGCTACTAATTAGCCAGGTGACCTTAGAGACTTAGTTAACTCTCAATTCCTGAAATTCTTCATCTGTAAAATGAGATGGTTACCTGGGGTAAGTGGTTCTCAACCTGTGGACTGAAGATTCCTGGGGGAGACATGAAATCTTTTCAAGGAACCTATGAAGCCATCTGTGAATCCACAAATAAGCATACCTTTTTACTAAATACTTTCTCACTATAAAGGTATATTGTATACATTACTATTTTAAAAATATACATAGATGCTATTATAATTAATAAACTGCAAATTCATTTGAATACATTACTAATCTCTTAGTAAAGTGAAGTTTTTATATTGTATATTTCATTGTTCAATGAATAATTGTTCAATTGTCATGAGATTGTAATTCATGAAATTTTCCGTTGTTAAAAAGAGATACTCACACTTGAAAAGATGGGAGAAAAATGGTACAAATGATCTCTAAAGTAAATTGTATAATAAAATTCTATGATTTTCTTTCTAATAGTACTTTCTAAAGTACTCTTCATATACGATAATTAGAAAATGCTGACTAGCTGAATAGGATACCTTATATTTTATTTTACCTTTTATATGTATTATGGCTAATGATATTAAATTACCACAGCAGAAAAGAACAATTGGAAAATGGGTTAACTGCGCTTCTCTTTACACTTCTTTAATTAAATGCTATAACTTATTTGTTCAAGTGAATATAGCAATTAGTGAATGAAAATATATTTGTGTTTCCACAATGATTTTTGATTTGTAAAAATTTTACATTTCATGCCAAGGCAGCAAAGTTCAACCAACATTTTAAAATTTGAAACCAAAACTCTGAAGGAGAATAAATGAAATATTTATTAAAAACTAACTATATTCTAGTTATTGTGCTATGTGCTAGAGATAAAAATAAAAAGGTGAGATCATCTCTCTCTTCAAGAAGCTTACATTCTGATAGAGGGAAACAATATAAATATGGGAAGAGCGTCAAGAGAAGAATATTTTGGTCCTGGAAGTCACCAGATGGTGAGTGGAACAGTAGAATAGTAAGATAATACACTTTCCCCATAAACAAGAGTAGTGTTGTTTTGATTTTATGTCCTAGAGTAATGTTTGGACAATAGTATGCATGATATTCATGTAGGTGGTATGGCAGAAAATGGCAAGAGTGATGAAGGTTGGTTCAAAAGGAGGAACTGGGGTGGAAGGGCTTGGTTCCTACTTGATATGGTCTCTGGAGGTTCAGTTTGTATGGTAGAGAACTCAAAGGAAGGCAGAAAAAGACGGCAAACCAAAAATACACTATGGCTATAGAAGTGCAAACAGTAACAAGAGCCTGTCAAGAGCCTATGAGGACAGATTGGAGAATGAGTTCAGTAGCCTTTGAGTTTCCTGAATGCTTCAAGGTCAAGACTGGGTCCTGTCTCCTTCAAATGCTCACAGTAGTCTCCCCCTTCTTTGAATTCATGTGGTATCTATGTACTATATTGTAGTTAATTAATTACATATTGAAATAAACTAAATGAGATATTAAATTGCCGCTTCAGGCTACTGTCTTTCTTTCCCATCTCTTGAAAGACCTAGTGATAATGGTGATTAATACATGGTTTGACTTATTGTACTTATTTCTGAATTACTAAGACAAAATCTTCAAAGGTGTACTAGATGCTTAGTTATCTATGTATGTATGTGTGTATGAGTGTTATTAGGAAATACATATGTATATATATTTATAGTCATGTGCATATATACATATGTATATATACATACATATATGTGTATGTGTCTGTATCTATACACACACACACATATCTTTCAGACAGCAACATTTTTATGCTTTATTTACAAAAAACAAGTTTTGAGATTCCTTTTTATTTGGCCCTGGATAGATTTAGAGTATAATGTAAAATTATCCCCACTCTCACCCTCTTGATTAGCTGATGTACAGTCAGGCAATGATTAATATGAGTTTAAATAATACAAAATTCAATTTAATGAGAATGATAAAATGATACCAGATCCCTTTAACACAAACAAAAATTTAATTTAAAGCAACTAATGTTATGTAGTCTGGGGTTTGACATGCTGCTATGATATCTGGTCAGTTTGAACTTGCCTGTCACTCAGTATGGATGTGCTATTGCATACCGTATTACCAACAGTAGTATTGTTTTTTAAGAGCTCTTAATAAAATAAAAAAAAGAATACTTCAAGTGGAAACATAGACAGCCCACGCAAAAAAGAGGCTTATTATTACATTAGAAGAAATGTTTGCTTATATTTGAACAAATGGGATGAACATGGTCATAATATCTGGAAAAGAGGATGAAATGCATGCCTGAATATACTGCAAATAATATTATCAAACATGCAGGTAAAATAAAAGAAAAAGGTAAATTTGCATGAGCTTTTGGTGATTTGCAAACAACTCCAAGGAATAGGAGTGTTAGAATAAAAGAAATGAAGTGTCTTTTTAGCTTTTATTGATTAACGATTGCATAAAAAAATACAGTCCTCTGAGCAAAACAGTCCCAAGACAAAAGCTTGGTAGGACCAAGATGGCAGAGTACAAGCCAAAATGTCCCAACATTACCCTCCAAAGAACTTTAAAATAATGCCTCAAATCAAATGTTGAAGCACCAGAGCCAATAAAAGGTCAGAAGGAAACATTTTTCAAGCCTAAGAAAATGTAGGAGGTTGGGGCGGCTAGGTGGCACAGTGAATAGAGCACCAGCACTGGAGTAAGGAGGACCTAAGTTCAAATCTGGACTAAGACACTTACACACACACACACACACACGCACACACACACACTAGCCGTGTTGCTTTGGGCAAGTCACTTAACCCCAATTGCCCTCCAAAAAAAAGCACACAAAAAAAGAAAATGTAGGAGGTTTGCAGGAGAGGTCTGTAACACCAAGGAGGACACAGGCCTACAGCTCAGCAGAAACAACAGTGAAGAACCTTGGAGGTGGTTTCAACAGCAGTGGCAACAACACCTTTGGAAGCTCTCAGCACAGAGACAGTAAGGGAGTCACACAATTGGAAAGAAACAGATAACGGATGACCCTTTGCAGGCACTAGGTGCAGCAGCAGGTGTAGATTGGCATCTCTATTGCATATACACAATCCTGGGTCACAGTTCTAGAGCCTAGCATAGTGCTAGCATTTGCAACTGCAGGAGGGCACAGTTCCTGGACACAGTTTTAGGGCTGAGAGGATCAATAATACTTGTGGCTGCAGGGAAACAGGGTCCATTACTGGGTAAAGACCATAACAAAGACCAGGAGAGCAATGGCCATACCTCTCCCAGGAAAACATCACCTTGGAAAGACCAAAAAATTTGCAGACCCCCAGAACTAGCTCTGAAAATATCAGCATAAAAAACACGGAAACTTTAAAAAAGCCCCGGGTGAGCAGAATCCAACTTTAACAATAAAGTTCAAAGTGAAGAAATAGGCTGAGAAAATGAGCAAACAAACAATAAAGAAAGTCCTTTGCCATAAAGAGCTACTATAGAGGCAGGGAAAATAAAGACATAAATTTAGAAGAAGACATCAGAGTGAAGACAACTACAAGCAAATCCTCAAAGAAAAATGCTAATTAAACTCAAAGCCAGCAAGAATTCTTGTAAGTATTTAAAAAAACAAAAGGATGAGTGATAGGGGAAATATTGGGGAAAGAAGTGAAAATGATGTAAGAAAATTATGAAAAGAGAATTAACAGTTTGGTAAAAGGGGCACAAAAATACTAAAGAAAATATTGCCTTAAAAAGTGGAACTGGCCTAATGGTTAAAAAAAAGGTTTGAAAATTCACTGAGGAAAATAACTCCTTTAGGACCAGAATAAGCCAAATGGAAAAGAAGGTACAAAAATATCATTGAAAATTCCTTAAAATTAGAATTAACCAAATGGAAAAAGAGGTACAAAAACTCACTGAAGAAAATAAAGCTAAATAAAAAAATTTGACATTCAAATAGAAGATTCAAGAGAAGTATATAAAGGTAAACATGAAAAAAAAATCATAAGGGACTCAATGGAGTTCAACTGTTTGCATTCCTATATGTGAAGATGATACATGTAACTCCTAAGAACTTTATCATTATTAAGTAAGTTGGAAGGAGCCTGCATAGAGAGAGGCCATGGGCATGAGTCAATTATGTTGAGATTATCTCAAAAAAAAAAAAAGGGAATGTAAGGGTCAGAAAAAAAAAGAATGTACTGGGAGAAGGGGAAAGAGGTAAAATAGGGTAAATTTTCTCAAATAAAGGAAGCATGCAATGAAGGACTTTTGTAGTGAAGGGAAAGATGGGAGGGTAAGTAATGCTTGAACCTTCTCTCATCAGAATTGGTTCAAAGAGGGAAGAATAGGGACAGAGCCAAGATGGTGGAAAGAAGCCATGAAGTTACCTGAGCTCTCCCCAGTTTCTGTTGAAGATGTTAAATCAAGCCTCTAAAGGAATTCTGGAGCAATATAAAATCTACAAAAAGAATGAAACAATTTTTCTGCCCAAGATAACTTAGAAGGACTTCAGATAAGGTCTGTCTCTCTTTCGTAAAAGGGGAATGTAGCCCAGTGAAGGCAATGTCTAGGCAAGCCAGCAGGAGGCTCTTAGCCACGGCACAGATCAGCAGCAGTTCTGGCTCAGCAGGTCAGTGGTACAGCCAGTCAGCTGTGAGGCCTCTAGCCCCAGCACAGAATGTAAACTGCCAGTCCTGGAATTCTGGCACAACGGGAGTGACTAGTCTGGGCCACCCCAGCACAGTAGGCAAGCTATCAGCAAAGAGGGAAGAACCAATATATCACTCAGTTGGGTAAAGAAATCCATCTTACTCAATAGGTAGAATGGAGTGGAAGGGGATAAAAGATATAAGTTGGGGTTAATAAAGGTCGGTATGGGGAGGCAAGACAAACTCTGGAGCAAGGACAGGATAAACCAAGAGAGAGAAAGATAAATAGAGAAAAATGAGATGGAGGGAAATGTTAGTGATCATAATTATGAATGTAAATGGGATGAACTAACCTATAACTAACCCATGGAAACAGATAGCAGAATAGATTTGAAACCAGAAACATAGTATATAAGAGAGACACTTGGGACAAAAAGACACACAAAGTTGAAATGAAGATCTGGACAGAGTCTATTATACTTCAGCTCAAGTGAAGAAAGTAAAGGTGACAATCATGATCTCAGATAAAACAAAAGTAAAATTAGACCTAAAGGAAAAGGATGATCAGTGAAACTGCACTTTGCTAAAAGGTACCACAGGGAAGTAACACAAAAAAAATTTCCAGCAAATTTCTCTGATAATGATTTCTCTCATTTCATAAATATATAGTGAACTGAGTCAAATTTATAAAAAGAAGAAATATTCCCCAGTTGATAAACTGTCAAAGGATATGAACAGGCAGCTTTCAGAAGAAGAAATCAAAGCTATTTAAAATTTATCTAAATCTCTACTAGTTAGAGAAAGACAATTTAAATTACCTTTGAGGTACCACCTCATGCCTATCAGAAATGACAAATGGTGGAGGGGATGAGGGAAAATAGGGACATTAATGTAAATTGTTGGTGGAGTAGTGAACTGGTCCAACCATTCTGTAGAAAAATCTGGAACTATGCCCGAAGGGCTACAGCAAAACCACTACTAGATCTGTATGCTAAAGAGAGCAAATAAAAAGGAAAAGGATCTATTTGTAGAAAAAAATATAGCAGCTCTTTTTGTGGTGGCAAAGAATTGGAAATTGAGAGGATTCTCATCATCGGTAGCTGAGTAAGTTGTGACATACGATTGTGATGGAGTACTATTATGCTATGGGAAATGATGAGGTGGTTTCAGAAAAACCATGGCAAGACCTCCATGAACTAATACAAAGTGAAGAACAACTCAGAGGTCATTGTACACAGTAATAGCAGTGTTAAAATAATGATCAACTGTAAAAGAATGGCTAGTCTGATCAGTAATCCAAGACAATTCCAATGGACTCATGATGAAAAAATGCTATCCACCTCCAGAGAGAGAGAACTGATGAACTCTGAGTGCAAACTGAAGAATAATTTTCTCACTTTATTTAATTTTTTTTTGCTTTTTCAGTGATATGGTTTATATGAAAATATGTTTTACATGATTTCACATGTATAATTGATATCATATTGTTTTCCTTCTCAGTGTGTGGGCAAATGGTAGGAGGGAGGGAGAGAAATTGGAAATAAAAATTTAATAAAAAAATGAAGAATATGAAAAATAAATAAATCATAAATATTTAAAATTTTAAAAAGACAAAAGCTTCAGGCTTATTTAAAGTTGTGAAAAATAATAGAAACGGAGTGGACAATTAAGACTTTTACTGCATACATTAGTTAATTCAATTGCTTTAAAAACCGAGTTTAATTGCATGATACTAAAGTTGCTGTAGAGGCAGTTATAGATGAGAATGTGGCCACTAAGCAATAACTGAAGAACGTTGATATACTCATCAATACATTTTTAATGTAGATGGAACATGCTTATTCTGGAAAGGGACACACTCCAGAACTTTCATTTCTAAGAAAGTAAAAAGTCCAACTGGTGTAAACTGTCCAAGGATTGCCTAACCTTTTTACTGGGAGGTTATACAGAAGGGGATTTTAAATTAAAACGAATTCTTATTTATCGATTTAAAATCCTCATGCTCTGGAAGGCTACAATCATCGATTGTTTCCAGGTCTTTGGCAGTTTAATAAGAAAGCTTAGGTGACTAACGCTTGTTTGCAAAGACTGATGGTTCATGTTATTTTAGCCCAGTTGCTGAAAAACGTTGCAAAGATCGGTTATCCGAGTACATTTGGTTTATTGTGTGACAATGTGAGGATGCAAATGGACTTAGATGTGCATAAAGCTCTCTGTACCTACTGGGGTTTATATGAAGATTTAAAGAAAGAGAAGACAGTTCAGTGGAACTAAAATATTTTGGAAGATATAAACAAGATTTTTGTCATAACATCAATATAGACTTTTCTTTAGGTAATATGTTCTAGGATATTTTTATTCTTTAATTTAAAAAAATTAGTTTACTTTATAAAGTAAAATATAAATAAATATAAGAATAAATAGAATATATTCTTTCTTTGTTGTAATCAAATCTTCAAATTCTACTTTTTTGACTGTGGGCATTTTGGATGATTCTCTTGGTTTTGAATTGGTAACAGAACACTAAAGTACAATAGTATAAAAATGCTTCATCTAAATCATAGCAAAATGCCCGTCCTCCAAAATAGTACCAATAGCCAAGGAGGAAGTTGTTGTCTCTACAGTAGAAGACAAGTTAAATGTTCTAAATGCCAAGGACGTTATATTGATGATACTGATTCGTAGCCAGAAAAGGAAGAAAATTGAAACATTTCCTCCTTTCAGTGACAATGAAACAAAACTAAACACACAACTCCTCCCCCCCCCCAAAAAAACCCATGGCTCCATAGATTGCTGTGTTTAAGAATTCTCAAAAAAAGGACCCTTAAAGAGGAACAAGCTTGATCACTATATGATCATCAATCTCCTCCTGAGTCAACAATAAGAAGATATTCATTGCGGATGTCTAGGCCCATAAGCATTGGCTGGAGCAGACTATAAAGAAGCTATGTGACAAACACATGGCCAAGATCAGCAAATAAATCCAACTTGATGGAGAGAAGAAGGTCTGTGTTTAGTTTAGTCATTAGTACAACTCTTAGTGACCCCTTTTTGGGTTTTCTTGGCAAAGATGCTGGGATGGTTTGCCATTTTCTTTGGTTCATTTTATAGATGAGGAAACTGAGGCAAAAAGGATTAAGTCCAGGGTCATACAGCCTGTAAGTGTCTGAGGCCAGATTTGAACTCAAAAAGATGAATCTTCCTGACTCTAGGCCTGGCACTCTATGCACAGGTCTATGTGAGACTTGTCCAAACTTAAAATGGTTTGGATGTTGTTAATAAAACTGGAATCACCCAAGTTATAACTAGCTAACCTGATGCTGTACAATAAACAGTTTTCCATTATAATCTAATAAAACACATGGCCAGCTTAGAGTAATTGCTACGTACAGTATGACTTCATATTTTGTTTTCCTCTCACCCAGCCTTTTTTGTCTACCTTAGTTCCAAGAAACTTTGCTTCTGTGTCTTACTGTAGCAGGTTGTCTTTTTATATATTTCCACCATGCTAACAATAATTAAAACTCATGATGCTTACTAATTAACTCTGAGGTCAAGAATACATTAGTTTACAGTTGAATTACAACAGTTTGATTTAAGATGGCCATAAAAATGAACGTAATTAAATTTTACTAACATTGAACTATATCCTGCCTCTTCTAAGAAGGGAAGCCTAAGTGGTTTATTTGAGTCACAAACAAAGTAAGATTGCATTTACTAGATTTCTTTTTAACTCTTAGTGTCACAAACAAGTATTTTATTGATGTTTGGGGGTGGAGTGAGGAGGGACCACTGAAAACATACGAAAGAGTGTACAATATAAGAAGCTTCAGATAAGAATTTATTTAAATTTGTTACCATTTCTTTTAGTGACTTCAGTTAACTCAGGGCCACATGAGTCATGCGAACATATGGATAACCCATAAAAGTCTTCAAGCAGTTCTTGAATCCTTCAATGGATCCAGGATCTTACTCACACAGGTATTCCTTCTAGCCATTCAGTTTGTATTGTGTCCACGCCTCCCCTGAGCGCTTCTTGTCCACATCTTCCCATAAGTCATCCAGAGTGAGTTTTTCCAACATGTTGGGACCTTCCTCTAGATCTCTTGACCTTAACTGGGTACTAAGGCACCACATTGACTGAGCCTCTATTTTCTTTCATTTTTGCTACATGATCATTTCCTTTTTTTTTTAGTTCATACTTTTCTTTTATGCCACTTTTAGCAATAAGCAGAAGATTGTTTTCACCATGTGACTGTCCATTGCTCTTTGGGTGACAAGCAGTTTTGATTATTCAGAGTTTGTTGCATCCCATGATTGATAGCTATATAAGATTATCAAAAGAATATTCATTTTGTAAAGATTGCAATTTTTTCAGAGAATATTGGGAACAGTTAAAGTACTGGACAATTTTAATTCTGAGCCTAGTTCATCATTCCTTTGCAATTCAGTGTCTACTCAAAATATACATACTGATAGATAATCTTTAGGGTTCATTTATCCAAACACATATGGACCTCTAGGACAATATTCATTTTTTGTCCACTTAATTTTTCTTGTTTAGTTGTATAGTTAAAACAAACTCTTCGGAGTTGTTGTGAGACTTATTTAGGAGTCCCAGTAACACTCCAGAGCTTAATTTAAATAACCCTATGAGCAGGAATGTTTTGAGGATCTTCCCGCCTCTAAGGAACTCCTTTTCAATTTATATTTCAGAGCCGATCTCCATGAACCTGACAAGCATTTTTGGAGAGAGCATATAACTTGTTTTATATATACCTCACATGATATTTATAATCAGAAGATGGTGTCTCTTGCTTTGGCCCCTTCCAGTGGGTGGAGTGCCTGTTAGTGCAGGCTGTGGTATAAAGATGGCTATAAGAAGCATACTACCCACAACCAATCATGAAAATGGCACAGAAAGGGCCTCAAGAAACCTAGGTCACAGAGCTATGAGTCTCTGAAAGGGGTTGACCCCAAATTTCTTAGAAACATGCACTTTGCCAAGAAACACAGTAAGAAGAGGCTGAAGAAGGTGTAGGTCAACAACACCAAAGCCATCAAGGCCTGAGCAGAGGCCATCAAGGCCCTGAGCACCAAGGCTTTCAGTGTCAAGCTGCTCAGGCCCAAGATCCCCAAGGCCACTGCCGGTGTGCTGGCCACAAGATGGCCACCAAATATCCAGACGCTAGGGTTGGCACCAAACGTCCAGGCCCCAGGATCATGAAACCTGACTCTAAGTTCGCCATAACCACTGACCCCAAGGCTGCCAAGCTCACTGACCCCACGGTCACCAAGTCTGCTTCCAAGGTCAGTAAGTCTGATCCCAAGGCTACCAAATCTGGCCCCCAGGCTACCATATCTGATACTGAGGCCATCAAGTCTGATGCCAAGGTGACCAAGTCTGATTCTAAGACTGCTAAGCCTACTACTCCAGGCCTGAGGAGTCTAAACTGAAAGATGCTGTAGCTAAAGCTGCTAGTCCCAAGTCTTCAGAATAGATGTTTCAGGACAGAAGGACTTGTTTAAACCCTAAACCACTGTTTGTTTTTTTTCCTAGCCAGGGTATGATTATTCACTATTTTTGTACAAATAAAGGAAATGATGAGTCATCATAAAAATAATCAGAGGATGGTTGAGCAAAGTTAGATCTGCTGTTGGATGTATTTATTAAGGAGTCATTTATGATCTTCAAGTTTGCTTAGAAGCAACTTACCAGAAAAGAGTCTCTGAAGCCACGTTTTTGCTTTACTGACTCAAATAGTTTGAGTTCTACTTTTTAAAAAATACTTATCATGGAATCTTGTATTTTCTGCACTTTTCAAACAGTGGGGCATCTGTAAAGAGGTAGTCTGCTGTAAAGCATCTTTTGTAAATACATCCTATTCCTTTCTCAAATTTTCATCAAGGATAACCTTCATATAGGTGTAAGTTGTTCTCATATTTTGTAGACATGGGAAAATAAGCATGTGGGTTGCTGGAAATAACATCCATTAAAAAAAATCTTTTGGTATTTTCCCCTCTAATGATCCTTCAAAACCCTCAAGAAAATGAAGGATCACTGCTACTAAGGTAATAGACTGGCTTTTCAATAAGCAAGAAGAAAGGGAATTAGGCCTCAAGTGATTTTAAAGGGAGCTAAAAACATCCCTAGATTGAATTTGTTACATGTTGGAACGAGTTGCTAGAGAAAACTCTGGAATTTTGTTCTCTAATTATTATTCCAAACAGAGTAACTATTTACTTGCTATTTTAAGTGTAACCTTACCTAAGGCAAGGGAGTTGGATCAATAGGCTTTTGAAGTTGGGGTTCTACAAATCAGAATTAGACATAACCTCACTTAGTAAACAGCCAATTAATCTTTTTGCCTTAATACTGCATATTTAGTTCTCTCCCATGATCCATAGATATCTCATCCTTGGTTATCTACTCTGACTTATCACGTCATCTGCAAGGCCATTCCCCCCATGGACATTACACATTTCTATGGTACTCTACTCTGATCTCATCTTCTCATTTGGAAGCTGTGCCATCTCTTAATGGGTGACTATCTTTTCCTGGTCTACTCTCTGTTAACGTATCAAAGATCCAATGAGTTCTGAAATGTTCCTGATACCAGGAAGACATAATAATTTGAATAAGATTTACATCATGGAATTTTATGGAACACATTCTGACCTTGATTTATGAAAAAGAAGTCAGGGAAACAGTGTTTAGTGTTTTATTTGGTTGCACCTGCCAGTTCACAGTCACCCATTCATTTAAGCTTTACAGAGTGTATAGGCACTGGGCTGGTAAAATCAGTTAGAAGATATAAGATTTAGATTTAGGGTGAAAAGAAATCGGGTTGAGGGTGGGGCCAAGGAGTGTGCAAAAGGTCACAGTAAAAGATCTAAAAAGCTCCTGGAAAGAGGACATTTTATTGAAATTTTTCTTGCTCTCGTTTAATTATCTAATAAACCCTGACACAAGGGGTAATAAAATAAAGGAAAGAGCATTAAAATCTCACTGCAGTACTAATTATGAAACCAGGGTTCACTAGATTCATTAACCTAGGGAGACTTGAGCTATCATCTTTTAAAAACAATCCAATATATAGTAATACACCTTTGCTCCCTGTCACCATGCTCCCATTGGTGGCAGAAATTGTGAGCTATGATTTATTGTATAATATGTATGTATGTATGTATGTACATATATATATGCACACACAGCATGTATGTGTATACACACATGCATATGTATATATGTGTGTGTATATGTATTCCTATTGTGAATCCTAGAGAATAGAACAGATTCTCCACTTAGAGAATAAAAGTTTAAGAGAATAAAGAGATACCCAACTTGAAAATGAATCATGGAAGATACACAGGGAGACATTTGGAGCAAGCAACTGGGTCAGGAATACATTGTTTATTGTCTTGCCTCAGGCCTACCAATGGGTCCCCTAAAAGCCAAGACAGCACTGAGATTCAGGGTCATAATAAGAAAATGAATGAATTTCAGATAAAGTATGCTAGGAAGAGCCTGGAGACACCAGGTTTAGGAAGAAGGTCATAGAGGCCTCCTAGTTCCAGGCTACATGACTTCTATAAAGAAGTGGTTGTACAAGTGCTAAATTAGACAGAGAGACAAAGAGAGATAGAGACAGAGGACAGAGAGAAAGAGATGGGTGGGGGGAGAAGAAAGGAAGAGAGAGAAGACAAAGACAAGAATGTGAATGAGGCTCCTTTGGCTGGAACATTGAGATCCCCAGGAAGCTTAAAGAAGGGATTACAAGATTATTCCAGAATTCCAAGGCTCAGGGAAACAAATCTTGGGGGTAGCACAGGAAAATGTTTTCTTATCTAAAGAACCTCAGGGCAAGTACACAACTTCCATTGCCCAGGATCAGTGGGTTTAAGGTGAGGAATATATAAAATTTCTTTTAGGTCATCTAAAGGAATTTGTTGGGAGTGCATATGACAGGGGGTGAGGGGGAGGGAAAAATCAGAAGAAGCCAAAGAGAGGGGGAAGTTTACCAATATCCTTAAGAACAGGAACCCATAGTTACTGTTGAAGAAAACAGGTCCTAAATAGGACAGAGGCATACGGAAACCTTTTTAAACATGATCTCTACCAGCTAGAAGACTACAACTGACATAGCATTTGGGCATGGCTAGATCATTTGATCTCCTGGACAAGTTCAGGAAGAAGAGGTCCAGTCAGATAAAAGAAGGGGACAACTAAGAAAAATTAAGTTCTTATTACTTTTATGTGGTCACTGTTATTTATTGTTGTGGTCATAGGGCTAGGAATATGTCTTGGCTGTTCCCTTAAAGGTTGGGGTAAACTGTGGAGTAAAAACGTCATTAAACATTCTCCCGGGGACTCTGGAGCATGTAGTCAAGTAATTGAGATTATGTCATCATAGATTTAGAACTGAGAGATCCTTTGAGGTCATCTACTCAATCCCTTAATTTAACAGATAAGGGATACTGAGGCCCAGAGAGGGTAAGAGATCTGCCCATGGTCAAACAGGCAGAAGAATTATTAGCATCGTCAGGGGAAAGAAACCTGCTAGATGGGCCCCGGAGCTGGCAAATCAGTTTTGAAGAAATACAGTTATCCCTTCTACATTGCAGTCTCGCTGTACTGAGGGTCAGAATAGGAAATAAAACAGGAATTTTTGTGGAGTTTTGTAGAAGCCACAGAGGACACAAAAACTGTTTAGAAACTCAAAAATGCATGAAATATATGTATAGTATTGTATAATATTAACATATTTTATCTTTTAATGCCATAATAATTCAGACTTCTCTGGTACAAAGGGAGGGCCAAAATTTTTTACACAGATTTTCTAGATCTGGGGGGTGCCTTGTCCCTAACCCCCTGGATGTGGAAAGGATGCCTGCAGCTAATATAAATAAAATAATCAGAGACAAAGTAAATGCAAAAGTGACTGATAAAACATTGCTGATTTTGTCCTTTTGCATGTTTCCATGTTCTGTAGGTCCAATAGCAATTGAGAAGGAGAATCAGTATAAGGCAGAAAATCATAGAAGGTGAGTTTTTGTTTAATTTTGTTTTAAGGAGGAGAGACTTCAGCTAGGCCTTGAAAGATAATTAGGGTTAGATAAAAACAAAGGAAGAAAAAAGGAATGCCAGGTGGGGAAATGTTTTGTAATTTGGATTCTGGTCCTGTGTCTGAAATATACCTTATGTTTCCTTGGAAAATCACTTAACCCCCCAGTGCCTCAGGCAACTTTCTAAGATTAGAGATAATTTGTTATTCTGCATTAGTGAAGGGACTTTTCACACTGAGAATTCTCTGTACTTATGAAATTACAGGTCCAGATTCCTAGAAAAGAAAATGTGTGTGTGTGTGTATGTATGTGTATATGTGTGTGTGTGTATACATATGAGAATGTTTTTGTGGGAGAGAAAGACAGTGAAGATAGTAAGTCAGAGAAGAGTAAAAGCGGTTATATGAAAGAGTTATCATAAGAAAGAATACTAAGATATATAATTAATACATTACCATAACCTCAAGAAGAATTTTAAATTAATATAAAAACTGAATATTAAAAGGGATGGAGACTTGACCTGTGACTTTACAAATGTTGTTGTTGTTCAGTCATGTCTGACTCTTTGTGACCCTGTTTAGGGTATTCTTGGAAAAGATACTGGAGTGGTTTGCCATTTCCTTCTCCAGCATATTTTATAGATGAGGGAACTAAGGCAAACAAAGTTAAGTGATTTGTCCAGGGTCACTCAACTAGTAAGTGTTTGAGGTTGAATTTGAACTCGGGAAGATGAGACTTCCTGACTCCAGGCTGGGTCTATCCACTGCATCAAATTAGAGAGAGCACCTAGGTGAAAGCCCTCCCAATTACAAGAAAGTCTGCAACTTAGTCTAGAGTATTGTGTAATTAATTAACTTACCCAGGATCACACAGTCATAATATGTTAGAGTCAGGACTTGAATCCCGGTCATTCTGACTTTGAGACAGGCTCTCTAGCCACCATGCCACATCCCATGAATTCTCTGATGCTGGTTAAGGCTTGAGTTCCTTCTAAGATACATTTCTTTCTCTTTCTGTCTCTATTTCTCTGTCTCTCTATCTCTGTCCCCCCTCTGTCTTTCTGTTCCCTCCTTTCTCCCTCCTTCCCTCCCTCTTCCATTCCTCCCACCTTCCTCACAGACAGACAGACAGACACACACACACACGCACACTTATCTAGTAATTTTCCACATAGATGTATGTAGTAATTTCTCAGGATAGGAAGTGGTAGTTGGAAAGAGAAGTAACACTAACCACTCTTGGAAACACTTCCTGCTGCCTGGGCATTCTGTGCCTTGGCCCAGGCACCTTTGGAGTAATTGCCCAGCTCATCTCCTGGCTGTGTTCTTTCAGCAAGGTTCTCTCTGGGCACTCTCCTCCATGTCATCCTAATTCATGAGAACATCTAATATGCTGTGAAGACTTCATATGATCACGTGTGTCACATCATTAGTGTTAATAAATGATAATAACACTATTATATGACTAACATGTAAATGAAGAGGAAATGAATGATGGCCATTATCACTATTTTAATTCATTCACAAATCTACTAGCCCTGACTTCAGGAAAGTAAATGACACCTCAGCTTTCTTCTCTCATAATGAATTGCAATATAAAACTTCTACATGTAACCTTAGTCCACAAATGGGTCAAAGCCCATCGATGGGTATTTGTAAAGAGACAATAAAATTAGCACACAGTGAACTGCTCTGGGAAACAGTAAGAACTGACCCCAACCTCATCTCAGTAACTTAAACAAATCCCTTTCATGTCCCCAAAAATCCCAGCTAAGCTGACTTTGATGGATAGAGTCTTGCATTCCTCATTTTTCAAGAAGATTGCATTTGATCCTCTGTATTAAAAAAAATAATCAAAGACCACTTCATAACTGTCTTGAGGGCTTCAGTTTTATTACCTCTCACCTTCTTCACGATCAGAGGTTGTGGGTGGGCTTGGCAGAATACAATGAAAAAATGGAACCAGATGTCACCTTGTCTTCCTTATGTGGTTGGCCCCATTTCCCTCCAGGCTAATGACTTAATTGTTTGGTATAACTTATTAGACTGAGGGTTTCTTTAAGGTTTTCTTGTTTAATCCTTGCTTCCAGCCCCTCAGATTCTTAGTTAATGCCAATAAAATCCAATAGCCATTCTCTCAGGAGACACCATATGCAATGAGTAAATCTTGGAATCTCTAACTAATGTCATTGTTGTAAGGATGAATGACTACATGAGGTTTGGGTTTTTTTTTTCTTTTTGTGATACTTTCTGTCCTTTTCTCAGTTTCTTATTTTTCTCTTCCTTTCCTTTATTCATCTCCTTCTTTCTTTCCTTTTTTTCTCCTTCTTTCCCTTTCAATTTCTTAATACCTCTGTGTTTTCCTTCTTATACTCCACGTTCCCCCCTCTTTCTTTTTTCCTTTTTTTCCTGTCTTCTTTCTTCTCTGGTCATCCCCACCCCCTCCCAGTCTTCTCTTCTCCCTTTTCCTCTCCCCTGAAGGGGAGAGCTGACATTGTGAATTTCTAGGCTTGCAAAGGATTTCATGAGCAAGTTACTTGTGGGAAGATAGAGTGCACATTCTTGGTATTGTCTGGGGGCATTTCTAGGGGCTCCTTTTATTCTTGTGTGTTGTGAAATAATTTTATAATCTCTCCTTTCTCTGCCTGTCCCACATTTTTTATTTATTGTCCCTCACCCACGTCTCCTGCCAGCAGTTTCTGACTGTGTTTTATTGCTCTGGCAGTTGTGGGATACTGGAAACAAAGCAGATTTGGAACAGAAGCTGATTTTTCCCCATCTGAAGTGGCCACCGTTCATTTATAACATGGTTGTTTTGTCATTACTGAGAAAAGCAAACAGCTGGTTTGATGGGGAAGGTTGCCCCAGTCCCCTGGGAAGGGAGAGTTCAGATGTGATGCAAGCTGACAGAGGGTGAAAAAATAATTTTCAAAGTGATAAGTTTGTGCAGCTGTGATGGACAGCAAAGATGGCATCTGCCCAGAGAAGTAAAATTCAAGGTATCCTTTGATCCAGCGTGCTTAGAAAGAGTGATGTCAAGAGACAATTAAAACCACTACCTTATGGCTTACAGTTGCTGACTAAGAGCCAAAATGCTGTAAAAAAAAAAAAAGAGTTTTGGAAACTTCGATCTGGCAGGCATTTAAAGAATGCTTGCTTACTCAAGGACAGTTCAAGATTTTAATATTCCATTGTGATATTTTCGTAATCACCAGTAGAGGCCTCCAGACACCTCATTAAGTAAACAAATACACATCACATGAATAGATGCGTGCATGGGGGGGAAGAAGGCATTTATGTTGCATTGACTTGGGATAAGTGCAAGTAGTGGCTATTGACAAGGTTGGTTCCAGTGCTGTTAAGCATATTTGCCCTCTGGCTGTGTCCAGAGGGGGCGGGTAGTTTTTCTGAGCTGTCTAAATTTCCTCCTGTGTCAATAGCTAGTTGGAAATGGAAGGAATTGTAGCTATAGATCTAAGAAGGAATTTAGAGGTTAAATCCTCTCAGTTTACATATTAGGAAACCGAGGTTCAGAGGTGACCAAAATGTAACTCTCCAATTTTACTGATTAAGACAAGAAGTTCGTTATAAATTTTGAATATTTATAACATTATTCTCTCAGGTCAGCTAAATCCAATAGAATAGAGGGTGTGTGTGTGTGTGTGTGTGTGTGTGTGTGTGTGTGTGTGTGTGTTTTAATTAGGTTACAAAACTAGGGCTGTGGATACTTGACCTTAGGCACCAAATACAAAAGGACTTTTTAATCGAAATCTTGACATCTTTTGAATTGAGCACTAAGAAGTTTCAATTGGCATCTATACAGGATGAAAGCTTTACGAAGAAGTGGATTCAGATAAAGAACGAGGAGGAAATTTCCATGGATATCTTATAATTTCTTTTTTATTTGGCAGTGTACATACATATATAAAAAATGTAATGCCCCCAAACAAGTAAAAAACATAAATGTACATATATTCATACAGCTTTAAAAAAAACATCTATATTTTGGTACAAAACCATTGGGTACTTACCTGTTTTCTTTTTTTCATTTCACTTGTAACTTAAATTTCTTTCCTTCTTTCTCCCTCCATCCCTTTCTCTTTCTCCTTCCTTCCTTCCTTCCTTCCCTCCTTCCCTCCTTCCTTCCTTCCTTCCTTCCTTCCCTCCTTCCCTCCTTCCTTCCTTCCTTCCTTCCTTCCTTCCTTCCTTCCTTCCTTCCTCTCTC
>CM053582.1:322515360-322599281 GCA_028627135.1 Pseudochirops cupreus | reverse complement strand
TAATTTTGAAGGGTGAAATTTCAGTAACTTTTTGAAATTTCTTTTCCATCTGGCAAACTGGACTTTTTAAGTCATTCTTCTCCTCATTGGCTTTTTGGGCCTCTTTTGCCATTTTAGTTAGTCTATTTTTTAGGGTATTGTTTTCTTCAATGTATTTTTGGGTGTCCTTTAGTAGGCTGTTGCCTGGCTTTTCATAATTTTCTTGCATAATTCTCATTTCTCTTCCCAATTTTTCCTTCACTACTCTAACTTTTCAAAATCCTTCTTGAGCTCCTCCATGTCTGGTAACTAGTTCATATTTTTCTTGGAGGCTTTTGATACAGGTGTTCTAACTTCATTGTCTTCCTCCTGCTCCATGTCTTGATCCTTTTTGTCACCAAAAATGGATTCTATGGTCTGTTTGTGCTTTCTCTGCTTGCTCATATTGACAGCCAATTACTTGATTTTTGAGTTCTTTGCCATGGTAGAATTCTGCTTCCAGAACAGAGAGAGCTTTATCCAAAATTGCTGGGGTTTTTGCAGCTGCCAGAGCTATTAGGAGGGCACCATCTCTACAGCCCCTACACGCTGTGGCTCAATGGCCACACGCCTCAGGGCCACCACCCATGACTGTGACCCAGATTCAAGCACGTCAAAGCAAGAGAAAATTTACCCTCTGAATGGTCACTTGGTCCCCCCACGATCTGCAGGCCAGGAGCTCCTGAGGTGGCCACAAGGCAGTGACAGCACAGCCATTGCTTCTCCGCTGCTTCTCGCCCCAGAGACAGGGGCTGGACCACACTCTTCTGTCTCCCCCTCCTTCCAACTCAGTTCCACACTGACATTTTTCTTTGTCTTTGGCAGTTACGGAATGAGAAGTCTGGAAACCACCACAGCTGCTGGTGATTCACTCTCCTGAAGTTTGCTCAGGCAGCTGCTGACTGGGGCCACCCTGGGGCTGGAACTGTGCAGATCCGGCGTGACTGTGCTTGGCTTCCAGCATGCTATGATAGACCTTTCCTGTCAGCCTAAAAGGTTGCCTTCAGTGGGATATTTGTTTCTCTTTGTCACTTCTGTAGCTTTAAAATTTGTTTAGAGTCATTTTTTTGTTAGGTATTGGAAGTGCTTAGAGCTGGAGCCCACACCAAGTTTGTGCTTCTACTCTGCCATCTTAGACCAATATTCTTAATGAATAATCATGTGGTAACATTAAGTAAAATGTTAGCAAAGAGGCTACAGAAATGTATTTAAAAGATTATACACTATGACCAAGTTGAATTCATACCAGGAGCACAGGATTGCTTTAATATAAGGAAACTTTAAAAATATTAGATCATATTAATAAGAAGAATATAAAATATTTGTATAGTATTTTAAATTTTGCAAAGAACTAGATATAATTTCTCTCATTTGAACTTCACAAGAACGCTTTTAGATAGCGCTATTATTATCTCATTTTATAGATGTGAAAATTGAGGTTGTACAGGTATGACTTAAATTCAGGTCTTCCTGACTTCAAGTCCAACATTCCATCCACTGGAACCACTTACCTGCCAAGAACAATGAAAATAACAGCAACAACAAAAATCATATAATTATATCAACAAATGCAGAAGAAATTCTGAGAAACATATAGAATTCATTTCTGTTAAAAAATAGAATAAATGGAAATAAACTAGAGAATTTTCAATAGGATCAGGTATAAAGCAAGGATATCCATTATGATCACTCACAGTGCTAGACATGCTAGCTATAGAGATGAAAAGATAAAGAAATTGAGAAAATAAACATAAGCAAAGAGGAAACAGAATAATTGCTTTTTGAAAACAATGTGATAGTACCTAGCAAACCCCAAAAAGTCCATTAAAAAATCAAATGAAATAATAAATAATTTCAGAAAAGTTACAGGATATAAAAATAAATCCACACAAAAAAATCAACATTTTTGCATATTACTAGCAAAATCTAGTAGGAAGGGGTAGGAAGATAAGTTCAATTCAAAAAAGCTACAGAATGATTAAAATATTGAGTCAAATTACCAAGATGTACACAGGAACTACAAAAGCAACTACAGAACAGTCTTTGTAGAAATTATTAGACATAAATATTTGGAAAATGATTGATTGGAGTCAGCTAGGTGGTACAGTAGATAGAGCACAGGCCCTGGAGTCAGGAGGACCTGAGTTCAAATCTAACCTCAGACACTTGATTCTTGCTAGCTGTGTTACCCTGGGCAAAGTCAGTTGAGACTGATTTAACTTGAAAAAAAAAAAGTTTGCTTGCTTAAGGAAAGACCAAGCCAAAATAATAATGACATGTTTTGATAAGAAATAAATCACAATATTACCTGAATTAATTTATTTACTCCATGATATAACAACTAAACTGCTAAAGGATCACTTTATAGATTTTTTTTTAATTCATCTAGAGTGATAAAATATGGCCCATGGTTCAAATGCAGTTCATTGACTACTTTACCTTTTAAAAGAGTAAAAGTCATTCTGAGATTTGGGGCTGTAATGAAAATAGGAATTTGAAGATCTTCCCTGCACCTTAATAGACCTAGGGGGAGTTTGAAGACCTCCCCTGATATGAAAATAATCTCTGCCCCCTGATAGGCTGAATATAGTCACACAGAGCCTGTGGTGGGAGGAGTTTGCTGAAGGGAAGCAGAGCCCACAGGAAGCTTCCCTGCTGTGAAGATAAACTCTGCCTCCTGATAGGCTGAATGTAGTCACACGGAGCCTGTGGTGGGAGGAATTTGCAGAGGAGAAGCAGAGCCCACAGGCAGCTGGTAGAGAGCTCCCCAGACAGTTGGGGAGAGGTGGAGACAGTTGGAGATAGTTGGAGACAGAGGAACTTAGATGAAGAAAGAGAGTTTTGTGAGTAAATACTGATCTTGTATTGGTTTGTGGGAAGGCTAAAGAATGGCATGGCTCTCAGTGTTATTATGGCTTCTGAATAGCTTTAGTGCTCTGATGGAATCGGCTTACTGGTTTTGAGATTGAGTTTTCTGGTGTCTAAATAAAACCTTCAGTGCTATCCTCTACCTGGAGAGTTTGGCATGTTTTGAGATCAAACATCACATGATAACTTACAGTCATGGTCTTGATTGTGATTGTGGGCATTGTAAATACTGTGTGGGTGCTATATTTGGCAAATAAAATGGGATCGCAAAATATCAGACCTCTAGTTGGAAGCAGAAGGGATCTAGAAGAAGAAATGACTATCCCAGGATGGGAAGATTTGCCTTATGCCTGTCTAGCAAGAGAGTGGTCTAGAAGGACAGGGCTCTGTGAAAACTGGGAACAGAGACTGCAGCAGGGAGAGCCTAGAGATTTAGAAACATGTTTGCAAAGAAAACCAGTAAAACCTGGGAGAGAGTTAGAGGCAGTGAGTAGAAGAGGCTGGGTTTTGCTAACAGGCCACCTTATTGTGTGTAAAAGCTGAGACAAGCTGTTACAAGAGCTGGCTAAGTGTCAGCATTCGCACCCTCCTTTAGAAGAGAGTACTGGAGAGTCTCTGGAAGCAGAGAGCTGTTGTAAATTTGGCTCAGAAAAAGAAGCAAAAAAGTAACAGGAGGAAAGTTCATACAGCTTTGGTAGAGTCTGAGCCTAGTTGCTATGACAACGACTCCCTAGAAAGTCCATGTGTTAAAAACAAAAGAAAAGAAAAAAATTAGGGGAGGCTAGGTGGTACAGTAAATAGAGCACTGGCCCTGGAGTCAGGAGGACCTGAGTTCGGATGCGGCTTCAGACACATAACAAAAACTAGCCACGTGACCTTGGTCAAGTCACTTAACCACAATTGCCCTACTTTCTGTCCTCCAAAAAGCAAAAAAAAAAAGTCCGTGTGTTGTACATATGTTACAATGTTACCAGATGTTACATTGTTTCATGGTGAAGTCTTCACAAGGGCAAAAGCTTGCCCCATACTGAGAAGAAAGCAGGAGAGTCTGGAAGGGCAAGCAGTGTTCAAGGAGATACTTGAGGATTTCACTCAACAGATTACTGATATTTTTAGAAGATTTACCAGAAGGATGGAATATTCCTTAGTGTCTTATATGGTAAGAATCATGGATGAAGGAGCTGCTGGGAAAGTGCTAGGTAAAGTGGACGACTTGAAATTTATCAGTATTTACCAGAATCCTTTTGTCCAGCAAGGTTTTAAATTTAGAGACTTTCATTTGGCAGGAGATAACAATACGACCAATCTGTTAGCTTTAGCTGCTGAGGGATGCAATAGAATGTATCCATCCCACTGATTCTGTGTGGCCTAGTGGAGACAGACTCTGGTACTGGCTGAGAGACTGTAAGAGAAAGTTGAAAGAAGTAATGAAAACTGCTATCTTCCTGGAGATGCAGATACGTATCATGAAATCCCCTTAGCAGTTCCTCATAGAAATATCATGGTGAAGACAGCTCCTCCTGCTTATAAGCACCTACTTCTGACTCTACTAATTGGTGAAACAGGGAACCCTCTTTCAGAGGTGCTGTATAAGATTTCACAGTTAAGTGACTTAGGAGAATGGGGAAAAGATAAATTTCCTTGTGAGAGAAAAGTAAATATCTGTCAGGTTCAAAGTCAGAACAGATTGCCAAGAAAGGAACTGTTTACTGCTCTGTTGAGAGCAAAGGTTGATTTTAGAAAAACTGATGGTATTCCAACTAATGAACTATATAAAATGTACCATGATAAGGGGCTTAATGTCAGATAGAATAGAAAAGTGCGAACTGCCCCTACAGATGCTCCTGAAGCATTTTATCCAAGACTGTCACACCTTCAGGGGGACTCAGACTAAAGAAAGTGCTGGGATAGATGGAAGTGGTCAATGTGCTGAACTTGTGGCAGTGTATCAAGTCATTGGAATAGAGCAAGGAGGAGTGTCATATATTCTCCTGTGAATGAGGTTATGATACTGAATTCATGGACTGCAGAAGCACGGCTGACCCTATATTTGTCTCTTTTTTACTTTTTGTCTATTAAACTTGTTTGTGAGATTTTTTGTTCTGCAGGTTTGGTACCCTCTACCTGCAGATGTCTGATTGCTTAATCCAGATGTCACCCCCTGTCCATGACTGTGATGTGCCACTTCTGGACCTGGTGTCAACCAAGTTCCAGATGACAGCTGAAGAACTGAACTCTTGAATGGGACATCTTGGGGCAGGGACAGCTCTATGTCCAATTTCAGCTTGAAGTAGCTTTGGAGAAGAAACCTTCACCTCTTACCCCAAGATTTTGAGCCCCATTTGTGCCCAAGCCCCCACCTAAGCCATTGTTTTATGTAGAAAGTTTTTCTGTTATCCCTGTTATATTGTTGCAAAGTTCTGTTGACACCAGTTTTTCCACCATTTATTCCTAAACTCTCATTTATCATTAAGGTGTTTTTGCTATGTAAGGGACATGAAAGATCTTGGGCCCTAATGTAAGGGGAATGGGAATCTGAAGATCTTCCCTGCCCCTTACTAGACCTAGGGAGGAGTTTGAAGACCTCCCCTGCTGTGAAGATAAACTATGCCTCTAGAGCCCACAGGAAGCTTCCCTGCTGTAAAGATAATCTCTGCCCCTGATAGGCTAAATGTAGTCACATGGAGCATAGTTTACCAAGCCTTGATCTAGAGGAATAAAACATTAGGGAGATGAAATGACCCTGGCAATACCATACTGAGAAAACATTAATCAACAAAATGATTTAGTATTGGTTAAAATATGAGATGTAAACCAGTGGAACAGATTCCAACAAAGATTGTGACACTTACAACAAAGCAAATGAACAAAAGTAGCACAGTGCTTGTTATACTCAGACACTCTAGATATTGGGATAAAGACGATTTGACAAAAACTCATGGGAAAACTAGAAACTAATCTGGTAGGAATTAGAGTTAGAGTAACACTTCATACCATATACTAAGATAAAACTCCAAATAGAAATTAGTTATAAAAAATGTTATATCATAAACAAATTAGGAGTAATAAAGAAAATGCCTTTCACAACTATAGACCAGGGGAGGTAGAGGGGGAAGAGTTTATGACTAAATAAGGTATAGAGAAGATCAAAGAGTTTAAAATGGACAATTTTGTTTACCTACCATTAAAAGGGTTTTGAAAAAACCAAATCGAGGCAATGAAAATTAGGCAATAATTAACTAAGAAGGCTGCATGTTCTTTGACACAGAAATACTACTAGTAGTTTTATACCTCCAAAGAAATAAGAAAATAACCCATATACACAGCTCTCCTTCATGACTATCTTGAATTCTTTTCCCACCAGGATCCAGCAGCCTTGTCATGGCTCTGGAGGAGAAAGCGAGGCTGAAGACATTGGACAGCCTTCCTTCACTCAAATCAAAGTCAACTGCAAGCCATATCATCATTTCCCTGATGCCATGGTCCTCTTCAAAAACAAAGGACAAACACAACCCTGGAACACCACTCTGTCTCTGTGGCACCTTTGTCTGAATTCCCATGCCAGCCAAGTTCACTACTTCATTCCTCATTGGGCTCCATAACTGAATCTCCAGACTTTTTTTTTTTACAGTAGCACTACATAAGTACCTCTTTTTCATAATGTAAATTCCTTGAGGGAAAGGATTTGGGGTTTTTTTTGCATATGTAGCAAAGATTGTACCTTCATATGTAGCATGGGGGTGTCATAATATGTAAAACTTTTCATATTTGTTCTATGTAGATTTCCCATGATATAGTGGGTAGTAAAAGCAAATAAAGGTAAACTTCTGAGGGGTTTTCACTCTCTCAAGATGTAGTTGACTCCAGACAACCAGGCAGCCTATCTCCAGCCAGCTCTTCAAATAGCATAGAAAGCGTCCTTCTCCCATCAGCTCTCATCATCCAAGCTTTCTTCCAATCATATCAGCTCCCTCCATAACATGCAAAGTCTTCCTTTGTTTACTGAGCTGTGCTTAATTCTTCTCATCTTCTCAGTTCCACTGGTCTGTTTCCTCCCCACAGCTTTCAGCTTCTCATTTCCATTGCTTTGTGTTCTAGATTCTGTCTTCTGTAAGAAGCATCAGCTTTAGGGGCGGCTAGGTGGTGCAGTGAGTAGGGCACCAGCCTTGGAGTCAGGAGGACCTGAGTTCAAATCTGGCCTCAGACACTTGACACACTTACTAGCCATGTGACTTTGGGCAATTGCCCTCCAAAAAGCAAAAAAAAAAAAAGAAGCATCAGCTTTTCTCACTGCTTCCTTGAGTCTTCTCAGCTGACTTTAGATGTCCTGCTTGGAATTAGGGCTCCCTTGTCCTCAAAACAGCACCACTCAAATTAGCTTCTGGGAAACTAAGCAGCACTTTCTACCAATAGTCAGTACCCTTACCTCTGAGCAGTATGATTTTACTCTAGTCCTCCCAAAACCATATGTATCTCAAAATTTTGTGTATCCCTTTTCACACACTTTTTTTGTCTGACAGTTTCTCTCAAGTTATCTCAGAACTATTTCTATTTCTCCTCAAGATGTTTCCTGTGTTTTTCATAAAAATGTCATTTTCTGATCTTTCAGTAAATAAAATGACTACATAGTAAAAAGCCAATTCCCTACATGTGAATATGAGGATTCTGGCTCAGAAAGGGTAAGTTATTTCCCCTAGTTTTTTTTTTGTTGTTGTTTTTATTATTGGCTTGACTAGCCAAATTACTGAATATCTACACCCTACAATCACTCTAAGCCTTAGTCATGTTTGGGGGATTTTTTAGGATTTCTATAGGGAACTCCCTTCTTTAGTTCTATGAAACACAATACTAATATGGTCTCATGCCTCCCATTTAAATTTTATGTAAACGTGGAGTTTCTATGGAGTATTTCCAAAATTGACCCAAACAAAACATATTTAAATATTCAAATGTTTTTGTCCTTTTTTTCCCGTTCTATCTCAGGTTCCATTTTGACTTTATCTACATACCTGCCTAAAAATTTCTTTCCAGTCAGATAATAGTTGTACTCTAAAATTTCATGTGTCCAGACCAATTCTGAAAAGTTAAGTGTGGGTCAAATGTTTCCTTTTGAGATAGTGAGAGTCATGCTGGGGTTCACTAGAGAAGAGGAAAAAAGTACAAATGCTGGAGCTTTCTGACAACAAGATGAAGGGATAAAAGGAAGTAGCTTGAAAGCCTATTCTAGTGAGCCTAGTTCTAAGCAAGCAAGAGAAAGTAGCAGGTTAAATAGAATAGGGTGCAACTTGCAGGTTTTATTATACCCTACTGAGAAGCTGTTCTAACCTTTTGTTCAAAGCCATGCATTTCTAACATGTAATTAATAAGGAACATCTTTGCTTTGCAATACTCCGTTGGAGAAGTCACACAAGGGGAAACTCCATTGTGAGCTCTAACTAGATCAGCCTGAGCTTGAATTACAAACTATTCAAGCAAAATCTCCTTGGCCACCAAAAACCAAGTCTTCCCTATGGAAAGTAAGGCAGCTTGATAGGTGGAAAATTTCCTTCTTTTCCTAGCATCAATGTCTTCTGACATAAAGAGAGAAGGTTACCTTTGCCACTTAGTGTTGTGAGGTTCATTCTTCCTTTCAGGGTGTCCAGTGTCAAAGGAAACTACAGAAAAACTCATTAGAACCAAATACCAAAACTGAGAGTGTTTGATAGATCTATCCATCTCCTCAATGGAACAATTTCATCATATGAGTAGTATGTCAAAGTAGTTTATAATGCTAGGTCTTCTTAGTGAGTACCTTTCCAGGTATTTTTGACACAGAACTTTTAGAGGTTCACACCACAGTTAGTTACCCAATGTAAAGCCATGAGTTCTTGTTCCTAGACAAAATAATCCTCTAATTTCTGGCATTCCATGTCTTCTTGTATATGTGCTGTCACTGGAACAATAGCCTAAATATTAACAATTTGATCATATTTGAACACAAGAGAAATGGAAATTGTATATTCCTGATAGTTACAGGAGATAGCAGTAGACATTGTGTGTGTGGTGTGTGTGTGTGTGTGTGTGTGTGTGTGTGTGTGTGTGTGTGTGCAAGCATGGTTTAGAGTTTTAGGAATTCACCAATGATTACTGAAATGAGATAATTTTTTTTTTTTATTTTTGCTTTTTGGAGGGGGCAGGGCAGGGGAGTTGGGTATAAATGACTTGCCCAGGGTCACAGGACTAGTAAGTGTTACGTGTCTGAGGCCTGATTTGAACTCAGGTCCTCTTGACTCTAAAGCCAGTGCTCTATTCACTGCACCACCTAGCAGCCCCAAAATGAGATCAATTTAATGATTTTATTGTTGTAACACCAAGCAAAAGCAACTTCCAGGTTCGGACTATGAGCATTGCAAACTCAATTTATTCAGATTAAGGTAAAACATTCACAGAAAATCAAAATATAACATAACTCAATAATTTAGTGAGTCCTCAACTCAATTGCAAAGTACCAAGGTCCAAGTACCCCACCCCTGACCAGTACATTAGTCAAAGTATCCCAGCCCTGGGCAGTACGTTAATTTAGTCAGGCACAAAGTCTCTCTTCTCAAATGGAGATTAGTTTCCAGTCATAAATAAAGTACTTTCATTTGATCAGTTACAGAACACAAAAAAAGTCAAAAGTTTCCCACCTCTGGATCACAACTGAATTATAATATCCATTAATGCCAAGCACTTTCTCAAAAGGGGGAGGAGAACACAAAAGGCCATCTAACCCTTACGCTGCAACAAGGTTAAGATATCATCACAGCATTGAATACCCAAGGAGATGTCTTTCTTCATCTTGATGAGAGGCAAGTTCTCAGCAATCTCTCTTCCCAGGGAGACAGAGCTTAACAAAGCCACCATATACGTTGCCAGTGTCCTCATTAATTTACTCTCTTCCTGCTGAACAGTCCCAGAACCCATGAAAACATCAGCAAGACCCTCTTCCAGGATTTCTGTATGCATACAACAAGAAAATCCTACTTCAGGGCTTCTGAACCAACAGCATAGTTCCAGGACCTCTGCAACAACAGCTCTGTCCTTCACCAGCAGACAAATCTGGCAAAACAACATCAAAACAGACAGACAAAATGCCAGCATCACAGCCATTCCTCCTCGTTCCTCGGCAGTTCTGAGTAGCAGTTCTCAAAGGTCCTGGGCAGCTCCAGCTGGCCCTCAGCAGTCTCTCAGCAACTCTGGCCCCCAGCAATTCTCCTCTCTCTCTCCGCCTCTGTGATACTGCTCCCCAAAAGTTCTCCTGCCCCTTTCTGCTTGGGCCTTCTCTCTGCTTGGGCTTCTCTCTAAATCCATAGCACCAGCTCCTCCCACTTCAGCCCTGTCTCTTCACTCAACAAGTCCATCCCACAAGTGGGATTCATAGTCTCTGGGTTTTAACACTTAACCTGAAAACCAAGCAAGACAGGGGGATCTTTAAATTCCATTACCATTACAAGTGTTCAGTCATTTTTCAGGTGCATCGCACTTATTTGGGGTTTTCTTGGTAGATACTGGAATGGTTTACCATTTCCTTCTCTGGCTCATTTTACATATTAGGAAACTGAGGCAAACAAGGTTAAGTGATTTGCCCAGGGTCACATAGCTAGTATTTGTCTGAGGCAGGATTTGAATTCAGATCTTCCTAACTCCAGGCCAAGTACTCTACCTACTGTGTCACCTGATCTAATCGGTAACACTAGAAAAACCCAATAAATAAAAACTATCTACTGCCCAACCCACAGTTAGGTAGGTTGTCTACTGACTATATGTATAGTAACATACACATATCTATGTAAGGCCCTACATATAGGTAGATAGGTGAGCTGGGAAGAGAAATAAAGTGAGCTGGATTGCATTTGGAAAATTGGTTAGTGTTTTGAATGATCCCAAACTATTTCCTAAAGCACCTTTAAAAACTAAGACATTTTAAAATACCAAGATTTGTTTTAAATACTGATATACAGTGATTCTGTATGGCAATAAATCTTTGAAAACCACAATCTCCAAATAAACAGAATTACAAGTGAGCCATAGGGCAATGGAGAGACAGATGCATCATAGGCATAAGTAGGCTATAATATGCCTTTTTTTATAATTAAAAATAATCTTTCTTATTCTGAGTTCAACAAACCCAAGCATACTAATATATAAAGAGAAATGAAAAGAAATATATATGAAACTATGAAATTGTGTTACATATAGTTTATCCGTCATAGTGTATATTAAATCTAAGAAAGGATTGGTTGCTGAAATTGAACTCTTTGGGTATATTTCTGAACTTTTTTTTCTTTCTATGTATTTTTTTTTTACTGATGTTATTTTCTTTCTTTTGTTTCCATCTCTATTATTTTCCACTAAATCACCTCCTATATCCCACCCAGACACCCTCTCTGGTGACAGATAGTTACCATCTAGTCAAATAAACTACATATTGACCGTTTCTGAAAATGCATGTCTGTTCTGCACCTTTACTTCAGTACTAATGACGAAAGTGGTGGGTGCCAATGCTCCATAATTCTCCCGAAATCATGACTGCTCAGGGAATTGATCAGAGTTCTAAAGTCTTTCAAAGTTGTTTCTTTTACATTATAATGGCCAGTAGGATTGGTTTATGATGTCTCCTAGTTTAGCCACCAAAGATACTTGATTTACCTCCATTAACCATTTTTGTGTGGGAAAGGGAGAAAGGTTAATGTTAAAACTATTGGATATACATAAACATCTCATTCTTTGGATGATCATAAGACTGATATTATAAATTCAATCTTTTCAGTAACTGAGCAATGGTTGATAAAAGTTTTTACAAAGCTAAACAAAAAACAGTGATATATAGGACAAGATAATGTTTGTGTTGAATTTAAATAACTAACCTCACACATTTTTTGCAAGTTTGTAGGATTTATACTTCTGAAGTTATTAAAGCATTAAAGTGCCTTAGTATTTTTGTGACACCATATGTGATGGGAAAAAAGAGTAGGCCAATCATGTAGGGAGAGTAAGAAGTAACACAAACAATTTAGTGTTGTATCGATAGCTACAAAATGAGAAAAGATCTGGAGAAAGGCTTGTAGCACACGAGGAAGAACCTATTATATAAAGGATCTGTGGGACACTGCTCAGAATTATGGAGTGCTAATAAGGTATGGATGCATTAGAATCTTTTTTTTAAATAATATTTTATTTTTCCCCAATTATATGTTAAAACATTTTTAACATTGTTTTTGAGTTCTGAATTCTATCCCTCCCTCACTTCCCCTCTTCCTGAGATGATAAGCAATCCAATATAGGTTATACAGGTGTAATCATGTAAAGCTTTTCCATATTATTCATTTTGTACAAGAAGATTCAAAAAAAGAAAGAAAGTGAAAAATAACATGCCTCAGTCTGTATCGAGACAATTTCAGTTCTTTTTTTCTGGAGACAGAGAGCATTCTTCATCATGAGTCCGCTGGGATTATTTTAGATCATTGTATTGCTGAGAATAGCTAAATCAGAATCCATTAAAATCTACCTGAATTGAGGTAATATGCAAATAGATGAGAACACAAACTTCAAAATATAAAAGCAATCTAGAGTAGAATGAGTAGGTCGTGAGGGTAGACAGAAGTGGTGGAGGTATGGGGTTGGAAGTATAAGACTTGACCAGGGTGGGGTTCTTTTCATATTTACTTTCCCTGAGTCCCATTCCCAGCTGGGCTAATAAATGAATGCAGGCTAACAGAATAATGGGTGAAAGTAAGTAAATGCATTGTACCTTCTGGGTAATATACTTACAATTTAAACTGATTGATTTTTTAATCCAAAGTGAACAATTCAGACTTTGTTGGGAGGGTATTTGTTGAAAGAGGTTTTTTGTTTGTTTGTCAGCTGGTTTGCTTTTATTATACCTCTCACATAACTTCGTATAGCCATCTAACCACTTAACAAAGTATTGGTCTTCAATTTATTCACAGATTTAAGATACTTAACCATTTCTTATAGATATGGAAATAAGTACATCTATATTTGTTTTAGCAAATTTTAAAGACAGAATTCCAGAGATAATAAGATGGTACAGAAAATACCATTACAGATACATTAGCTATTGGTCAGTAAGTGGGTATTAATGTTAAATGGGCACACAATTCACAACTGCACAGTATCAGATGCTATCTTTTGACAAAGAAAAATGATACTAGAAGAAATCTTATTTCAGCTGAGATCACTCTTCTGTGATTTATAATCAAAGTGTAATTTTTACTTGATGTTTTGAGTGATTTTGTTTTTTATTCTAGTCTACCTTTTAAATTACATTGATAACCACATTAGCACTGATTGATCTCTAGCCTGGAAACTTAGGATAATGTAATGGACCATGATTATTTGGTATAGAAACCACTCCAGATGGTCAGTTAAGTTGCATGTTTAATAAAAAAGATCCCTGCTGTCCAGATTGTAACCTTGAAGTTGTAAGAGGAAGGATCCGAGCCAGTAAGGAAACCATGCTCAAAAGTCCAAATATTCTTGTCTGAAATTGGCATTTAGCATATAAAAGAAAAGTGATGAAGCAAGAAAGGAATCATCCATTCAGATTTCCTAAAGATTTTCTAGGAAGTCACGTCAATCATTTTCTGAAGGTATTGATTAAAAGAAATAGAAATAGACCAATCCTGAATGATAAATAGAAAAACACTGCAGACTGCCCCCCCTCCGCATACGGTGCCTTTGAACTTTTTTGATCCAGATTTTAATTCAGATTTAACCTTCAAACTTAAATGTCAAGGAACAAGCCATCATTTTAGTAAGCATCCAAGAGCATCCAATAAGGTAATGCCATGTACTTAGTACACAATTTCACATCCATTATTGAAGATGCTGCAATTCTACAATTCAGGTTCTCTTTCTATACTTCAATCACAGATGGAATTACGACAACTTCTTCCTATTAGAAAAACTGAACAAAAATGACATATTATCTCTATTTCCCAGACCTGGAAATGAGGCATTTGCTTCCAATTCTTTCCTCTTTCTTTCTGTTCCCCACAAAGGAGTTTAACAATTTTTCAAAGCAACATTTTAAAATTATGAATATAAGGATTAAATTGACCTGAATAGTAGTAATTAGGAAAATTCAAGGTCAGATTTTTTTTTCCTTAAAGAGAAGCTAAATTTCATGTACTGACAATATCAAATATAAAGTCTTTTATTTAGATCAACTAATACTTAATATTTACATTTTTAGAACAATGGTGTTTGTCACACAGAATCTAAGAGATAGTAGGGGATTCCAAGGCCAGTCTCATAATACAATAGAAAGAAAGCTAAATCCTTAAGTACAGTAAGAACCCAGGTTCAAATCCCAGGTCAGCTCACCACCTATCTGAGCCTCTTTCTTTCTCTATAAAATTAGTGAGATCAATAGATCTCTTTCAGCTCCAAATCCATAGGTCTGTAATTTATGTTTCTAGCTCAACTCACACACATACAGAAATGCTTTCTGCTTGAAAACTTTTAAGATGGGACCACTCACTGTCCTACTAAAGCATGTCATTCCATTCTAAGATAATTCTAATTTTGAGAAAGGATTTTCCTTATGTCAAGCCTAAATATTCCTTTTTGAAACTTCCATGTCATTGTTCTGTCTTATGGGGCCATGCCGTGGCAGGGCAGCTAAGTGACACAGTGGACAGAGTGCTGGACCTGGATTCAGGAAGACCCGAGTCCAAATCTGAATTCAAACACTAGCTATGTGACCCCGGGCAAGTCACTTAACCCTGTTTGTCTCAGTTTCTTCATCTGTAATATGAGCTAGAGAAGGAAATAGCAAACCACTCCAGTATCTTTTCCAGGAAAACCCCAAATGGGATGATGAAGAATCAGACATGACTAAAACAACGAAACAGCAACAACAGGGCCAAGTGAAATAAATCTAATTCTTCTTCCACATGACATTCCTCCAAATATTGGAAGCTTCAAAGTATTCTCTCTTTCAGGTTCAAGGTCCTCAGTCCTCAGATGGGATGTTCTCCAGGTTCATCACCATCATAATTACCTTCTACAGCCTGTTAACAGTCTTTACCTATGAGCAAGGATAGTAGTTTGTTCTAGTGAGTAACTTCTATATGTGCAATTTCAAATTCATTCCTTCAGTGCTTATGTGCTGTGCACAATGAATAAATCAATGTGCTAGGCATCATGGGGAATAAGAAGTTGCTTTCTTGGCAAAATGCGGTGTAGGATTTTAACAATTGGAAATGGAGGGAACAGTATCTGGGAAAAGGAAATGTCATTGAAATGGGCACATTGGTAAGCAAGTATGAGATATATTCAACTAATAGTCTGACTTGGTTGAAGTACAGAGTACATGAAGGACTTTGGAGTGAAGTGTTTAGAAAGATGTTAGGCCTGGGTTATAAAAGGACTGGAATAAAACTATTTGGGGGTTTACTTGTAGGCAATGGGAAGCCATTGGAGGTTTTTAAAAAGGCAAATGACAGGCTTAGGACTGGACATGAGGAAGATGAGCTTGACACCATAGTGTATGACAGATGTGTGAGTATGTGTGTATGTGTGTGGCATGTGGGGAGGGCAGGAAAGCAGCAGAGGGGGACTAAGACATAGAGATACAACACAGGAGAGTGTCCTAATATTCAAGATGACGTAATGGAAGTCCTGATTTATTTCTTTCTATTTTCTTTTTATTCCCAGTGCTTAGCTTAAGACAGTTTTGATACAAAATAAGTGTTTAAATGCTTGGTGACTGACAGTAAGATTGGAATGAAAAGTATGGATGGGACTTTTTTTGCACATGGCCAATATGGGAATTTGTTTTGCTGGATTATGCGTGTGTACTTTAAATTTTTCTTTCTTGTTCATTTTAATTGTTCAATTGTTCATAAAATAGATAAATTGTGAAAAATTGTACAAAAATGATTGCACATGAAACTGCAAATCTATTAGGTACAACTTGGTATTCCTTTTAAATACATAATAAAGTTATAATGCACCTTTCTCCTTTTTTCCCTTTTTTCCTTCTTTCCGTTCCCCCACCCCACTTGCTTCATGGTCTCTGTTGGTAATCTAGAAATATTCATGAACCCCTTCTCAGAATAATGTTCTAAATGCATAAATAAAATACATAGGATTAAAAAGGTAACCAAAAGTTAGTGAAAATAAAAATCTATTATTTCTTATCCAAGTTGACTTTCATTATTCCTTGAATTCTGTTCAGAGATGGGTTCTGGATAACCCAGGTTAAGAACCCCTGTTCTAGTTTGTTGTTTTTTTGTTTTTTTTTCCCCCCTGCAGCCATGTTAAAAACAAACAAACCTAATCCTCTTCTCTGTGAGAGACCTTAAAAAAAAAAACCAGAAGACAGAAAGTATCCACCCCCTAAGTCTTCAGGCTAACTACCCTCAGTTTTTTCAATTGATTCTTATCTAGCCCACTTTCTCTAAACCTTAGGGGTCTTGTCTTCTGCCTAAACTCCAGTTAACCAGGACATATTCCAAAGTGGGGAGTCTAGAACTCACTGTCATATTCCAGGCCTGGTATGGGCGAGGCAATGGTGTCATCTTTCCCCCTCTCCCGGACACTCGTTTCTATTAATGCAGTGGCAAATCATAACTCCCTTTTCTGGCAGCTACTTTTGAGTCACACTGAATTTGTGATCTACCTAAACTCTGGTGTCTTTTTGATACTAAAATGTTCACATCATTTATCTTCTAAGGCATATCCTTGTCTCCAAATGTATACAGGATAAGGACTGCTCTTGAAAAGCTCTGGGGTTCCTTGCATTTACTCCAGGAAACTCCATAGCTTTTAAAAATGAAAAAATAATATAGTGCAATGAAAAGCATGCTGATTTTGGCTTCAAAACACCTGGGTTTGAATCCTGTGTCTATGCTTACTCTATGCTCTATGAGACCTTACCCAAGTCACTCTGGGCGTCAGTTTCTTCACCCATAAAATGAGATTTGATCACATGACTTCTGAGGTTCTTTCTAGCTCTAAATTTATGATTATGCAGATATTGACCTTCTTTTCTCATTCCTTTTCTATATCTTCACCATATCCCCTACCTTTGCCTCTGTGTCAAACTTTAAAAATATGTGATTAGAAATTAATTGCTGAACAGTTACTTTTAGCTATTTTGAGGTGTGTGTGTGTGTATACAGATATATGTATGTGTGCGTATACAATTTTTTAAAAGAAATCTAGTTCTCTTTAGCCAATCAAAGGTATAATTGAGAAACTAACATAAAGCTTGAAACATTGATCTTGGCAGGTCTTGGCAGGTCTTGGCAAGTCTTGGCAGTTAGGTGGTACAGTAGATAGAGCATTGAGCCTAGAATCAGGAAGACTTGAGATCAGATTTAACCTCTGACACTTACTAGCTGTGTGACCCTGGGCAAGTCATTTAACTTGTTTGCCTCAGTCTGCTCAACTGCAAAATAGGGATAATAACAGCAGCTCCCTCCTAGGGTTAATAAACTGCTTAGCACAGTGTCTAGCATATAGTAGGTGCTTAATACTTGTTTATTACCTTTCCCCTCTCTCCTTGGCAAGACTGAAGGTCATTGACAACTATTACTTGGTATGTCCTATGACACTTTTTTTTTTAATCTGGGGTCCATCTACCTTTGGAAGTCTGTGGATAGATTTCAAAGAGTCAGTGAATTTGAAGGGGAGAAAAGGAATACATTTTTCTTTTCAGCATCATCTAACTGAAATTTAGCATTTCATTGAAGTATTGAAAAACATTATTCTTAGAAGAGGTCTATAGGCTTCACTAGGCTGACAAAGGGTTTCATGACACAAAACCCCTACCCTACATCATTCTGATCTTGAGACAAAAATCTGAGGGAAAATGAAAACCATGACAGAATATTAGTCCTTTATTTGTGCTTCTCAATAAATGCATAAAAACTGAACAGAAACCATAGAGTGTTGAAATTTGTGTTGTGAGCCCAGAATGTAAATTACTAGAGAACACATGGACAAAAGAATAGGCAAGGTTTATTTGGTGAGTCCTTTTGATCTGACTAAGTTTGTCTCATGAGAAAGACATTGAGACTTTATAGTAAAAGCTTTCAACTGTCCCAGATGAGAAAAATATGCCCTTCTCATCAGTAACTGAATTCCTTTTCTCGGACAAGTCTCTTGGCCTCTGGGGCTCAGTTTCACTTTCTGATGATTTGGACTGTTATATTTTTCCAGCTTGGGTAAATCTCACAAAAATGGTGAAGAGAAAGGAACTAATCTTGTATGAGATTGTCCTCTTGGGAAGCCAGCTTCTCCAGAGAGAGAATAATGGGAAGCATTGTCACATTCTTCCTTACCTTGCCTTCCTTTAAAGGAAAGGTATGGACAGAATCTTGTCTTAGGGCCTCGTGATCCAACTCCTCCTTTTTTGTCATCTTGACAGCTCTGAGAGATGGCATAATTACTTATTTAATGATTTATTGTGCATGTGGTATTTTTTTTTCTCGCTCATGATTTGGAACTTTCCAGTTCCCTTTTGACAACATACGTTCTATGTCCAAATAGTTTACTTTTTTAAAAGTCCTCTTGTTTGGATATTAAAATGAAGTAAATTCTGAATTAGCATTACAATGAATATCAATTGGGATTTCAGGGGTGCCTATTGACTGGAATTAACCCTTACATCTACAAGTACATAAGTGGTTAAGTGTCTGCTCTACCCTTCACTGCCAGTCACTTACTTCCAAACGACACCCATTTGAAACAAAGGCATTTATTACAAAATAATTTCAAAAATAGCTCTGACCACACATTGTGAAATGGAACCCCAGGAAACCCAAATGAGATGAATTGTCCTGCTTTCAGAAATGTCTCTTTGTAACTCAAGTGGCTTTCTAAAGAATGAATTACAATACTTATGTGGGACTTGGAGAGTGGGGTGGGGTACCAGGGGTGGTAGGGTTTGGGGAGTATAATGGATAATTCTGTGAAGTACAAAACTACCACAAGCAAAAGAGAAACTTAGGACAATTACTGAGACAAAGAGATTTTTTTTTAAAAAGGCACTTCCATCAAGTCTTTATACATTTCAAATGAAATTGGATTTTGTTTTTTATTTCAATTTATCAAGAAAGTTGTCTCACTTTTCCACTTTGCATATGAAATAATGAGTAGCAGATAAGTAGTGAGTAACATGGAATAATAGAGAGAGGGCCCTCCCTGGAATTGGGACACACTGGGTTCCAGTTCAGACCTTGACACATACTGACTGTGTGATCCAGGCCAAGTGAATTAAGCTCTACAGGCCTCATTTACTTCATTTTTAAAATAAGCAGGTTAGACTAGATGCCCTCTAAATTTCCATCCAGCCGGGGATGTGCTGCTCAGTGTTTAAAAATGAGCTCATTAATGGGAAAAGTATGCGTGACATACTTTTAAATGGAATCTGCACTATTAACACTTTCTCCATCTCTGGGTTATATCTAGATAATCAACAAAACAATAAATCAAGCCCAGATTTGTAGTGTTTGCTGGTTTTCAAGGTAAAAACGCTCACGCTGAAACTTAAGTAATCATGTCGTGTGAACAATGAGTTAGCTTTATACCTCTATAATCCTGTATGCCATTTTTCGGTGCTTATACTAGTCTCAAGTAAAATTATTCAAAAATAAATATTTGTTGTCATTGAAAACTCAGTCCTTTGACAGAGGGTTTCTTAAACTTTAAAAATGTATGTATGTGTATATATATAATATACACATATATAAATGTATGTATATATAATATACACACATAGCTATATATCTACATATGTCTATAAATCTCTACATATATATTTGTATATGTATGTAGTATACACACAGAGCTATATATCTATATATGTATATCTATCTATGTCTAAAACTCTCTATAGGTAGATATCTATCAACTTATCTATAGATATAGATATGTACAGATAGGGATATACATATAGATATGTATACATACAAATTGGACCCTTTGGTAGTCTGGCGAAACCTAGGGACCCTTTCTCAGAAGAATTTTTTAATTGAGTAAACTACATAGGATAATAAAAGAAAACAATTATATTGAAATATAATTATCAGAACATTTTGAAAAACAAGTTCATGGAACCAAGGTTAAGAACGCTTGCTTTAAAGAGGCATCATGAATCTGAATTGTTTGGCATAATCTGCATTTGGGGGGGGGGGGCACGAAACTGATTTTATCTGTGAGTTTATAGTGATGCATCTTTATTTCAATAGCCAAGATGATCAAAATAACTGATGCAATAAACAAGAGATTAAGATCACTCCTTTATTTCACTCTGTATCTTTGAAGCAATAGTACTCATATTCTCCCTTAGTTAATGGAGATTCAACTGATTTAGTTCATCAACAATGTACTGGGCACCTACCATATGCAAGGCACTATGCAAGGGGTGAGATATCAGTATATCAGACCCATCTTGCCTCCAAGAGAATGCCAGAGAATTATCTAGCGCAGACTCACTCTATGTCAGATGATTCTGGCCCATTCTCTATTCCTCTATTTCCCTTAAGAGGTTCTCTCTGTTCCTCCAGGCAATAAACATTTATTGAGATCTTACTATGAATATTAGAACAGAAGCTCCATACAAGTAGGGAGTTTCATTCTTTGTACTCCCATAATCCACAGCATGTAGTAGACGCTTGATAAATACTTATTGGTTGGTTGATGGATTGACTGAGTAGTTCAGTTTGGAAAGATGGCAAAGTCTATAGTTCAATAAAGCAGAGTAGATATCAGTTTTATAGAAGTCAAAGGGTCAATGAATTGAGATCTTATGAAAAATAACTTTGGTATTGTCCTTATGCACCACTGGGTCAACCAAATTGGTGTTGAGTCAATGTACAATACCAAAATAAAATCCATTACTCTAATCATTTGATTAAACTGACCATTGAATTCAGTCAATATCTTCCAAATCTCTCTCTCTCTCTCTCTCTCTCTCTGTTTTTCTCTCTGTCTCTCTGTCTCTCTCTGTCTCTGTCTCTCTCTCTCCATATATATATATATATGTATATGTATATATACACACACATATACATATATATACACATATACTTATATACATACATATCTGTGTATGTATACAGATATAACCATAAAAATCTGAAGTTTCTAAATTACTTGGAGTTTTTCAAAGATTGGAACAATTACCAATGAAGATTATATTCAGAATATATGATTTCTTTAGCCTGTTTCTAAATTTTTGCAGACACAATTCACAATGAGCCAGGAATCAAATCCAGATCCTTTAACTCCAAATCCAGGGATCACTTTACTATGTCTCCCTTCTAGTTGTCCTTAAACTGGTATTCACATTTTGTATCAGTTATCTATTGGGTAAAGTTTTACATTCTTTTTTTGAAATTCAGTCTGATGCCACCCTACATTTTCAGCCATATATCATGGTATTCTCCTCCATATACTCTATGCTTTCCCCATCTCCCGTACACTCACTGTCCATCTTTCAACTTTGTCTCTTTCTTCATCTTTCTTTATCTCTTTCTCTGTTGCTTATGCCTGGAAAGTTCTACCTCTCTCATTCTGCTCCTCCTTTCAATTCTGGGCCCAGATTATTGATCACATGCAATACTTGTACACAGTGTATTACTAACTCAATAACGTACTCATTCACCGGAATGTCATAGTCTGGGCAAGAAGTGCTTTTCATCTATGATTTTTTCACTTACATGAAATGTTTAATCAGGAAGCTGTGGTTACTACTCCTATAGGATTTCCTGGGCTTGATGCAATTAACATAATGTTATGTATAAACACATCCATTTATGGAACTTCACCATCTATCACATGGCTTTTTAACTTTAGCTATGAACTTTTAAAATATTTTGATAACTATATTTCACCATAATTGGTTTCCTTTCTAACTCTATTTATTAATTTTATATATTTAAAGGATTTCTGGGAAGGTATCTGTCCATAAGTTTCACAAATGTCAAAATAATAAATGACACAAAAATAGTTAAAAAGCCCCTGATTTATAGGCAATCCCTCTTCCATCATTCTCTGAGGACAACCCCCATGGCAAAGCCCTGGGGGGCACACGTTTGATGAGCATAATCTCTTTGTGTTATGCTCCCATTTGATACTAAAATTCAGAAGATCATTGAACAAAATTATCTCTGCAATTGTAGTCAAAAAAAATAGTCATTCTGATATGATCTTAACAAGGATTGGGGGAGGGCTTTTAATGATGCATTTTGCTCAACTGATACAAACGTTTTAATTTATTATCGAGAAACAATGCAGTGAGATCTTGTATTTTCCATATCTTTCAGTCAGTTATGTGACTCTGACGATATGGTTTTTTATAGAAAGGTATCTTCAGAAGCCTAACTATTCCTTCCTTGTTCTCATCAAGAGCACCCTTGATATATGTGTTGGTTGTGCTGATAAAATTTTTGTAGAAATGAAAAAGTGGACATCTGAGTTGATAGTATCTGGTACTCTCTAATCAACTCAGTTTGCTTTCTCTTGTTTCTAATAATCCTGGAATGTTTTCCATTTAATTGCTATTGTCCTCTCTTTGAAATATCAATTCCTCATCCCCTTAAAAAATGGTTAACGTTGGGTAACCTTCAAAACAGATTTCTTCTGTGTGTCTGGTCCAGCCTCTTTCAGATTTAATCTTCTTAAACACCATTTCCACTTCTTGATATTACAGTGTAGTGTAGTCATTTCACTGACATGATTACTATAAACAATGACAACTTTGTTTTATCTTGTACCTATTTGTTACTCTACTTTTAATTTCATCTAACAATTCTCTTGGCCTATTACAACACATTTAAATTTTGTGTCCATATGAGGAGCATTCAGGATCATGATTCTGGAAGCTTATTGCTCACAGTCAGGCAAGTGTGTAGCTCCCCAGCTCTAGGGTTCCATGGGAGCATGATAAAAAAGCTTGGGATTATAGTGGGATATGTACTGAAGAGCAAAAATCTCTTGGGTTTCCACTTATTTCATTATTTCTGCTATGTAGATTCACAGGGACTAAGTGGGAGGAGGACCTTTGGGAAAGTCAATCAATAGTTGATTTGAACTATGTGTCCACACCCTCCTCCCCTTTATCAACCAAAAAGGCATTGTGATTAGGACAGTTTACCCACATTGCATACATGGATTAAATAAAGTTGGCTAAACTGATTATAATCAGGAAAGCTGTTCATGCTTCACCTAAATGAAGTGGACTAAACCAATACTGGATATATGGGACTTCATGGTACATTTGGAGACAAATCAATGGTCAAACCTGGAGTCATTTCTGTCAGCTAGAGCTTAGTAATATGGCAATGCTCAAAATCAAGGCTTTGTCTGACTTGAATTCATGCCGTTCTTAAGCAATTATGTTTGAGAAGCAGCCGGGACTAAGGGATGGCAGGCCAATCAGGGAATGAGGAAGGTGCCCATTCCGGTTCTGACCGTGACACATACTAGTTATTTGAACACAGACAAATCCCGTAACCTCCCAATACACCCAGGCAACTTTAAGGCTGTAAATTACCGGCAGTTGCTGATTTCGATCAGTGGAAATTTCTCACTGGGAGTTCTTTTATTAGTATTTCACTTGTGTAGTGATAATTATACCCCACTGCAGGGGTTCTTACCTTTCCCATTCATCATGGTTCCCTTTAGAACTCTGGTGAAGTCTCCCTATGCAGAATAATAACTTTAAGTGCATAAAATAAAGTACGCAGAACTGCCAACCAAAGGTTAAAGTAAAGATGTCATTGTTTTCCCATTCAAGTTTATGGACCTTCTGACATTTATATGTGTATCTTTTTTTTGGGGGGGGGGGGGTTGTGTCAGTTGATTCCAAGTTAAGAACTCCTGCCCTACTTTGTGTCTTATTGGAATGGGATGTTGGGGTCAGATTGTAAAGAGCTTCTAGAAAGACTTCATATTGATCCTAATCAAAATTCACTTCGAGTGGAATCATTTCATAGTAGAAAGCTACTCTATGTATCTATTTGGAGCCAAAGGAACTTCATCTATATTCATTGTCCTTTTGTTGTTGTTCAGGCTCGTCCAACTCTTTGTGACCCCATTTGGGGTTTTCTTGGCAAAGATAGCGGAGTGGTTTGCCATTTCCTTTTCTGGCTCATTTTACAGATGAGAAAACTGAAGCAAACAGGGTTAAGTTACTTGCCCAGGGTCACACAGCTGGTGTCTGAGATCAGATTTGAACTTAGAGAGATGAGTCTTTCTGACTCCAGGTCTAACATTCTATCTATTGTCCCACTTAGCTGTCCTCTGTTGACTCTTGGGGTTTTTTTTAAAGGTAAAGGGATTGTTAAAGCTTGCACCCCATGTTCCCATGAAATACTGTTAGCTTCATAAAAGGACACAGGAAGAATGAGCTTGTTAAATCATGCAACTTGCTCAGCTTTCTACTGGAACTGGCACACAATGGGTCGTGGGAGGAATGTTGATTGCCAGCAGTCCACAGGTGCATGGGGGAAAGGATTCACCCAAACCCCAGGGGCCCTTGGTATAAATACTTGATTCACCTGCCAAATTACTGCAAACCTGCCAAGTCCCTAGACTCTAAAAACCTGGCTCAACCCAAAAAGCAGCCTCTTCTTCCCAGCTGTAGGAAGGTCCACAACAGTCAAAAAGAAGGCATAGTAGGTCAAGTCTGCCCTTCAAATAGTCCCAGGGAAAACATTTGTACCTTTGGGCCAGAATCCACTAAACTTTATAAGGGCAATAAAGATAACTCCAAAGCATCAGGGTGTAGGCCTTCTCTTCAAAACTGGAATTGGGAGAGGATTAAATCAAGCTTCCATATCAGAGAAACCCCAAGCCTTTTTCAACAGGGGGAGGCACAGTTACACACCATAAACTTTTTTTTTTGAGGGCAGAAAGGGCAATTTTGGTTAAGTGACTTGCCCAAGGTCGCACAGCTAGTAAGTATTAAGTTTCTGAGGCCAGTTTTGAACTCAAGTCTTTCTGACTCCAGGGCCAGTGCTCTGTTCACCATGCCATCTAGCCACCCCCTACTATAAACTCTTAATGAATTATTTTCAAAGCTCAATGCCATTCCATTATTGGCCTAATATTATCCCTAAATAGAGCTGCATTATAGGGAGGATTGACTTCATTTTTGGCAATGTTTGAACTCAGCACACGGCATGAATCAAACCAGTTAGAAAGAACATAAATTACATTTGACTCTAATAAAGTGTGAGTTTGGATCCTATCCATTTTCATTAATTTTGGGAAGTGGGCAGAGCTGGAAAGTAGGCCAAGTGTTACTCTTAAATATGGAATTTTATGTATTTGCATAGTACACGTTTTTTATTTTACTAAAAAAAATGGTCATTAAATTAAATCTCATTTCAAAAATATAATTGTGGGAAAAGTGAACTGTTTGGAAAAATTCAGATTTGTCCAAACTCTTAAGGGCAGAGAATCCAGAATTTTCTCAAAGTTTGGAGTAACAGAGAGACCACTGGATTTGGAATCAAAGGTCCCAACTCTGGAACCAAGTTACCTTTGCGTGACTTGGAGCAAGTTACTTCCCTTTTCGGGCCTCTATTTCCTCATCTGTAAAATGAGAATTAGCAACCATGATTCCAGGAAACTGGTGATAAAGTTCACTATCCATCACCTGCCAGAGAAGTGATTGAGACTGAGACAAAACCCTCATAGCAAATATAGTGTTTGTGGGGATTTGTTTTGCTTGACTATATATTTGTTATGAGGGTTTTGTTTTCCTTGGCCACTGCCACAACTCCAGTACCTGAGGGATTAGATTGGGGGATAGGAAGGAAAAACAGATTTTTGTTAATTGAAAAAAGAATTAAGTTAATTTTTTAAAAACAAAATGAGGGTTGAAGTAAATAAACACAATGTTTCTTCCCAATACTAAATCTTTGGTCTTATGAGACCTCATTTCTACAAACCTATATAACACTTCAATAGGAAATTTTCCAAGTATTGATTGGTCTACATTGCGATGTATCTACTACTCAGAATGACTTTGTAGCATTTAACTTATCACAGTGTTTTTGCATGGCAGATTCTAAGTAATATTAATGTATTTCTCTCAGTAAGTTGTGATTCTCCTCCCTGAATAAAAATCATTTTATGTATTTCAGTAAGAATCTTGTGCTTTTAACTATGTACCTTGTAACCACTGGTTTCTTGCCTACCAGAATCTGCTCATTTTTATCTTGATTCTACTCCAGAACAAATAAATGATTTGAACTAGGATTGAGGAAGAGACTGCTCATGGGAATTTACTCCAATGCCACAGTGCTTTGATAATTGATTAGGATCAATTTGTTCTTCATTCTTCATTTTTGAAGAGAACCAAAAACATTATGGGCTGATGTGTTGACTTGGAAGTGCGGCAGAATTGCACAAAGTCAACAGTCTCATTCTCTTTTCCTGAGTCATTGAAGTCCAATGCCAAGACAAAAGTCAGGATTACTGGCTGTGGCCCAGGATGCAGTGGGTAACCTTGGCATCATAGATAACTGACCAAGATCTCAGCTCTCCACATCACCTGCTTCAGCTGCCTTCATGGCCGCTGTAACAAATTGTTTTCATCTCCTCATTCCACCAGGGTAAGTCTGAACATGCTTGGGGTAGATACTCCCCTAACTCACCAATGGCTTTGAGACCTGTTGGTTTCCCTCAACTTGTTGTAGCCTGTCAGCCAAAATGATTTTATTGCGATGTGGTTGCTGGGCATGCTACAGCTTCTTAGAACCATAGGTGAGACTTGGGTAACAGGTGGAGACTAAAGGAGGATAAGCAACCCTGAAAAAGGATTAGCAAGTGCTCACATCAGAAGTTCTAGTTCTCCATGAACACCCCATACACCTAGGATGTTAGGCACAGATGGATCTTTAGAGATATTTTAATCCATATGTCTCAATTAACAAATTAGGAAACTAAGACCAGAGAAGTTGCCCGAGTTGACACAGCTAGTGAGTGGTAGAGGTGATGACTTCTCAGGGATGGCGATAATAATTCACATGAATGGAACATCGAAAAACTTTGCACCAATTGCTTCTAAATTATTGATTAGAATCTAGATCAAAGTAGACAACCACAGGAAGCATGGGCAAATCTTCTGAGTGATGCCCAAACCAATTTAAGATGTAATTGGGAAATATTTAACAAAATTTATTTTTAAAATGATACAAAACATAAAATGTTAAATTGTGGTTTTCTATGTCAATATGGCAGCCTTAGGGATCATTGGGATAATTTTCTATTTATATATGACAACACTGGTCTAGAATATTTCCTAGGTGTCTTCCAACTCAGAGATTTTGTTATATCAAATCTTGGCATTTAATCCCACCCCTTTTCTACTGCATCACACCACCTCCCTGTTTCTCCCTCTACAGACAGTCAGTCTTTGTTGCTACTCAGTTTACCTGTCATAAGCCCATGTCACTGTCTATACATTAATTTATTATAAATACATTTTCCCAAGAAGTTCAGACTATCACAACAGATCAAAACAGTGACCTACATCAACAACTGGGTAGAGGATGGATTAGAGAAGGAAGAGATTGAAGCAAGGAGACCAATAAGCAGGCTATTGCAAATGTCTAGGTGAGAGTCAATGAGGGTTTAAGTTAGAATCCCTGTGGAAGCAGAGAGGTGCTGTGAAGGCAGAATCAGCAATACTTGGTGACTGAATATATAAAGTAAGGCATATTTAAGAGTCCATGACTATTCTAAACATTGTGTGAAGGATGATAAAGTCACTATCTAAATCAAGTAATTGACCAATTCATTGTTCCTGAAGTCAATCTGCAAAGAGTTGATCCAGCTTACTGTGAAGACACAGGTATAGAGAAGAACATCAAAAATTAACCACAACACTGACTCAGTTTCCCTTGAAGATCTCTGATCCAGTAGTTTGCAGGCCATAGCAAGAGAAACAATCAAGTTTTAGTTTAAAGAGCTACCATCAGGAAATCTCGCTAAAAGCTAATGTCTCACTGGAGCAGGTTTCTCAGCATATTGCTCAGTCTTTTAGGAGGATTTTTTTTATTCCACTTGGATTCCAACATGTATTTTTGGGGTGTTAAGCAAATGACATATGGATGTGAAAGTTCAGTGTTAAATTAGATACCCACATATATCACTAATAGTCAAAACTTCCTGAATCCTTCTCGAAAAGGATAACCTTCCTGTTCCTGTAATTTTGATGATTTTCTAATTTCCTTAGTGTTTTAATTACAAGGAGAATGGTTATTACAGTCTTCAAAATTCCTTTGGTTCCTGCTAATGTTAGGGACACTTAATTTAAGGGTCTTTCAAGAAAAGCTGATATTGTTGTGCTTAACAAATGATGACCAATGTAGAGCTAATAATGTTAAAACTATTAGTGTTCTTCTACCCATGAAAATCCGTTGTTTGTGACTCAAAGTGGCAATTCTCCTTTATGGACTACACGCGTTTATATGGGCAAGATTAGTCTGATTAGCAAGATTAGCAAAAACAATTATTTCACAAAATTCAAAGCAATGAACCAGTTAATGAAAAAATATTTACACACAATAACAGGACCTTCTGACTCATTATCCACTTTGTTTCCTTCTGCTCGCTGCCTTCTTCCCTCATGGATGAGTTCCTCCCAGAACCTTTATTTTGAAGAAAGATAAGACGTGTTTCATTCTCCAGACTTTTCACCATGCCCCTGCTAGGGGCCCCATGCCTCCATATGTCCCCTTCTGCTTCTCAGCTCTCTTCTATGAGTTTAATTCCCCCTGTTAGAATCCAAGCTTGTAAGAGCAGGAACTATTGCCTACACGATGTTCCCAGTACTTCGCATATAGTAAAAAAGCACGTAGTATAAAAAAAAAAAGAACTTCTTTTTTGTTTGTTTATTGCCTCACTTACTAGACTGTAAGCTGTTTGAGAGCAGAAACCTTTGCCTCCTTTTATATCCTAAGTACTTAGCATAATGCTTGCCATATAGCAGGCACTTAATAAATGTTTACTGATAAGGATTGATTGACTTGATTGATTGAAAGCAAAGTAAATCTTTTTTTTATACAAATACAATTACTAAAAAATAGTAACAGATTTGGGTAATAGGATAATGACATATAATTTCTCCACTTTCTCCTTTTGGAAAAGAAGAAAGTTTGTTTTAGATGCAGAAACATAAGCTTCTAGAACCTGATTTTAGGATTGAAGATCACCTGATAGCCCTCAAGATCCCCTTTGCCAGGCAAAGTAGAAAGTTAACAATGTTTCAAAGACAGAAACACTTTTCATTCAAGATTTGAGAGATCCAGGAAAGGAAATAGTCAATGAGTATTAATTAACCACTTCCTATGTAAGCAAAGTTATGCTTATACTATGGGAGATAAAGAGGTATGACCTTAACTCCTACCTTCTAGCAGTTTACAGTCTCTTGAAGAAAAATCATTTACACATATGAACAAACAATGAACAATATAAGACAGCATATAATGAAGAACTAAACTGTAGGAGCCTTAAATGCCTTACATCTCAAACACTATGTAGAAATACCCCCTTATTTTTACCAAGAAATTGTCACACATTTTTATAAAACAATCTACAAAAAATAATATTCTTAGTTCATATTATGCAAATATTATTAAGAATTTTTTTCAATTTCTATAGCATGAAAATCTCATCAACCATAAGTGCTTACCAGCCTCGAACCTTTGACTCAATTCCACATTCATATCTTAGTAATGTACTACAGTATAGAAAATGAATCCAAGTATTGTAAGAATTCTGGTTTATCCACTGTCCACTATTTAAAAGTCTCTTTTTACATATTAATTTCAATAATAATTCATATAAAACATGACATCTTCTAGGGAGACAGTTTAACTAGGCTATAAGTCTGACTAGGCATACACTTCATTTTGGCTTTAAAATAAAAAAGAAAGCCATAGTAAAATATTATATTCGTCATTTGATAGACATAGAAACCATGAGGGTATATGACTCCATTAAAATACATTAAACAGTTCTTCATTTCACAGAAAGTCTCCAATAATATCAAAATACTATTTGTACTCAATGTAAAATCCTTGAAGTATCAATGAAGAATAAAAACAGTAGGGTTTGAATTTGAAACCCAAAATTCAGATTGAACCAGTAGATTGTTGGCTAAATTATATTATGTATTCTATTATTTTCTCAAATACAGCCTAAGTTTTTTTTATTTTGTTGTTCTTGCTTGACATAGAATAGCACTAAATTTTGTTAGAGATTATGTGGATTATAGATAAAATTTTGCATTCTTTTGTTATTTATATGCCTTGAGTTAAATCCTCCCTGCCTTACAGATATAAATCCAACTTGGCCATACAAAGTAATTTTCTCTGGGTTTATGGCTATAGTATTCTTACTATTATCTCATGATCTTTGTAGCATAGGTATTAGTGTTCTTTAAACGTCTAAAAAAAGTCACTTATAGATGCATCCAGACGACTTTCACCTTCACTACTATACCCACCCACCTCCAAACCCACCCCCCCATTCCCCTACATTCACACTCTTCTGTAGTTCATTTGCGCTTGCTTTAAGTTCTGTGACATTTGGCCATTTAAGATTTTTATTTCCTATTTGTTTTTTTGTCTTGTTTTGGGAGATAATCATCCATTTCATTTAAGTTCTCTATTTTACTGGCATAAAATTATGCATAGATTTAATTTCTGATCTCTTAAAAATGTCCTCTTTTCACTGTGAATTCATCTTTATTTTTAAAGTCTAGGTAATGGTTCGTAAGTTTTAACTGAATTTTGGTAGTCTTTTTAAAATTTAATTTTGTTTTAATTGTATATTATCTATACTTGCAATATTATCTATTTCACCTCTAATTTTCAAGTTTCAGTTTATTGTGCTGTCTAGGAGTTGTTGAATAGTTGCCTTGCAATTTATTTTAACTGAATACTCAGTTCATTAATCTTATCTTTAATTTTTATTAATATATATTTTGAAGATATAAATCTTCCGCCTAGAACTTCAACTAACTCTACCTAAAGCTTTGGTATGCTGAGAAGTTACAATTCTTCTTTATTACTACAATTTGTTCTTTGACCCAGTTATTATTCAGAATGTTGTTACTTACTCTCCATGTAGGTCGGTGTATTTTGCTCAATATTTCCTGAATTGAGCACTATTTTATTGAAGTACCATCTGTAAAGCATGTGTCAAATATTTTTGCTGTTTTGCATTGATGATTTCTTTAATCCTTAGCACATAATCTACTTTCTAAAAGTATTGCATGTAAAAACAATTTTTAACATTCATTTTTCAAAATTTTGAATTCTGTATTATCTCCCTCCTTCCCTCCTGTCATCATTAAGAAGGCAAGAAATTTGATATAGATTATACTTATACAAAACATATGTTAGTCACGTTGTGAAAAAACAAACACAGACAAAAAAAAGAAAACCCACCAAGAAAGTGAAAAATAGTATGCTTTGATCTGCAGTCAGACTCCATTCATCTTTCTCTGAAGGTAGGTAGTATTTTTCACCATGAATCCTTTGGAATTGTCTTGGATCATTGTATTGCTGAGAATAGCTAAGTCATTCTCAGTTAATTGTTTTATAGTACTGCTATTACTATGTACAGTGTCCTACTGGTTCTACTCACTTTACTCTGTATCAGTATCATGTAATTCTTATCAGGTTTTTCTGCTCTAACTACTAATCTCCCTCTCTTCCTTTTAAGTGACAACTTAAATTCCATCTTCTACAGGAAGCTTTCCCTTACCTCTCTCAATCCCAGTGCCTTCCCTCTGTTAAATATTTCCTATTTATCCTAAATATAGGTTGCTTTGTATGCATCTGTTTGCATGTTGTCTCCCCCGTTAGACTGTAAATTCCTTAAAGGCAGAGATTGTGTTTTGTCTCTTTTTGGATCCCCAGTGCTTATCAGAATTCCTGGCATATGGCAGGCACTTAGCAAAAGTTGATTGATTGATAATGTGGAAATAAATGACTTCATATCTATAATGGGTATCATAGTTCTTTCCTTCTCAATTGATGAAGAACAGAATTGAGGCAAGTAAAGAATTTATAACTGAAAATAAAAATCAGAAAAGAAATTTTAAAAGAGAAAGAAAGAAATTGTAAGGTCAGTTGAAGTCAGCTGAGTTTATACCCTACATTTTCTTGGTATAGAAATCCCTTTCCCTCCCACCTGCTTTGTACTGCTGGGTACCCCTTCCCACTCCACATACTCCTGTTTTCTCTATTGTCCCAGCTGGGGACAAGTTCAAAGTTCAGTTATCAAAGCAGGGTGAATAGCAGGGGTGTGGTCAGGTTAAGTCAAAGTTGAAAGGAGTCTTGAAGAGAAGAGAACAGAAGCCACCACATCCAAAGCTCAAAATGTGGGTCTGTCTGGATTATCGTACTGGGAGCAGCAAATGATGAGCACAGCTTGTGGGAGGGCTTAGATTGTACAGTTCTATATTGTGCTGTTTGTTTGTTTGTTTGTTTTTTATAAGGCCTTACATTGTTGAGAAATGGTTCACCTCTTATAAATTACTTTATTTAACCTGCTTTTTTGTTCTGAGCTAGTAGACGGTTAGTGTATTTAGGACAGATGATGGTATCTTCTTACTCTTCCATCTTGCTAGAAGTCAGACTGACCTTTATGCTTGGTTAAAACTTGAATACCAAGTATATCCAAGATTGATTTAATGAAAACAAGAAAGATTCTGCTATTAACACGGCCATGATGAAGATAAATGAAGCAAGAACAGAAAGGATTCCGAAAAGGTTTCCTTCCCTGGGCTTTCTGGAGCCCTTTATGTATATACAGGCAAACACATAAATACACACATGCACACACATGTATGCATTTCTATTTAGATACAAACAACACATACTACCTGTATGCATGTAGATGTGCATCTGTGTGTTTATGTATGTTCATTCTTTACACTTGTATATATACACATTTATATAATACAGATATGCACATGCACTTCTGTATATACATATGCAAGCATATGGATATCCTCATATATACACATACACGTACACACATGTGTGTATGTTTGTTTATGTAGTACAGGTGCCTATGCATGCATATGCATATATATGAAAGTAAATAGGTCTATCAGGCATATGCACATATCAACACATGCATGCTTATGCATATGTAAGCATATGTATAATGTGTGAAGTACTTGTGTATAAATATATTTCTATTTAAAGATATGTATTTCTATGTAGACATATAGACAGTGCACATGCATGTATAATGCATGTTTGTAAACATATGTACACATATTAGAACTAAGGAACAATGACTTTGAATTTTTTTTATGTGTATGATACCACCATGCCATGGTAGTTGAATCCCACTGTCTAGAAATAGCAATGGCATTTAAAGCCTCGAGTCTGTTCATAATTATGATTAAAAACCCAGTGCTATTACTAAAATTACTTTTCAGTAGGCTTTGTATTCATATAAGTTGGCCAATTGAAGTACCCTTTCTAGGTTATCAAAAAAATGTTCCTAAGGTTACGACGCTTTGTGTTTGTGGTATAAAATTTATCTCTGTTTCTTTCCCTTCTTGCTCATTTGTTTTGCCTCTTTTTTATTGACTATCTTTTCCCCTTTCTTGTATTACTTCTGTTTTTCATTTGTGGTAAGGAAATCAATAATTAGGCTATAACAGGAACCCAAAGAAAGGATTGTTTAATGAAGGGGGAAAACCACATTATTTCCATTTTCTTTTATTCCAGAAGTCTTCAGTTGCATTTCTCAAGTGTAATTTTATCAGGGAACTTGATATCAATAATGTTGCCATTCAGATTTTCAGTCTGATAGGGTTTCATAGAGGCTACATTTGGCATTGTGCTTCCCTTGAGTTTGAATCCATATCTACTTGGAGGCAAACAAAACCTGTAATCAGTGTGCTGTAAATTTGCCAGGAGACCACAGAGCGTGGAGGAACAGCCGTGTCAATTTGCTGAGGGAAGGCAAATTTATGACAAGTTGATTAAAGTTCTGGGAACCTCTTGTATCAGCCAGGTTCCCTGGGGAACTCAGGGGCCACTGAGTTCACCCTCATATGGAATGTGTATATGACTGCTACAAAGACACACGTCACACTCTTCTTGTGGCCTCTATTGTGGCTTGAGGAATACTATTGTGCCCAAAGCATGGCGTGTCACAGGACTCTCTTTGATCCCTCTTCCCATGTTCCCAGGTCCTAGTAGTCAGGAAATGGAAAGGGGAGAGTGTGCTACACAAAGGAGTCATGGGAAATCTCTCTCTCTCTGTCTCTGTCTTTCTCTCTCTTAACCTATCTACCTATCTATACACACATACATATATACACACACACAGATACACATACACATATATATGTGTGTTTATGTGTATGTGTCTATATATAGGTGTGTTATATGTATATTGTATGTATTTATGACACACACATAATGCATATGCATATATGTTTATTAGATATATGTTTTATTCTTTTTCCCTTTCATGATATATAATGTTGGAAGAACTTTCCAGAGAAAGATTAGCTTTGACAGATATTTTGCAAATTCCCATGCAAAAGTGCTCAAATTTTTCTTCCATAAAATGAGGCAGTTATATTAAATGTTCTCTGAGATCCCTTCTGACTCTGGCATTCCACAAAACTATTTCTTTTTTAAAATCATTAATATCTTTTGTTTTAACATGATCTAAATTTCTTCCTGTATTCCTCCCCCACCCCATCTCAGAAAGAAAATCAGCAAAGCTAAGCAATATATGTTGAAAAATTTTTCCGTACAAGAAATGTTCCAGAACTCCATCCATGATGCTATCCTATATAGGTGGGCATATTTGGGGGGAGAGTATTCAATAGTAATGACTTCTTTTTAATTCTCCCCTTATTCTCTCAGATGTATTTATTTTATAGGTTCCTAGAGAGTGCTTTGTACCTGCACAATCTTAGTGTATAAGTATAATGAAATAAAAACTCAACGGCAATATTTCTGCTGTATAGGAATTGTCACAAATAAAATAGGATTGTAAAATGTCCCACTAAGCTGGGCTAACTTAAAAAGATGAGATTTGTACCATTCCCAATTTCCACCACACTGGGATCTGGCCCACTCGCTTCTCTTCTTCCAAGCCCAGGTCAAGAAGAGAACTTCAAAAAGAGGAACATCTAGAGATGATCTAGGGAGAAGCCCCTGCCTGGAGTTCCCCAAAATATGCATCTATGAATCGCGACCAGATTTCCGGGGACTCTATGTCCTGCCAGTCTGCTCTTAATAGACAAAATGATCTCAAAGAAAGTTTTAATGAGAGTTTACTGTCCTTCATGTACAAAGATGACACCATTGACACATCACAAATTGGTGTTTATTTTAATTTTTTTTCATAATCAGTGTCTTTTTTCTTTTGCAGATCCATTCACAATCTCTTCCCATCTCCCTGAGGCTGGTTGATAAGGCATTAAACTCCTCGTAAAGCTCTCTTTTATGGAGAGTTAACAGCCCTCCAGGTGATTCCATTTTCCATCAGCAGCTCTACTTGGCTTCAGCTCCATGGAACACCATGCACCTGTACTAGGGACCCCATAGTGGCTACCCTCTCGACTTTTCAACTTCCTTTTGTGTGGTGTCATCTTTCCCCACTCTTATTCGTTTCCTCAGCACTTAGCACAGTGCCTGGAATATAGTAGACCATTAGTAAATGTTCACTGAATTAAGCTGAATTGAATTGCTAGAATTATAGGATTTAGAGCCCAGATAGGACGTTGGAGACCACTGGATAGAGCACTGGGCCAGGTCAGGGAGATGCCTCTTTCAGATCTGAAATCCAACCTTAGACACTTACTAGCTGTGTGACTCTGGGCAAGTCCTTTCATCCTGTTTGCCTCAGCTTCCTCACCTGTAAAATGAGCTGGAGCAGGAAAAATTGACAAACCGCTCCGGTATCTTTGCCGAGAAAACCCCAAATGGGGTTATGAAGAATCAGACACAACTGAAATAACCAAACAGCAACAATAAAAATGGTGCAAGGTGCCTAGAATGTATAAACTAAAAACAAGACAATCTCTGCCTTCAAGAAGCTTACATTCTCCATTCTTGTATTCCAAGCTTTCCCCAGGGACAAAGGGTGGCCTGACTCTGTGCAGCTTCTTCAGACAGAAGGCATACCTGCAGAGCCCAGAGAAAGGGCAGCTATTCAAGTTCTATTATGAGCACAATCTATCCCAAGAGCTGTGAATCTAAAGATGAAAACGTTCTTGCCCTCAAGGAGAATATGATCTAATTGAAAACACATACTCAGGAAAGAGTAAACTGTGAAGTGTCACACATCACAACCTGGATAGTAACAGCTAACACATGGAAGGTGCTTACTGTGTGCCAGGCGCTGTTTCCTCTCCTAATTTGCTCCAGCTGTCACTTCATCAAAAGTTTGGAGCTTGAAGGAATGTTAGAAGTCACAAAGTCCAGCTTCCTCATTTCACAGGTAAGGAAATAGATGAGCCCAGAGGTGTTTCCTCAGGGTTACCCCCAAGGTCTGAATATGCAGATCCTTTGACTCCAGACTCAGTGTTTATTCCCCTCACCATGGGGGCCCCCCGCCTTTATATTTAGGGCAAGGAAACTGAAGCCCAGAGGAAAAAAAAAAACAATGACTTGCTTAAGGCCACATATTCCTATTGTTGTTGAGTTGCTATTGGGTCTGACTCTTTGTGATCCCATTTGGGGTTTTCTTGGCAAAGATAGTGACTGGTTTTTTCCATTTCCTTCTCCAGCTCATTTTACAGATGAGGAAACTGAGGCAAACAGGATTAAGTGACTTGCCCAAGGTCACACAGCTAATACGTGTCTGAGGTCACATTTGAACTCAGGTCTTCTTGACTGCAGGTCCAATGATCTATCCACTGCACTAGCTAGATTATTTAGACATGGCAATAAATTAAAGCATCATTTATCTCAAGAGGCATCCATGAGCTGATTTTGTTCCATTTTTAGGACGTTTCTATGAATTGAGGGATAATTCTGGGCTATAACAACACTGAACTAGAGTGTTTTGGCTATGGTCCCCTAATGTGGTCAGCAATAACTACAGCAGCTGCAATTCCTAAAAAAGCACCCGGGTGTATTTGTTCCGTAATGACTCAGCAGCAAAAGCAGCAAAGTGAGGTCCACCACAAGTTCTATCCCCAAAGAACTTCCCTTCTGTGAAACTTCTCCTGTGTAATCTGATAGGCCATAATCCCCAACTCCCATGCTAGCAGAGACACCAGGAACTGCAATTTTCTCCTTTGGAGAAAATGTTTGTTCATCTTGTTCTGTCATTTTTTTCAATCATGTCCAACTCTTAGTGACCCCATTTGGGGTTTTCTTGGCAAAGATAATGGAACAATTTGGCATTTCCTTGTCTACCTCATTTGACAGACGAAGAAACTGAGGCAAAGTGTTAATTGACTTTCCCAGGGTCACACAGCTGATAAGTGTCTAAAGTTATATTTGAACTCAGGAAGATGAGTCCTCCTGACTCCAGGCCCTGCACTCTATCCACTGTGCCACTTAGCTTTCCTGGGGGTAATGATACTGCTCTTTAACGGGCCCTGTCACATACAAGGCTTGAAGGAAATTCAATCAAATAATGAGATTCTGGAACTAAGTGTGTCCATGATGCTGGAGGAAGGATTCTGAGCAGTTCACTACTTTATCCTTCTCAAAACACAGCTACTTCCCCAGAGTTCTGCAAAGGAACCCACATGAACGCAACAAAGTCCGATTATAAAAATATCTGGTAGCGGGATAATTGCAGAAATAAATGTGGAAATCACATGGACACTGAAATTCCACTTATGTCCAGATATTGTCACCAGCTGCTGCGGTGATTAACTATTATTTTTGTTTAATATCAAAGTGGAAGATTCCTGCATGTCCATTCAACAAGCAGCTGTTAAGGATTTCCTACATGCAGAGTGTTGTGCTAAGTGCTGGGGGATAGGGGTGGGGACACAAGGTTTACATGAGATGTAATACCTCCCCTCATAAGACTTAAAGCATAGGAGGACAGCACACAAATGTAAATTATTCTATACGACACAATATTGCATAAGAGTTTTGGTCACTTGCGATATCAAGTACAAATTGCAGATGCAAAAATATCAAATAACCAAACATGGTTTAAAAGGAAAGGTCTCTACCAGCTGAGGAGATCACTGAGGTCTTTACCAACAACTAGGTAACAAGAGCACTGGGCCTTGAGTAAGGAAGGCCTGAGTTCAAATCTGGCCTCAAACACTTACTAGCTGTGAGATTGTGGGCTAGTCACCTAAACTATCAGTTTCTTCATCTGTAAAATGAGCTGAAGAATGAAATGGCAAACTACTTCAGTATCTTTGCCAAGAAAACCCAAAAAGGGGGGCAGATAGGTGGCACAATGAATAGACCACAGGCCCTGGAGTCAGGAGGACCTGAGTTCAAATCCAGCCTCAGACACTTGACACACTAGCTATGTGACCTTGGGTGAGTCACTTAACCCCAATTGTCTTGCCTTCTCCCCTCCTAAAAAGGGGGTCATGAAGAGTCAGACATGACTGAACAACGACAAAGAAGGTGATAAAAGAGTTGAATTTTAAAGGATAGGTAGGAATTGGAGTCAGTCAGTACATGTTTATTAAATGTCTACTATGTTCTAGTCACCGTACTAAGCCCTGGGTTGACAAAGACAGTCCCTGCTCTCAAGGAGCTTCCTGTTTAATTGGGGAGACAAAATAGGGGAGGGAGGAGATGTCAGACATAAGGATCAATGAAAGCCAAGGCATAGAGGTGGGAAGGTGCTAAAAGGGTCCAAGGAATAGAGAAAATTCAGCTAGTTTGAATAGAGAGTCCACAGAAGAAAGAAATACGACATAAAGTGAACATAACAGAGTGGTAGCAGTTGAAGAACAGGCTTCCATAGCAAACAAAAGAGTCTGAGCATGATTCAGTTGGCAAGAGAGAACAGAAGATTTTTGAGCAAGTCAGTGACCTGACAAGATGCATACCTAAATAAAAAAAAAAAGAACAACAACACAAATTCTGGCAGCGATATGAAAGATGTATTGTCAAGGGGAGAGAGTTGAGGTTGGAAGACTCGTTAGCAGACAATCACAATTGTCCAGGCAGGTTCTAACGAGGTTTTAAGCCAGGGTTGTGTCAGACAGAATAAAGATGATGAAGAGGCAAGAGGCAGATGCAAGATATATTTCAGAAATATTTCAGAAATGGGATAGGACTGGGTAACAATGTATAGGAGAAAATGAGCTAGGGGAGAGAATCGGTGATCAATCAATCCATCCACAAGTATTTATTAAACGTCTTCTATCTGCCAGGCACTGTGTTAGGTTCTGGGGTTACCAAGTGCAAAGAAAGAGACAGCCTTGCATTTTAATGAGATGTAATGATAATCTGAGGGACACAAACACGGGAGCCAGGATGAATAAGGGCACCAGCGGCCAAAATTAGGAAGAATAAGGAGGTGTCCCTCCTTCTTGAGAGAAAATGATGAACTAGAGGTGAAAAATCAAGCATACAGTGTATGGATCAGTGATCACTCTATGTATTTGTTCTGTTTGACTTCTTGTGGAGTACAAGGGAGGCTGGGGGAGTTTGTCCTCCCTCCCCTAATTCACAGGCGGAGGAATCATGGGGGGAGAAGAAAGAAAAAGGATAGGGAGGCAATAAAAAAGAGAGAGAATCAATGGAGTTTCTTTATTTTTAATGCACAGAGCATGAGAGAACGATTCTCAGAAGGAAACACAGCAAGCAGGGTGGACTTGGAACATGCCAACAGCATCATATGTTTTGTTTTGTTTTGTTTGTAAATTCTATTTAATGGAGATTCAGGGTTTCATGTTGTTTTCCGGTTCTTTAGGTATGGGGGTATACTCCATAGAGTACTGAGCTTCAAGTTAGGAAGACCTAAATTCCACCTTCGCTGTCCGGCCCTAGGCACATCATCTAACGCTCTGGACGTCAGGTTCCTCATTTGTAAAATGAAGAGGTTGGATTCAATGGCCTTCTAAGGTTTTTTCCAGTTCTAAATCTGTAATCCTATAAAATACTGCTTCTTGGTTGGGTGTGTTTGTCAAGTTCAGAATAAAAAAGAAATTTACAAAACTTTAAAAGGGTAAAAGATAGAGGGAGAGCTGGGGAGGTAGAAGTCTAAGAATCGTAATCTCACATTTGCCAGGAACTTCAAAGGCCATAAAGTCCAACTCGTACCTGACACAAGAGACGTTTCTACAATATCTTCGACAAGTGGTCACTCCACTGAAGACCTCCATTAAGAAGAAACACTCTGAGTTCTAAGGAATCACAGTGTAATTTTGTACCACTCTAATAATTAAAAGTTTGGGGGTTTTCCACCTTGATTCAAGTCTTTATGCAACTTGTACCCACTGGTTTCTACTCTGGTTATCAGAGACCATGTGGAACAAGTACCTCTTCCATATGCCAACCTTTCAAAGATGTGAAGCTTACATTCTTCTCTAAGTCTTCTTTTCTCCAGGCTACATATCCTTAGTTCCTCTGAATTATCTTTGGATGGAACATCGTCCAATCTCTTTACCATTCTGGTCATCCTCTTTAGAATGCAGACCAGTATATAGATTTGGCTGGATCAATAAATTTCAGTCTTTTTCAGTCACATCTGATTCTTTGTGACCCCACTTGGAGTTTTTCTGGCAAAGATACTGAATTGGTTTGCCATTTCCTTCTTCTGTTCATTTTATAGATGAGGAAACTGAGGCAAACAGGGTAAGTGACTTGCCCACAGTCACATAGCTAGTAAGTGTCTGAGGCCAAATTTGAACTCAGGAAGATGAGCCTTCCTGACTCTAGGCCCAGCACTCTATTCACTGTGCAACTTAGTTGCCCTGTAGTCAATAAAGGGTACAATAGAAATATTATGAGATGCCTAGTACTGGGTACCATGTCTCTCCCAGCATAACCTAAGATAGCATTAGCCTTGTTGGCTTCCATGTCATAGTGCTCACATTGAGTATGCTCATGTTGAGTTTTCCAGACCTTTTTCATAGGAATTCTTATCTATTCCTATTTCCCCTATTTTGTCTTTGTTGAATTGGTTTGTTGAACCCACATGAAACTTTACAATTATCCTTATCACATTTTGTCTTATTTAATTTGATGCATTGTTCTAAGCTGTTGAGATCTTTTAGAATCCAGATACTGTCATTCAATATGTTGGTTATTCCTCGGAGTACTATGCTATCTTCAAATTTTATAAAATATGTCTTTCTCTGAGTTGTTGATAAAAATGTCATCACAAAGGCAAAGACAGATCCCTGGAATATTTCATTAGAAACCTGCTATTCAGGTCTGGTTATTTAAGAAAAAGATCTTTGGGACAGATTCTATAGGCAATAATAAAACATGGAGTTAATAAGGAGAGATCAGAAGGACTCATACACAGGTGGTGGTAGGGGAATGTGTACATCTGAAGTTGCTTAGCACCCCTGTAGCAAAAGTGGAGAAATCAAATTTTAAAGCCAGTTCAAACACAAGGATTCCTAGGGTTGAGAAAGAAAATTGAGTAAGTCAATTTTTCTTAAGTCCCAATTAGTGAAACATTAAAATGGTCAACCATGAGTCAAGATTGAATAAGAGGCAAATGAAACCATGGTGAGAGGCAGGGGTGAAATAATAAATGCAAAGAGCATAATAGAAAGATTCTCAGAAGGAAACACGGGCAAGCAGGGCAGCTTTGAAACATGCCAACAATATCACAATGATGGATCAAGAAACAAGAGATTACCGTTAGGGGAAAAAAAAGAGTAGCTTTAGTTTCAGTGAGAGAGATAGGTGGAAAGGAAGGAGATTGTGCTTAGAATTCCAAAGTTCAAAGGACTATTGAATCCACATCTTGGAAGTGGTATGATTCCTTAAGTGAAATTTAATGTTGTGGCCATGTTTGAGTGAGACTGGTATGTAATAAACAAGGAAGGTATTGCTGTTGGAGTCTTTGAAGGTTGAAGCATTGAGTGGTCAGCTTGGAAGGGTAGTGGTCATCATGAAGAATAAATTCTCTGAGGTTGATGACAAGATCTGGGGTGGAAAGGAAGACATTACCCAAGTATTAAAGTCATTGTGAAAGTTGGAAAGTTGGCCTGGATTACTGTAAATGACAGCAGCAGTCCCTGGATATCTGCTGACAGAGATGTTAGTATTATAAAACTGGACAAGTCTTTGAGAAATCACTTTATGCTCTAGACAGCACCTCTCTCATATCCTCCAAGACAACTCCAAGAGAATTGGTGGGTTTTTATTTCTGAAGGTTAATAAGGTCTGAGATTCTACAGCTCCTCAGGAAAATAGCTCACAAGTCAGCTCTCCCTTCAGCTCCGTTAGACAATTGTTATTTGTGGTAAGGAGAAACTTTCTCCCAAGGCCTCCCATTGAGCCGATGCAAACATCTGCCTTTACTTTGTGGAGGTGGTGACATTCCTGCTGCCAGTGATCTCTGGAGGGGTCCAAACAGTTCTACTTTTAATGAGCAACGGTTTCCAAATCCACATTAATCGAAAAGATCTTTCTCATAAGAAAAAAAAAACAACATCTTGTTAGCGTTTACAAAGCCTTATTTGTTAGGAGGTCTCTTCTTTGGCTTGCAACTCAGCAAGACAGATGCTGAATGGGGAAGTTCCAAAAGTATCTGTCACCCTGACCCATTTTTTTTTATTACTTCCTCTGCTTTCTCCCAACACAGATGTAGAGAACAAGACAAAAAAGAGGAAATTGGAACGTCCTCCCCAAATATCACTGCGCTCAGCAAGCAGCCTTTTAGGAGCTTCTGACAAGAGCTTGCAAGACCAGAGTACTAGGTCTGCTTTTTCCCTGGGCCCTCCCTCCCAAATCAATATTCACATTCTTCCATAATGGAGAACATTAATTTTACCTTAGATATAGGCCACAATTTCTCCAAAGCCAGAAGGCCTTGGCAAAGTTAAAAGAGCCTACATTTGGAATCACATTACCTAGATTCATACAGATCTTCTGAAGTCAACCTCTGATGGAGAGCTGTGGCCCACAGAAAAGAGAGAGAACAACTCTAATTGGAATTAAGGGGACCAGACCCTGGTCCTAGTTCAGCTACTAACCAGTAGTATGAACTTGGTCAAGTCATGTAACTTTTATAGACCTTGGTGTTCACAGCTGTCCAAAGAGAGAAATGATTGACATGATCTCTGTGATTTTGCCCAACTCTAAAATTGTCTGATTCTGGATTCTAAGATTTAAGAGAGGGTAGATCCCTATTCCCCGGGGGGAATCCAATATGCAGTTCAACAGGGGAGGATTAAATTCCCAGTGCAATTATGATGTGTTACTTAGAACTCATAATGGCTTAGCTGCTTAAATAGACTGTGGGCAATGTATCTCAATGGAATAATTAAGATAACATAACTCTGAAGCATCTGCCATGTGGGCTCAAGATAGATGCCAGAGCAGAGAGACCTGGAAAGGGTAGTATAAGAAATATTTGGCAGAGATATTTAGAAAGGTCTTAGGTATCCCCCACACAGACTCCATTCGACAGCAACAACAACAGCAAAAAACCCAAACTATTTTATACTCATCCACTATGTACAAGCCACCATGTGAGGAGCTTTGGGAGATATAAAGAAGGATGAGATTCATTCCTTGCTCTCCTAGAGCTTACAAATGACATAAAATGTTTACGTGAAGAACTATAGTAAATGCAGTTGCACCCACAAAAATTAAATCTGAGGGTAGCAGGAAAATATAATGATGGCCTAGGATCAGAGGGTCCTGGTGACAATCAGGATTGACTCACACAAAGATTGAATCTTCTTTAATTCTTGCTGCTGCTGGTCAGTCATTTCAGATGTTTTCAGCTCATCAGGATCCCATCTGGGGTTTTCTTGACAAGGATACTGGAGTGGTTTGTCATTTCCTTCTCCAGCCCATTTTACATATGAGGAAACTGAGGCAAAAAGAGTGAAGTGATTTCCCCAGAGTCATTCAGCTAGATAGTGTCTGAGGGCAGGCTTGAACTCAAGCCTTCCTGACTATAGGGGAGCCACTGTGCCACTAGCTGCCTTTCTCTAACACCTGCTAGCCAATTATTCTTGAGCAAGTCACTTAACCTAAGATTCATTTCTTCATCTTTAAAATGAAGATTAATATATAGCTTGGCCTACCCCAAAGAGCTATTGTGAGCAAAATATTTTTTAAACCTTAAAGCACTCTAGAAATGACTATTATTGTCGTATTAAGATGCCCCTGCTATGAATCTCCCCAATCCAACTAAGACACTGCCTGGAACATAGTAGGTAGTTAAATGTTTGTGGAAATGAATCTAATTTGGTCCTAATTCAGCAGGATGTTGCAGAAGGAGATTTTTTTTGTTATTCTGTCATTTTCAGTTGTGTCCAACTGTTTCTGACCCCAGTTGGGATTTTCTTGGCAAAGACACAGGAATAATTTGCCACTCCCTTCTCCAGCTCATTTTACAGATGAGGAAACTGAGGCAAATGGAATTAAGAGACTTTCCTAAGGTTATACAGCTAGTAAGTGTCTGAGGTCAGATTTGAACTCATGAAGATGAGTCTTAAATCTGACTTGGCTTCGAATACTTACTAGGTGTGTGACCTTGGGTAAATCACTTACACTCAATCTGCTTCAGTTTCCTTGTCTATAAAATGGAGATAGTGATAATGAGAATAAAATTATGCAATATTAATAAAGCACTTTGCAAACTTTAAAGCATTCTATAGATGCTAGCCATTATATATTATATATTCTTTCCCTCATTAGAATGTGAGTTCTTCAGAAATAAGAATTATTTTGATCTTTGACTTGTACCCAAACATCTGGCACATAGTAGGCTTTTAATATGTGATTGTTAAATTAATTAATTGATTGGCCTACATTGGGAAGCCTGAAATGTCAGAGTAGAGACAAAAGTATTTCTGAGAACTGGGAAATCCAACTGTTAAAAAAAAAACTGCCCGCCTACCCTCTCCATCCATATTCCACTAATTAGAGATTGTTTGGGGTTAACTAGCAATTTTGTTTAGGACTTTGCAGGCACTGTGCCCTTGAAAATCATCTTTGGCATGCTGCCTCAGGTTGCCAATGACGACCATTCCATGCTGATATGAAAAAGAGAACCACTGTGAACTAAATGAGAGGCACTCTCTTGTAGACATGAGTCAGGGTAAATCAAATCCGTGCAACTGGGAGTTCAACTGTATAATGGAGTGAAAGCTTGTTTCTCTGATTCCTGTTTCCCTCCAGAGTAATTGCCCTAAAGCCCACTCTATTCATGCTAATAACCTTCACCCACCCAATGATGCAACTGAACACTCCAGTTGGAGAGGATAGGTAAGCAAAAGCATGGAGACAGAAAGTTATAGACCATATTGGGAAAAAATGAGTACGCAAGTTTGGCTGAAGACTAGTAGAAGACAATGCTGCTAGGTGGTTGCTTTGAATGCCATGCTTAATGGAGTCTGAACTCCATTAGATTGGAAATTCGATGAGGGCAGGGGTTGTATTTCTTTTTTTTTTTTTGTATTTGTATGCCCAGGGCTTACTTAGCATAGTGCCTGGCACATAGTAGTTGCTTAATAAGTGTTTATTGATGGATTGGTCTAAATGCTGTGAACAATGAAGAAACATCGAAAATTCTGAGCAAGGAAATGACATGGAATTCTGGCGTTGTCCAGTTAGGTCCTCCCTGTCCCAGAGGTGAACAATAAAACAGAGAATGGTCTATTTCCCAACCAGAAACACAGAGACTAGAGCCATTAGAAGACTGAGTGGTAAAAATTAAGGAAATATTCTTTCTCCTGAACTCCCTGGAAAGAAGGAAGGAAGGAAGGAAGGAAGGAAGGAAGGAAGGAAGGAAGGAGAAAACTGGACCCTTCCTACTTTTCAAATCTTCTTATTCTTTACCCTACTTAGATTTTGACAAATTCTACCTTGTATTTAGGGGCAGTTAGGTGGTACAGTGGATAGGCTTATAATCAGGAAGACTCATATTCATGAATTCAAATTTGACCTCAGACACTTACTATCTATGTGACCCTAGGCAAGTCACTTAACCCTTTGCCTCCATTTCTTCATCTGTAAAATGAGCTGGGGAGGGAAAGGACAAACCACTCTAGCATCTTTGCCAAGAAAACCCTAAATTGGGTCGTGAAAAGTCAGATACAACTGAACCACAACAAACCATGAGCCAGCTACGTGGGATATTTGCTGCTCTTCATCCATGACGCTCCATCTCCAGATTCAGTGCAGTCTCCCATGATCAGAATATTCTCCTTCCTTACCTCTGCCTCCTGGCTTCCCCGGACTCCTTCAAGAATCTCCCTAAATCCTATTTTCTGCAAGAGGCCTATCCTGATTCCTTTCCCTTGTCTCCCTACTGCTAGTGCCTTCCCCCTAAGACTACCTCCAACTTATACTACACATCTGATATGTCCACAATTACTTGCATGCTATCTCACTCATTAGAATGTAGGGCAAGGATTATATCTCTGCTTTTTTTTTTAATATCCCCAGTACTTAGCACAATTTCTGGCACATAGTGAGCATATAATATGTGGTCATTGATTAGCTGACTGACTTTGCCCTTTCTTGAGTAATGATGAGCAAGATCACGAGTGCTATGAATTGATTCTCTACTGACCTCTATAGATCCTGGAAGCTATTTCCATCAATCAACAAGCATTTATTAATCACCTATGATCTACCAGGGACTGTCCTAAACTACTTTTCAAGGAAGGATTCAAGAGTAACTTTGCAAAGCCATCAGAAGTGTGAGTTTGAGGAATTCCTTGTGACATACCTAGCCACACACGGGCATCAAAGGAGGAACCAGGCCTTGGGATTTTTGCCGAGTTGCTGGTTGTTGTGGGAGGTGTTGGTGGTTGAACCAGAAAGTTTTCCTCCTGTTACTGTTACTCTAAAAACATGTTTCCTCTTCAGCCCCCAGCCTTGGAGAACAAGGCATGGGCTCAAATTGGCTTTAAAAAAATCATTTTCTGATGTTCTTTACTTTGAACTGAAATTGTAAATTCCATAGGGGTTCTTTCTTTGCTCAAAGAAAATCACCCTCCCCAAGTTGACTCAGCTCAAGCTTCCTTGTTCAGGGAATTCAAAGGGGAAAGAAGGGATAATCATCCTACCATCAGCATGGATTATAGCATTTAGTTAGAAACTCTCTGAATACAAACGCATGATTTCAAAGCAACACTTCAGGTAAGATATAGGTGACCATCCCCCTACCCCCAACCTCTGTTTTCAACAGGAATTCTGCATCTCATTTTCTGCTCAGTGCATCAAGACATGCTTCCCCTGGAGAATACAGAATTCAAATCAGATGAACAGATGCTCACAAATTAAGGCAATCTATCTATTTACCTACAGCAGTCCTGGGGGTGGTTTGGGGAGACAGGGAAGGAAAAAAGATGAGTGAGAGAAAAGAAAGGACTAAAAACAAACCTAATAAAAATCTTTTCCTTTTTTTAGCTATTTGAAAATCAGTCTCAGGAAGACATTTTCATATGAGGAGTGGATTTCTGGTGCACCTAACATTAGATCCTACTTATAAGCAATCACTCAATCTGTGCATAAAGTTCTAAAATGGATAAATTGTCTCAGTCACACTAGTTTTGATGCTCCACATTTTGTTAATAGGTCATTTCTACTGATGCAGTGCTCACATTTCATGACTTTACTCTTTATAATTATGGAGTTTGTCCTTGAGAGTAATCCAGCCAGTAGAACTTATGCAGTCTGAGTCTGATTTTGTAGCTGACAGAGTCCTACAACAGGAGTTATTAATCTAGGGACCACAGGTGAAGGAAGGAAAGAAGGAAGGAAGGAAGGAAGGAAGGAAGGTAAGAAAAGGAGGGAGGAAGGAAGGAAGGGAGGGAAGGAGGGAGGGAGGGAAGAAGAGAGGGAGGGAGGGAGAGAGTGGGGAGGGAGGGGGGAGGAAGGAAAGAAGGAAGGAAGGAAGGAAGGGAGGGAGGGAGGAAGGAAGGTAGGAAGGAAAGAAGGAAAGTAGGAAGGAAGGAAGGAAGGAAAAAAGGAAATGAGCATTTATTAAAGTGTCTACTATATACTGGCACTGTGCTAAGCAATGATAATAATAATGACAATACCTATATCTAACATTTATACAGTGCTTACTAAGTTCCAGGCACTATGCTATGAGCTTGACAATTATCTCATCTGGTTTTCTCAAAAACCCTAAGAAGTAGTTGCTATCATTTCCCTCATTTTTTAAAATTAATTAATTTATTTTCTTGCTTACATCATTCATTTCCATGAGATTTTGAGTTAGAAATTTTCTCCTCATCTTTCTCCTACCCACCTCCTCAAAACAGCCATCCCACTGTATAGCCCTTCCCCCAATCTGCTCTCTCCTATGTCCTCCCCCTCGCCCCTCTAACTTTCCAGTAGGGCAGGATGGGTCTCCCTACCCCAGTGCCTGTATATCTTAATTCCCAGATGCATTGTAGTTATTAACAATAATAATAATATATATATACATACATATATATTTTTAACATTTGATTATAGAACTTTAAATTCTAGATTCTTTCCCTTCCTCCCTCATCACCCAACCCCACTGGAAAGACAAGCAATTCAACACAGGCTATACATGTGTAGTTACATAGAACATCTCCACAATGAACATATTGTGAGAGATTGATTATATGTCCCTCCTTCCTATACCACCCCCCTACCTTGTTCTACTCTCTATCCTGTCCCTGTCCCTTTACTGAAGTGTGAACTTCCAGCAACCCTACCCCCCATCCTGCCCTCCCCTCCATCATCCCACCTCTCATCTCCATACCCCCTACTTTCCTGTGTGGCAAGATACCCAGTTTAGAGTTTATGTCATTCTTTCCCTAAGCCAAATCCAATGAGAGTAAGGTTGACCCATTCCCTTTTGCCTTCCTGTTCTTCCCCTCCATTGTAATAATTATCCCTAGCCTGCTCTATATGAGATGATTAACCCCATTCTGTCTCTCCCTGTCTCCTCTCATTCTAATCCTCGCCCACCTCAGAATTTCACCTTTTAAAGTATTATCCCTTTCTATTCAATTGATCCTGTACCCTCTTACACACATATATAAACATACTCAGATATGTATTCATACACATATATAAACCCTCCTATATAGACATATGTGTATGTATACATATATATACATTTGTATTCCCTTCACCTATCCTCATACTGACAAAAGTTTCATAAGTCACAATTATTGTTTTTCCATGTTGGCATGTAAATAGTTCAACTTTGATAAGTTCCTTATGATTTCTTTTCCATGTTTACCTTCTCATGCTTCTTGTATTTTAGTGTCAAATTTTCTTTTCAGTTCTGATTTTTTCAGCAAGAATGTTTGAAAGTCCTCTACCTCACTGAATGACCATATTTTCCCCTGGGACATTATACTCAATTTTGTTGGGTGGGTGATTTTTGGTTTTAATCCTAGCTCCCTTGATCTCCGGAATATCATATTCCAGGCCCTTCGATCCCTCAATGTAGAAGCTGCCAGATTCTGGGTTATCCTAATTGTGTTTCCACAGTATTCAAATTGATTCTTCTTAGCAGCCTGTAATATTTTCTTCTTGATCTGGGGACTCCAGAACCTAGCTATAACATTCCTAGGCATTTTCTTTTGGGGATCTTTTTAAAGAGGTGATTGGTGAATTCTTTCAAGTTCTATTTTGCCCGCTGGTTCTAAAATATCTGGACAATTTTCCTTGAGAATTTCTTGAAGGATGCTTTCTAGGTTTTGTTTTTGATCATGACTTTCAGGAAGTCCAATAATTTTTAAATTGTCTCTCCTGGATCTATTTTCCAGATCAGTGTTTTTTTCAAGGAGATATTTCACATTGCCTTCTATTTTTTCATTTGTTTGCATCTGTTTAATAGTATCTTGCTTTCTCATAAATTTATTTGCTTCCATTTGCTCCACTCTAATTCTGAAGGAATTATTCTCTTCAGAAAGCTTTTGAGATTCTTTTTCCATCTGGCAAATTTGACTTTTTAAGGCATTCTTCTCCTCATTTGCTTTTTGGGCCTCTTTTGCCATTTGAGTTAATCTACTTTTTAAGGTTTTATTTTCTTCAGTCAGGTTGTTGACTCTCTTTTCATGATTTTCTTGCATCATTCTCATTTCTTTTCCCAATTTTTCCTTCACTTCTTTTATTTGGTTTTCAAAATCCTTCTTAAGTTCATCTATGGCTGGTAGGCAGTCTTCATGTTTCTTGGAAGCTTTTGGTGTGGGAGTTCTAACTGTGCTGTCTTCCTCCCATTCCATGCTTTGATCCTTTTTGTCCCCAAAAAGGATTCTAGAGTTCCATTGCTGTTCTTATTTTGCTTCCTTTGCCTGCTCAAGTTGCCAGTGAATTATTTGATTTTTTAGCTCTGTGGAACTCTGCTTCCAGAGGGGAAAGCTATGTCCCAAATCGCTGGGGTTTTCCCAGCTGCTGGAGTTATTGGGAGGCTGCTGCAGCCCCCACCAACTTTGGCTCACTGAGAATGTACCCCAGGACCACCACCCAAGACCATGATCTGGATCCAGGCCGTTCAATGCAAGAGCACTTAGCCTCTGAAGGATCGCTTGGCCCCCCTGCAGTCCGCAGGCCAGGAGCTCTGAAGCAGCCATGTGGAGGCGGGGCCACTGCTTCTGCCACTTCCTTGCCCTGGAGGCAGTTTGGCAGGACTGCTTTTCTCCCCCAGATTTAACTGAGTTCCACTGACCTTTCACTTAGTCCTTGTTTCTTATGGCTTGATAATTCTGGAAACTGCTACAACTGCCACTAATCCACTCTCCTGAAGGCTCCAGATACGGCTTGTCCTGGCCACCCCAGGGCCAAGCTGTGGTTTCAGGCTGGGCTGTTTTCGGCTCCCAGCACACTGTGATGAGCCCTTCCTGCCAAGCTGCCTTCAGTGGGAGATGTGTTTTTCTGTTGTGAGTTTTGGAGCTCTAAAATTTCTTTAGAGTCATATTTTATGGGTATTTGAGGTGGCTATGTGGGAGCTGTGGAACCTTGTTGCTTCTGTGCTGCCATCTTGGCTCCACCCCCACCCCCCATTTCCCTCATTTTGCAGATGAGAAAACTGAGGCAAACAGATACAAGTGACTTGCCTAGGGTCACAAAGCTACTAAATGTCTGAAATCATATTTGAACTCAGTTCTCCCAGACTTCAGATCCAGCAATGTGCCACTTAGCTGCCTCTAATGCATTCTACCTAGCTGCTCTCTTTAGACAGATATCAGAGAATCTTATGAACTTAGATGAGAAAAATTTACATACTTAGTTTTACTAACAGCTAACTGAAATTTAGCATTTCCTTCAATTATTTAAAAGAATTAATCTGAGATGGGATACATAGAATCTTTATCAGATTGCCAAAGGGTCTGTAATACAAACAAAGAAGAAGTCTTTAGTTAGCAAACATTTTTCTTCAGTCTTTGGGGAAAGGGTTCTAGATTTAGAAACAGTAGAGTCAAGTCTCAGGTGTAGATGCACATAATCTTGCTAAACCATATCACCTTTCTGGGCTTCAGATTCCTCATCTGGATAATGAAGAAGTTGGGTTGGACAGATAAGCTGGGCTAACATTTTATGATACTGTGACTTCATCTTCCAATGCCTCCCCACCCCCATTCTCTTTCTCTGCTGCCCAAGGCTCCTCCTGGGACATCTCACCCAGGACTGCCTTCAAGGCAGATTACCTGACAGGTAACCTCCAATATAACTCAATACAATCTGATCCAATGAACATTTATTGAATGCGTTTTAATTTGACCGTTGGTAGAGACAGTTTCCACAGCAGGAATTCCCTGAACTGATGAAATCTCAATTCCAAAATAATAATTGTGTGAGGCCTCATACTGAGGATTAGTGATAAACAAAAAAACAAAATTAAAAAAAAACTTTCCTTCTTAAAAAAAATCATCAACAACAGTCTACCTTTTCTCCCTCCCACCTTTTCCCCTCCCCACTGAGAAAGAAAGGAAAAACAAAACTCTTGTTACAAATATTCAGCCAAGCAAAATAAATCACCACACTGTCCATATGTTATATGTGTGTGTATATACACATACATATATACATACATGTACATATACATATTTGGGTGTAAAAAATTTCCCCATCTGTACCCTGTCTATAATTTCTCTGTCAGAAGGTGGACAGCATGATTTTTCTTGAGTCTTTTGGAATCATGATTGGTCATTGTATTGATCAGAGTTCTTAAGAAAGTGACCCACGAGCTGAGCACTAAAGGAAGCTGGGGATTTGGGTAGGCAGAGATAAGTGTTAATGCAAAAGCATGGAGATAGGAGATGAAACATCAAGTGTGGGAAAGCCAACTAAGACAGAGTAAAAGGAAACACTGTGGAATAAGCCTAGAAAACCCACTCATGATTTGTGATTTCACCTGTAGAATTTAGAATGAATGGCAACAGCAAAAACTTGGTCTGTCTTCTGCCCATTACCAAATTCCTTTATTTTGCTTACCCATTAAACAATGATTTAAATTTACCTAGTTGGGTATTAATTTGGTTTCCTTTTCAGGTCACTTGCAACTTGACCTTCATCCCAAGAAGGGTATTTCTCATCTGCCTTATCTGTTTTCAAGAACTAACTGTCAAATGAGTCGTCCGATCATATGAGATAAGATTACTCTTATTTATCAGAGCAAAGCGTCTCTGATAGTAGCCAGGTTTCTAAGATATCTAGGAGTAACTCAATCTGTGTGTCTGGGTCTGTGTGTGCGCCTGTCTGTTTGTCTATAAGGGGTATGCTTTTTACTGAAACATAGCTAGCCAAAGACTACAACATTCAACTTCAGGATTGCATTATTTTAAATGAGAATGTTATGTGTAGACATTCTATCAAATTTCCAACAACAGTAAAAGAGAAGAAAATGTAAGCAAAATGAAAAATGAGGGAAATAGTACAATGATTTGAGATGTATTAATTTTAGCATGAAAAGAATCTACACTAAAGCAAAAAATATATATTTTCCACCCATAATGGCGGGGGGGTGGGTAAATTGTATGTGTATAGCCCACATTGAATCCAGCCATCCAGAAAGTATCTTTGTAATGTTGCCATGGCAACACCAGCTACTTATGACATCATGGTGAGATAGCAGACCTGATAGCAGAGTTCTTTAAATGTTACACTGATTCATGTCCATTTTTGTCCCCCTCCCCCATTCACCCCCCAGGGAAAAAGAAAAATGGATTTCCAGTACCCAAACAGTAAGAAAAAAGGAAAATGGGATGCATGTTATATTTACCTAAGATTGACTCTTTCCAATTCTATTTTCAGACAAAGTGACAAATCAATTGTCCTTTTAGCTTTTCTGTTCCAATTTTCAACCCTGTCACCCCACCACTGCCCACACACACACACACACACACATACACAGGTACCATAGGAGACTAGGAAGGCAAGAGCAGGGAACATCCTCAAGAGGAAATCATTTGGTTTGTTTTCAAAGGAAGAGGAAAAGGAAAACTCCTAAAATACTTCAAAATTTCTTCAAGTCCATTGCACACAAAAGTCCAATCCAGTTCAACAAGTAGTTACGAAACCCTTACTGTGTAGAAGGCATTGTTCTAGGCATTAGAAGCCAGAAAGAAACAAACTTTTATTAAATGCCTATCATGTAGTAGGCACTGTGCTCACTGCAATATAAATATAATCCTATTTTATCCTCACAATAACCTGAGAGATAGATACTAGGATTACCCCCATTTAAAGCTGAGGAAATTCAGTCAGACAGATTAATGGATTTGACCAGGGTCATACAGCTACTAAGTATCTGAGATGAGATTTGAACAGAGGACTTCACTCCAGGCCCACTACTCTATCCATTGTATCTCCTAGTTACCTGGAAATAGAAAGATGAAACAAAAGATACACTAAACTCAAGGAGATTATATTCTATTGGAAAATACAACATATAAATAAATATGCATTGTGTTTGTCTATATGCAAGTTGTATGCATATATATATATATGTATATATATATATATATATATATATATATATATATACACGCACACACATATACACAATGCATATGTATATATGATAGAAAAAATGTATATGTGCAGCCTTTATTGAATCTAGGCACCCAGAAGATGTCCTTGCAATATTGCCATGACATACCAACAAACCATACTATAGTTCAAGGGCAAAATCACAAACAAGTAGGAGAATCAAGAAGATTTTCCAGTAGGGGACATGAGCAATTAAATTTTGAAGGAAGCCCTAGGGTTCTGCAATTGGGACTTTTGCATATGGCACTAATTTGCAGAGGGCAAAGAAATTTCATACATGTACTTCTCCAGTGCAGAATTAACTGAGCTTAGTGCCTATTTGGTAAGAATAATTAGTTTCAATAGGAAGCTATTAATAAAACCCATCTGTGATTCCTTATAGTAATTCATTCCCCTCTTGTTCAAATGAATTTGTCCAAACTGTTTGTATTATTTTCATATCATGGATTATGAAGCTTATTTTAAAGTGAGATTTCTTACTGTCTGTCCCAAGTTTATTTACTATTGCTTGCCCCAGGATAAGTTTCATGCTGATTGCCCAGATACCAAAATCACTAGTTATGTCTCTGATACACACTTTCATACAGATACAATAACTTACACTTGTCCCTGAGGCAACTATGTTATATAAACTTGACAACAGATTAATTGACTTCTTTTTTTTGTTTTAATTTATGGAATAAAACAAGCATTTCTGTAACACAGTATAATGAAAAAACGATTGTACATGAAACTGCAAATCTTTTATATACAACTTGCTATTTCTTTTAAATATATAATAGTTATTATGTAAATTTCTTTTTTTCTTTTCTTCTTCCTCCCCACCCCCACCCTAGAAATAGCTGCCATTAGACACATATAGGTAGATATAAATATAAAATTATTCTATACATACTTCTATTTATCAGTTCTCTCTCTGAATGCAGGTAGCATCCTTCTTCAGATGTCCTTTATAGTTAATTTGGGTATTTATAACAATCAAATTGACTTATTTGCTCAAAGTCATTCTTAAAACAATATTCCTCTTACAGTATATACTGTTCTCTTGGTTCTGCTCATTTTGCTCTTCATTATTTCCTGCAAGTCTTTCCATGTTTTTCTAAGATCATTGAGCTCATCATTTCTTGTAGCACTTATTTCAAATACTGCTTCTGACACTTAATTGTGTGATTCTGGGAAAATCACATAACCTCTCTGAGACTCAGTTGCTTTATCTATAAAATGGGGATAATCACATGATTGTGAGACTCCAATGAAGTACAGATTAAGTATCTGGCAAACCTTAATGCACTATATAAATGTTGTTGTTATTTTTGCTTGTATGTGTTTGTCCTATATTCTCCATGATCATGGGGCCACTGATGGTCAGAGTCATTAAGTCAGTGATCTTATTTCATTGGGCATTGTTTGAAGGGACATCTCTAGTGAAACATTCCAGTTATTCATTTCTTCATGACATTATGCCTTTCAGCATTTTATGACTTGAGCAAAAATATAATTTACACATTTATCAAATAATTAGATAAAACAGAGTTGTGTGGTATAGTTAACCATTCAGATGAGTTAACTAGTAATGTGTTTCTCAGGTGCTTTTGGAGGCATATCACCCAGAATGTGGGAGTTAATAGTTACAGGGTACTTTGTTGTGGTAAGACAACATAGAGTATTGTGTTCCATTCTAAGCATTGCATGTGCACCCTAAAGATGAGGGTCTTTGAGATAATTTCTTATAAGAATCAGTTGAAGGAATTATAGACATTTAACCTGCATAAGGAAAACTTAAAGAGAAACTAGCTGTGAATGGTTTTGGAAGGCTGCAAAGAAGAATTAGTGATCAGAATTGTTGTTTTGGACCTAAAGGGCAGAAAAGTAGATTGAATTTGCCAAAAGGAAGAGTTAGGCTTCCTAATAATCAGAGCTATCAAAGAGTGCAATTAGTTGCCAGAGGAGGTAGTATAACCCCCTCACCAAAAATCCACAAACAGAAGTTTTACAGCTTCTTCTCAGGTGATTCCTATATAGGTTTGGGTTGAATTTTCTCATGGTATGAATCTGTGAATCTCTAGCCTCTTGCCCTGCCTTTCCACAGAATATATGCACTTTTTGACAGTGTCCTTCTTGAGGCAATGATTCCCATTCCCTCTCCAAACTTTATTGTTTCTTACAAGGGAATGACTCACATGGTGGAATTTTTGCTTCTAAAACAAAGTAGGTGGGAGAAGTGACGTTCAGTATAATTTGGAAGCAAACAAGGAATTGTGGTGTCTCTCAGATCACAGGATAGATAAACATCAACCACATATACTTACAGGGTCAATTCTACCTCTTAAAAACCCCAATGGTACTTCCAAAGTTTGACATTTAGAAGTCTAAATCAACACCTAGAATTACAGGCCCTTCCTACACTATAATAGAAATAAATGTTTTCAGCCAGGACAACATATGCTATGCAAGAAAAAAAGATCAAGAAGGTCTTATTGTCTGCCAGGGGTGATATCCTGATGTTGTGTTCCTTGTGAACATATTATATTTTATCGTATTCATAATGCAAGCAAAAAATGACAATATATTCTTGAACATTTTCAACAGGAAGGTAATAGGGAAGCACTCTGGCTATTTCATATTCATATACTTCAAGAAGGAAGAGGATGTAAACACTATAAAAGGAAAGAGTACATGGGTATTTTGAAGTAGATGGAGGTGAGTTTCTATTTTGGTAAGTCATTGTTTTCAGTAGGAAGAGAGAGAAATGCAGATTATTAGTTCCAGGAAGAAAAGTGCCTCAAAGAAAACTTGGATTTTCTGTAAGAGGAGGTGGTGCTTAGGAGGGAAAAAGATGAATGGGAATCATTAGTAAGTATTCATTACAAAGTGGGGAAGAGAGAGCAATAGCCAAAAATGGAGAATGTATTATATGATGACGAATACTTTCAAGACTAAAATAAGGCAACCATGGCTATCATCTCCAGCTTTTGGCAAGATTCTATTTAATATGCATCTTTATCTAATATTCAAGCATTTGGGATTTTTTTTCCCACTTGATTTGCTTTTATGTGACTTGTAGATTTCACTTGTGGAGAACTAACTAGTTATTATGATCTGAGTATGTTAAAGTATGTTAAAGCAGGATCATACAGTGTTAGAATAGGAAGGAACATTAGGGATCATCTAGTGTGAACTGCTTCATTATAAAGGTGGAGAAACTGTGTCACTGAAAGCTGAAGTGAGTTAGCTAAGACATCAAAGCTAATTAGTGATGAAAGTGATAGGATACTGTGGAAAGAATGCTGAGGTTAGTGTTTTTAATCACCAGAGCTCAAATCTGAAGTCTACTACTTACTTTATTTGTGGCCTTGAACAAGTCAATTAACTTCCCCTGGTATCAGCTCCCCATATTAGGGGATTGGATTAGAAATCTCTGAGGTCCTCTCTAGTTCTAAATCTGTGAGTCTATGATAAGTGCTGTTGTTGTTCAACTGTTCAGTTGTTTTAGTTGTGTCTGACTCTTTGTGACCCCATTTGGGGTTTTCTTGGAACATACTGAAGGGCTTTGCTGTTTCCTTCTCCAGCTCATTTTATAGATGAGGAAACTGAGGCAAACAAGGTTAAGTGACTTGCCCAGGGTCACGCAGTTATTAAGTATTTAAGGCAAAATTTGAATTCAAGTCTTATTGATGCAACAATAGCTGCTTTGAAATGTGAATCCAAATTGGTAGAGAAATTTCCTCATGGGAGTTCACCAGCCAATGAAATCATAGATCTAGTCTTAAAAAGAAAAAAAAATACTATCACATTTAGGAGAATCATAGAGTTAGAAGGCTTACTTTGAGGTCATTTAGCCCACATTTTAATATGCATAGGATTGCTTTTTGTACCTCTTCTATCAGATGGCCTAAATTGAATATATTCTGATTAAATATTTTTGGAGATGAAGAGCTCATTAATTTTCAGTGTAGTCTATTCTGTGTTTAGATCTCTAATTTTTAAAACGTTCTTCCTTATAATAAGATAAAATTTGCCTCCCTGCACATTCCACCATTGACCCTGGTTCTACCTTATGAAACTATACAAAATAATCTATTCTTTCTATTAAATGAAAGTATTTTAATATGGCTATCATGTTTCTTGTTTGTTTTTAACTAGACCTATGATTTCATCAGAGGAGGGAGCTCTCACTGCAGATATGTACCTTCTCTGCTATTTATAGTCTTAAGGAGTTGTTTATATTCCACCCAATTTTTTTAACCCAGGGTTGACTTTATTAATTCACTTTATCATTTCTTGTGTGATAGGATTTACAAGAATCTTATTATCTCTAGAGTTCTTCTGTAGATGCATTGTTAGTTATCAAGATCTCTCTTAAAGAATAGTATCCTCAGACTAGATACAACACTTAAAAAATCATAGTAATTTATTATCACTCTATCTCGCTGCTAAAGATTGCAATTGCGTTTTTGGTTTTTATGTGGTTTTGGGTGGGGGGAGGTGTTTTTAGTCATTATATCACACTGTTGGTCAACTAAAACTTCCAAAAGCTTTTATATATCAATTACTATAAAGCCAGTTCTTCCTACCCTATACTTGGGCAATTGATTTTTTGTACCCAAATGAATAATTTGATATTTATGACTATTGAATTTGTAAGATCTAAGTCACTTTTCCAGTCTTTCATATTTTTCACATCCTTTAGCTTGTAAAGTCAGGCGTCAATTGAGTCAATCAATCAAATTGACTCATCTAACTTAAAGTAACCCACAAGATGCTAGGCCTATTTGCCTGAACCAGGTAAGACTACCTTTATTGAATCAACCAATCAAGGGTTTTAGACTAAGTGCAAAAATGCTCTTGATTAGTTTAGAAGTTTTTTGAAACTTACAAATGGAGTGTCATTTCACAGGAAATCCATTCTGATTGATTATAGGATTTGGCCATGCCTTGTGGGGTATTTATCACAGCAGCAAAATAGCTTAGAATAAGGGAATTTGACCATCTGCCAGAATAAGGGAGAGCCAGTCTGGTCAACTCCCTAAGAAGAAATCCCTTGGTGAAGGGGAAGAAAGACCTTGTCACAGGCCTTGGTCTCAGTTATCTCTTGACCTTGACCAGAGGAGGACTTCTCAAACTTTGAAGGACTTTTTATCATCCTGGTCCTAGAAGCATCCCCTAGTGTTTACACTGGGAGCCAAACAAGACATAAAAAAGAAATTATTTTTAATACTATGAGGAATCTAGCAAAAGGCTATAACACGGCTAGAGAGGATTTCATGAGTATGCTACAATAAAGAGAAAAGGATTTCACCCCACTAGGAACTATGAGTTACTCCTTTGCTACATATATTCTCATAAGTTAAAACCTATTTTCCTCTGGACTCTATTAGTATAAGTGGGAGATTGTATCATATACTTTTAGGGGGCTGTTTTATAACAACTCTTATTATTAAATCACCTTAGTAAATATTGCTTTTTAAAAGGACTATTGAAATCAATTATAAAAACATGATGAGGATCACATCAGTGGGGGAGTGTGGGTTATAGCATTAGAAAAACTCTGCCCACCTCTCAAAATCCCCTAGGCTAAGGGCATCCTTGAGGGGAGGCAAGCAACCACCCTCTGGGAACTTGACCTGCCAGTTTCACTGTGCATTGGGAAAGTAGCTTCGGAGACTGGGCTATAAACAGTGCAGGGTTTTGTTACTGTTGTTTCCCTATGTTCACAGGTCCCTAACAGACATTTCAGACCCAAAAAAAGGAATACAGGGAGATAGGAAAATTTTTCCTTGGGCTTTTTGCCCTCCCAAACAAAGTTGATTTGGGAAAGTATCAAAAGGTCCTGCATTGTACCTTCCAGGGCCTGCAGTACTTAAATTAGAAAGTTTTCCACTGTGTCATCTAAGACCTTCAAGTTGATTTTCCTCCTTTTTGTTACCCCTAACTTTTAGTGAAGAGAAAAACTAATTAGGAACAATTCACCAGGCTCCTCACATTAACACAGTTAATGAAAATAATATGTGATGTAGGGCTGAAGGAAATGAATGTCTAGAGAGGACACTCAGAAGCCCGAGGTTTCTTGACAATAATAATAAGATATATGGATCTTGGAAACTGTGTTCTGAAGTGTGTCCCCTCATTCCAGGCACAGCCATCCACAGAGAGGCATGGATGTTATCTAGAGGCTAATACGAGATAGAACCCAATCTTTCATGCCTGTTTACTTGAGCTTTACTTTTAAAAAATGATGTTTTTTAAACTATGCACTTTAAAGGAGAGGGCTATTTGAGATTTTGCTTATTTGTTTGCTTTTTTTTGTTTTTGATAAGAGAGAAGTACTGCTAAGGAAAAATCAATATTTTTAAAGAATACTTTTGCCTGAGGTCCTTTCCAGCTTTGGACTCCATAACTACATGTCTTCATAAGGTGAGAGTTTCTATATTTTTAATAAAACATACTTAGCTAAATATGGTTATAAAGCATAATGCAGTGCATCATGTGTTATAAAACTACAGAGTTCTCACAGGTAGCCTTCTCAGGCCTGATCCAAGGTGTCTATGATACTACAAAGAAAAGTGCATTTAGAGTATACAACATGCTCTTGATGAATTTCTACCCAACAATAGAACCATAGTTTTAAAGATTCAAAGAGACATAAATGTCACCTATTTTAAATTCTTTATGTTATGTTGGGAGCATCCCTACTTAGCTATTATTATCAATATCAAAATTGTAACTCATATTTAGTTATCTTCAAGTTGTTTGGGGAGGAAGTATGTTACTAACTCACCTTTCCTGACCATGCTCCAGTCAGAATAATAGATCATCTGCAGTAAGTCACGTTGGCTGGAATGAGAAACATTCTATTGTTAATAGGTCAGGATCCCTTAATTCAAAACTGATATCCCTTGACAAAAGGGGACCACTACTTCATTTTGACCTCAAAGTTTAGAAAGCGTAAGGTACCAGATTACCTTTCTTCCTTAGAGGAAGAAACTTGAGAAGAGAATGAAGAATTTCACATGGGATCTGATCATATCAGAAGAAGTGGGAGTGGTAAAGGGAAGAAATTAAAGATAATATTGTCAGGATTTTGGTCTCATCATTCCTCTCTTACTCCTTGACAGTACAAGAGAGTATGTGATTGGTTTTTATTAGTTTTTCTCTTCCTTGGTGAGCAAAATAAACAAATCTCTTCTATTCTTTCTTGGTGGCCACATAGGAGAGGATGCTGAATGTGAGGAAAGTATTGACTAGTAGGCCATTTCCACTCTCTTTTTAGGAATACTTGTGTATTTCACATATGTAAGTTTAAGTTTTAGGAATATTGACTCAATTTATATAATTCATTTAGATATATCTATATATTTTTACAAAGCTAGAAATCCCCCACCAAAAAAAATCATGCTTATTAGTACATATTAACTATATCCTTCTTTTAAAAATTGCCTGCTTTGTAGCAGGGCTTATCCATCCAGGAACCCATTCGTCCACTGCCAAATAGATCCCTAGGTGATAAATTCTTTGGCTATGGCAAGCCATGAAATAAAGAAAAATTCAAAATTAGAATTATAAAATACTTAATTAGTAAAATAATTAATATTTATATTTCTCATCAGGCTGCACACTAGAACTCTCTGTCAAGCCCCAGAAACTACACCATCTTGGAAGGTCACTTTAGTCCTGAAATTTGCATCTGTGAAGGATTCTCTGTGCCTGAGGTTCCTCCCTCTGATTAAAGGACTTCTCACATAACTTCCATTTAAAGAGAGAGCCCAGGTCAAGCATCTTTTTTCATTTCTCACCAGAATATAGTGAAGATTCCTTCATCATACACCCCACAACAAGGGCAAAGACTTTTCCCATTAAAATAGAAGTTTTGTTGTGAAAAGGAGAAGAATGGTAAGACAATGATTTGTAGTGCATTTGACTTGAACTCTGTTCTTAAATATACCATAGTCTGGTTAGGCTAACACAAAAAAAATAGAACAATTAGATATGAACTTGCATGGTGGTGATTGTAAGCGTGATAAGGATCCTTAAGTTTATGAAGGCTTAGGGCTGAAAGGAGTTCATCTAATTATCTCCTTTTATGGATGAGAAAAATAACATCTAAAGCAACAAAATGATTTACATACGTAACAAATAACAAGTCTGGTTATGAACTCAGATCTTCTAGCTCCAGTTCAAATGTTCTTTCCACTATATCACAATTGCCTCCTATGAACTCTTTTATGAGTAAACTCTTTCAAGAATACGGTTGTGGAATGAAGAAATGCAGTGTTAACAACCATATCTTAAAAATGTCCCAAATCACCAATTATTGGGAAAATATACATTAAAAACAACCAAGGTTCCACCTCACATCTAACAGATTAGCAAGAGGAAAGTAAAAATTGTTGGAGAAGGTCTGGGCATACTAATGCACTGTTGGCAGAATGGCAACATGTTATAACTATTCTAGAAAACAATTTGTAGCTTTACCCCTAAAGTCCCTAAACAGATATAGCCTTGGACACTAATATTAGGCTTATATCTCAAGGAGATCAAGAATAAAAAACAAAGAGAACTTGTATATGTAAGGATATTTTTATAGTTTCATTTTTTTAGTAGTAAAAAACAGAAAACAAAACAAATACATGGGTAGGATGACAAGAAATTGTAATATATGAATGAAATGCAATATTATTGTGCCATAAGAGATGAGTGATATTACAGATTCAGGTAAACACTGTAAGACATGAACAAACTGATGCAACATGAAATGGGCAGAACTAGGATGCAATTTAAATGATGACAACAGTAATATCAAAAAAATGAAAAACAAAACAAAACAAAACATTTCCAGACTTCAGAACTCTGGTTGAAACAGCAAACAATAATGACAACAAAACGCTGATGCTGAAATGTATTTCCCACATTTTGACAGAAGGGTAGCAGACTTGAGATGGAGAATGAAATATGAATTCTCAGATACGGCCAAGGCGTTGATCTGTTTTGTTGTGTTATACGTATTTGTTACAAGAAAGAACTTCTGCCATGGACGTGGGTGGTAGTAGGTCAGTAGATAACGATAGTTATGGGGGAAGCATAAATAAAAATTTTTATGCACAGATAAAAAAATAAAATTAGAGAAGGGGACACAAGCAAATGACAGTTTTGTGACTACCCTATTAAATTTAGTATAGCTATATTTATTTTAAAACAAACTGTACTTAACAGAAATTTTGTTCTGTTTTACAAAAACCTTGTTTTTTATAAACTGAAATATCTGGGTTTCTTGATGATTGTTGGATTTATAATAAAAAGGGAAAGTTTATAAATAAATTAATGAATGGGGATGAAGCGTGGGGGGGGGGGGAGAGAATATAGAACATTTTCTAGTAAGTGAATGCTTTGTTGATTTGAGTAGTATTTTGGATACCTGAAAGATTTTTATCAGTTAAATACTTAACAAGCCTGGAGTAGATTAGACACTAGAAACATTTGCTTGTGTCAGTGGCACATCCTGGTATAAATGTGCAGTAGAAGTTGGTCCTGGACATAGACATGCATGGGTGTGCTAGAGGCAGGTCAAGTCAGCTCATAAGAGATTAAAATTATCCCATTTCAGTGTGAGGATTTTACACATCATAAATTGGCAAACACTACAAATCAGAGTTTGACTTACTGTTTTGTTGATTTTCTAAACTTAAGAATATGATGAAGAAAGTGTTAATGATGCAAATCAAACATAGAAGTCTATAGTGGTATAGAAAGCCATGTTAAACACTTACCAGTATGCCATAGTGTACATTCATATATGTAAATTTTGTGTGTCTAGGCCTACTCTCTCACCTAAATTGCAGTCCCAATACATACATATATGCATGTATACATACACTGAGGAAGAGAAAGAACATAAATGAGAAAGGAATGAATGGCCAAAAACCTACAGAGAGATCAAGTAACAAGAGGACTTAGAAAAGGCCATCAAATTGAGCAGTTAAGAAATTTTGATAATCTTGAAGAATTTCAACTGAGGTGGGTTTAAAGCTCTACTACAATGAGTGAGAAGTGAATAAGATGTGAGAAAAGGAGCCTGCATCATTCCTTTGGGGAGTTTGTGAAAGAAAGAAGAGATAGAGGGAGAGATATTTAGGAGAAGGCAGAAGGTGACTTCAGCAGGAGTAGATCACCCTATGGGAAACCTAGAGAACCTTCCCCCATCTAACCCACAATAACATGTTCCATTTTCTCTCATAGCCCCATGCCTATTCCATATTCCTGTTGGTTTTTCATATTTAAATACTTCCTTTGGAAAGAGAGAGAGAGTAAGCTCATTGAATTTGGCTTAGGGAAGGAATGACATACACCCTAAATTGGGTATCAGGAGAGTAGGGGAGATGGGCATGAAAGGGGGAATGATGGAGGGGAGGGCAGGAGTGGGGAGAGTTGTTAGAAGCACACACTTCTGTAAAGGGACAGGGACAAAGTAGAGAATAGAACAAGGTGGGGGGGTGGGATAGGAAGGAGGGAAATATAGTCAGTCTTTCACAATATATCCATTGTGGAGATATTCAGTGTAACTACACATGTACAGCCTGTATTGAATTGCTTGTTTTTCCAGTGGGGTTGGGTGATGAGAGAGGAAGAGAAAGAATCTAGAATTTAAAGTTCTATAATCAAACGTTAAATATATATATGTGTGTATATATTATTACTATTATTAATTACATGCAACTGGGAATTAAGATATACAGGCACTGGGGAAGGGAGATCCATCCTGCTCCACCAGAAAGTCAGAGGGGTGATGGGGGAGGACATAGGAGAGAACAGATTGGGGGAAGGGGTATACAGTGGGATTGCTGTCTTGGGGTGGTGGGTAGGGGAAAGACAGGGAGAAAATTTGTAACTCAACATCTTGTGGAAATGAATGATGTAAACTAAAAATAAACAAAAGTTAATTTAAAAAATTAAAAAATAAAAAAAGAGAGAGAGTAAGGTGATGTAGGAGGTTCTGGGACATGGAGCAAGTGAGAAGTTCAGGATGGATACCTGTACCAGGCAAAGCTTCAAGAACCACACTAGATCATTGGTTTAGGGCTATAACAGATTTCAGAAGTCATAGAGAGAGAAACAGAAGCCCAAAAAAGTGAAATGTCTTGGCCAAAGCCATATAGATGGTAAAGGAGGAGTGGCGTGCTGGTTTGAAAGATGAACTCTGTCTTCTGCATTATACCTATGGCTGAAAGGTTCTTTGAGCATGTGATCTATGTAGATATAGAGGGCTCTCAGTACAAATACTGTATCACATGAAGTTTCCACAGTATTTGAAGTCATAGTACACATTTCTACCAAGCTGGGTTCAGTTACCATATCTTACATAATTATCGATCGTTATCACTTCAAATAGTGTAAATTCAAATACATGGATTCCCTTCTGGGTGTTCACAACTTGTATTAATTGGGACATAGCTATGCCCCTTCTTGAAAACACACACACAAGCACACACATACTTCTTAAACACTATTCTAAACAGTATTTATGAATTAGGGTTGATCAGGGATTTGCTTAATCCCATAGGAAGAACAGTCTATAAAACAACAACATGGATATCACCGTTTCTGACACATAAGAGCCATTCACATTCCACAGTAAGATTACCATCTGTTTCTTCCAGCCTATAGATAGAATAAGGTTGACACAAACAGTGAGACTGTAATGTTAATGGGATATAAAACCTTCCTTACCCATTAATAGGCCTCTCATGGAGCCCATTAAGGGAAGCTTGCTTAGGGGAGGCTTGCTCATAGGAAGGCTTTCACACCTTTTGCTAATTTCTAAATAGGCACTGAGTCATGAGGGTCGTGATGCCTTCTGGCTCTGAGAAGCGTGTGTGTGAGTGTGTGTGTGTGTGTGTGTGTGTGTGTGTGTGTGTGTGTGTGTGTGTGAGTGTGCGAGTGTGAGTGTGTGTGTATATTATATATACATATATATATACACATACACACACACACACACACACACACACACACACACACACACACACACACACATATATAGTCTGAGTTGGTATTTTGCTTTGGGAGCTCACTTATGAGAAGGATCTTGTGATTCCCTGGTTGAGATTCTGAGTGGCCTATGTTCAGAGCTCCCTGACTGCTCAGATGCAAAGGCTCTCTTGATCCAAGGTTGTATGTAAAGTATATAGTTGATTCAGGCAGTCAGAGTCCTGTCTGTGGGTCTTTATTTCTCTATTTGTGTTTTCTTGTTTTGTTGGTCTCGTATTTTCTCTATTTGTATTTTCTCTGAAGTTCAGGGTCCTGACTTTTCCCCTGAACTAGTGAATGTAATTTTTAAAAAAGATTATTGACCCCTTAAACAGCCATCTTTCCTAGTAAAGCAGATCTAAGAACCTGTGCTAGCAGCCATCCAGTGTATGCCAGTGTGGTTGCCACTACAGAGTCATATACCAAAGTTTGGAAATATCTGACTGACAGCAGACCCAGGGAGACCTAATTCAGAGCTATCATGTATTTGTTGTTCACTAAAGCTAATGATGTCAACTGGCCAGTGTCCGGTCTCTAGTTTTTTTTTTTAAGGAAGTTGACTTCCGATAGGTTTTGTTACAGAACATATCCCATGATCTATTAACAATACCTTAAGACTTGATGACCTCATTATTAGGAATTTCCTACTGATGCAGGTGAGCAATAGTACTTCATAGCATGAGAATAGAAACATCATATTTGCTGATAGTATTTTTACTATTATCTCATTTATGTAATGAAGACAGGGATATTTTCCAATTATCCCAGTCCCACCTCCAGCAAGAGGTGATTGAGGAAGATAGAGTGGGCCTAAATTCATGTGGACTCCTTGAAATTTGACTGTAAAAAATCATTCTCTCTCTCTGTATATATATTATATATATATATATATATATATACATATATGTATATACATATATATATATATATACACACATGCATATTTATGTATATAAAAACAACTATTTATGGATACGAAATACCTGTAAGAGATACCTATAAAACTCTTAAAAAGAGAAAGTAAATAGCAACCAGTATTTAAGAAAGCATATTAGAGATCACGTAGAGGTACTTTGCTAGCTGCTGAACAAATGAGGAATGTTCTCTTAGTTGCAAGACACTTACCCTGATTTGTAGATGACTCAGTAAATAAAAACTCAGTATAGTCTAGTCAGTTATAGACTGCGCTTCATATTTCATCCAGACATCTATTAGGATACTAAAACCTATACAGCAGGGATATCTTGCTGTCTGCCCTGCCACCTATGGACCCTTTGCCCATCTCTTCTTCTTGGGAACAGTAATCAGATCAATAGTACCACTGTTACACTAAAAAGCATGGTAATCGATGATCCTGTATTTTCCTAGACTTAAATTCACTTTCCTGGCCATGACGCATTTAAATGCATTTATTCTGCTATCATAATATAAGCACCCTAAAGACAGACATTATTCGTTTTTTAATTTGTGTCTGAGGGCCTTACATAGTGTCTGTCACATAGTAAATGTTTAATAAATACTTGTTTATTGACTAACTGATTGATCCTGGTTATCCAAGGGGAAAAAAGACAATCAAGATTCCTAGTCATAAAATCGGACCTTAAAATTTATGCCCTATTAAAGATGTTCTTTATTAAAGAGACTATCTTTCTTTGGCAAGTAGATGCACGACCAAAGCTTATTAGTTAAAATGGAAAGAGGGAATAGCCTCTGTAAGATGAAATCTTGAGGTCCGTTTCCTGGATGGAATTTGGACTTTGTTAGCTCCAACTGCCCCTCATTCCTGGAAAGCATTTCTTCTCCCTATCTCTATCTCTTGGAATCCCAGGTTTGGTCTTGTTTTTTTCAAGATTTAGCTTATCATTCTTCCTGGTCTCCCAAACCCCAACTTCCATGGCACACCTTCCCCAAACGTCCTTATATTAATTTTTGCATATATCTTTGTTATATTTATTTGTATATATGTTGGTTCTCCCATTAGAATGTAAGACACTTGAGGGTAGGGACTAGATCACCTTTATCTTTGTATCCCCATTAGTTAGCACACATGATAATAAGCCTTTGATAAATACTCTTTAACTGACTGTCTGGTCAAAAGACAGTTGTGTTACAGAGACAACACCACTCTTGGGACTATCCATTGTGAGAAACATGACACAGTGAATGGGAAAATGGCTCTAGTCTCAGAAGAGACAATTACAATTTGTGTGATCTTGAGCAAATCATTTAACTTCCCTGGGCCACAGTTTCCTCTCTTATAAAATGTAGAGGTTGAGCCAGAAGACATCTGAGATGCCTTCTTTAATTGTATGATCCTCTGATTCATCAGAACAAGCCAACACCAATGGGATGCAACCTAGGAGATGAACTGCTCTGCAGAGGGACATGTGGCATTGAAGTTACCAACAGAGGGCAGCAAAGAGCAATTGGCAACTCTCAAGGGAGAAAAATGCATTCCCACATAGACACTAAGAGACAGATTTGCATAGATCTCTGATACAAGGTTGCTCATTAGAAGGTTTCTGTTTTGTTTTCCTCTTCTTCCAGTAAAGCATACTTCCTTCTGTAATATTTGCAGCTACATCACTGAGGGCAGGAAATTGTCTAATCCTATTTCCAAACTCAGTGTTCTCCATTTTTTATTCTGTTGAACTTCAAAACATTTGCATTACATTTCTGAAGTCCTTTTATTTTGCTACTTTGTTCTAACACTGACCAGTAGAAGCAAAATAGAGTTAGATTAGCATTTCCCCAATGTACATGTCCATGGCCACATGGTTCAGTTCTGGGTGCCTCCATTTAGGAAAGATATTCATAAAGTAGAGAAGTTCCAGAGGAGGACAAGTATAATACTGTGATGCCATATGAAGAAAGACAGGAGAGGAATGGTTAGCCTGGGGAAGAGAAGATTAAAGGCAGCAGGTGGGTCAATGAGCAGATGAGCTGTCTTTAAGTATTTGAAAGGCTAGTATGTGGCAGAGGAGCAGCTAGGTGACACAGTGGATAGACTGCTGAACCTGGAATCAGGAAGACCTGAGTTCGAATCCAGCCTCAAACACTGACTAGCTGTTAAAACTCTGGGCAAGACAGTTTATCCTGTTTGCCTCAGTTTCCCCATCTAAAAATGAGCCATAGGGCAGCTAGGTGGCACAGCGAGTAGAGCACCTGCCCTGGAGTCAAGAGGACCTGAGTTCAAATCCTGCCTCAGACAATTAACACTTACTAGCCATGTGACCTTGGGCAAGTCACTTAACCCCAATTGCCCTTCATTCCCCCCTCCAAAAAAAAAGAAAAAAGATAATGAGCCAGAGAAGGAAATGGCAATTCAGTTCAGCATCTTTGCCAAGAAGAGCCCAAATGGTAACAGAATACTATTGTGCTATAAGAAATGATGAGCAAGCACTCTTCAGAAAAACCTGAAAAGATTTGTATGAACTGATTCTGAGTGAGGGGAGCAGAACCAGGAGACATTGTTCACAGTGACAGCCACATTATGTGATGACTAACTTTGATAGACTTGGCTGTTCTCAGTAATGCAAGATTCTAAGACAACCCCAAAAAGTTCATGATGGAAAATGCTATCCACATCCAGAGAAAGAATTACAGAGTTTGAATGCAGATTGAAGTACACTATTTGCTCTCTCTCTTTTTTTGTTTTGTTTTGCTTGGTTTCTTCTTTCTTCTGGTTCATTCCATTGGTTATAATTCTTCTTTATGACATGACTAATGTGAAAATATGTTTAATATGAATGTATATGTAAAGCTACATCAGATTGCATGCCATCTTGGGGAGAGGGCAGGGGACAGAGGGGGAGAAAATTTAAAACTCAAAAACTTGTGGAGCTAAATGTTGTAAACTAAAAATAAATAAATAATTTTTTTAAAAAGAAAGGCAAAACAAAAAATAGAAAAAAAGTAAACCCCAAATGGGGTCACGAAGAGTCGGACACAATTGAAAAATAAACAAACAAAGCCCATGGCAGAGGGGATAGATAAATTTGTCCTGTATGGCCCAGAGAGCAGAACTAGAAGTAATGACTAGAAACTGTAGGAGGAAATTTAGGCTTGATGTCAGGAAAAAAACTGTAGAATGGGCTGCCATAGTAGTTAGTGACATTCTTACTGGAAAATGTCAAGCAAACACCTTAGAATATATTGCTTAGCAAAACCAGTAGAGATGAAGTCAATCAACGAAATAAATTGGAGGGGATGGTGTTGTTCATCCTTCATTCTCAAAGAGAATCAATGACATCAGGAGGGTAATGTCTTAATTTGCAAGTGAATTGATTTTAAGTGAGGCAGGACCGTGCAAAGTCATCAGCCTCTCTCCTCCAGAGCCAACAGAGTCCAGTAGCAAGACATAGGTCAGGACAACTAGAGATGACCATGGATGAAGTGGGAGACCTTGACCTTTTTAAGCTTAGGTCCTTCCTAGGCCTAGTTTGTGTAAGGCAGCACCTCTTCTGTGATTAAATGTTAGGTAAGAGTTGAGACAAAAGATGGCCTAGTTTAACTTTCCAAAAGAATCAGTCTGGGAGAAGAAGACTCTTAGAATTTCTGGCCAGAATAGAAACAATTGTTATTCACATTCACTCTGGGTCATCAAAACCCAAACAATGAGCAAGTAAAGCTTGTTCTAGGACCTGTTATTGGCCAGTCATTGAAAGCCAGAGTAATTTGGGTTTAAAGGCATAGTTAAGTAGCTCCATTTGAATCTCAGTGGGCTTTATCAAAGTCTGTTTTACCAAAGTAAATTTCAAGAAATCATAAATGAAAACTGTATGAGTTAAAATGGTTAATTGTCCCAGTTTGTTTAAAAAAATGATAGAATAAATAAATAAGGAAGACAAATTTAGCCCCCAAAACCTCAAGATATCTTTCAAAGTATAAGCAATCAAAATTTATATTCCTTTTGACAGAACACCCACATGTAATGGCATGACTCCCCACATGGACAGAGGGAAAGGAGGAGTAGGTGGGAGGAAATAGCAGCATTGCCCAATTGGAACTGGCCAGTTGGGTCCCCAGTTGGGTAGCCACTATCACTCACAGACTGTTGTTCCTCCTTGGAAGAGGACCAATGACATCAGGAGTGTGACATCTTGACTTTTGCAAGTGAATTGGATTTAAGTGAGGTAGGGCTGTGCAAAGGCATCAGCCTCATTCTTTCCTCCAGAGTCATCAGAGTTCAGCATCAAGACATGGGTCAGGACAATTGGAGGTTGGGAAAGGTGTAATGTAGGGGCTCAGGAGAGGACTGGGTAGGTAGGATGCAGCAGATAGTAAAGTGTAAAGTTGTTACACAGGCCTCTTCTCCCATGGAAGTATCCCAAGGTCAACTTGGCATACAAGTCAGGAGAGGGTTAACAGCGAATTTCTCTTCTCCAGCTCATATTTTCCAGGTCTTTCACATTTTGTTTTTTGTGAGTAATCTTTTAGCTATATGTTATTTTCACCCACCAATCTTTTCCATGACTTTCCTATAGCCAGACTATCTTTGAAAACAGCAGCAGTGACAGGAAAAGTTGTGAATATCTTTCCTGGATATACCTATGAGCACATTGAACTGAATATGAAAAGAATCCAGTCTAATAGGGGTAGAAAAATATATATGACAAATTCTAATAGATATAAATGACTCCAATGAGAAGATGGTTTTCTGGGGAAAATGTTCCTATAACAAGGAATGACCATGCCATTTTGCCAATTAACCAACACATTTGCTTTAAATCACTCATAATTATTGCAGTTTTATCCTTCTTAGGGGAAAAGATACACCTAAAGATGAGGGAAAGAGTGCAAAGGGGCTACATAATGCCATCTAATTAAACCACTGTCATCTAATTGAATTCATTCCCAGCAGTAAGTAGGTCTCAGGGTAGTTATTTAATAGGGAAATGAATTTCCAAAGCTTGAGTCATATAGTCAGATTTGATCCCCACCATGAAGATGCTTATTTGCATTCACAGTATCTTTGTTTTGGGAGAAGCAGGGCTCAATTCTTAACATAAAGAAAGCAGAATGAATTTGTGGGCACACACAAAAACTGCTCCTTACAAACAAATGTGTTTTCTCACTCAGGATATTGGTGAGAAATTCAGTATGTTTGGAATGCCCTCACCACCACCTCCTTTCCCTTTTCTCTTTTCCTTTCAAAAGGCAGTGTAGTATAGTAGACTCAGAGTTAAGAAAGACATGGGTTTGACTGCTGCCATTGACCTACAACAGGCATGATTTAGCCTACACATGTTTCTCAACCTCAGTTTTCTTATCTGCAAAGTAAGATAATCATGACAAATTCACCATTTGTAAAGTAGGGATAATTCCTCGCAGGGCTGACATAAATGCAACATGAAACAATACATATAAAGACATATTTTCAGACTGAAAAATTCTATATTAAAACCAGCTAGTTTTTCCTTCTTTTTCTTCCCTTCCTTGCTATACTCAAATTCTACTTATCCTTTAAAAGTGAAATTTATATGCCAACTCCACTCTGAAGCCTTCCATGATTTTTCTGGTTCTCTTTCATCCTTTTGGGTCAGGAGAATTTGGTTTCCATCTTCAGCCACCGCTGAAAGATTCTTCCGTGGTCCTCTTTTTCCTTGAATTCACAATGAATTATTTCTCTATTTGCCCTCCAGAAACAACTCTCTGAAACTTGAAATCTCAAACTTTGAATTACTCAAAATGACACTGATGCCATTTCAGCTCCACTTTAAGCAGTGAAATTCAGTTAAAAATTCATGAACGTTTGATTGCCTTTGGCATCAAGGTATCATTTTGCCATTAAGCATTCATAACATTCTGTCTTTTTCAGGAATCATGTATTTACTTACTGATCAATATACACTGATTCATAACATATAGGAAATGCTTATGGAGAGCCCAGTATGTGGAAGTTACCTTGAATATTTTGAAAACAGTTCCATGTAGTTTTAACTTTTCACCCCTGGACTTATTTCTATTCTGAGATCCTGTTGTTCCTAGGAGAAAGTTAACAGATTCCAAATGAAAGACTGTTATTCTCCTTGCATGGAAAACTTGGGCTCATGGGATCATAGAGGGAGAGCTAGAAGGACAAGAGGGGTCATCTATTCCGCTCTCTTAATTTTAAAGGTAATAAAATGAGGGAAGGGCCAGAGAGTCTGGGTGATCTGTTCAAGGTCACAAAGGTATTGTTTGCCCTTCATTTCAAATAGGACCAATTATATCTCAAGGTGATGTCTTAACTGGGGAGTGAATTGAATTTAAATGAGGCAGAATTGGAGCAAAACTGTCAGCCTCACTCTCTCTTCCTGAGTCTTCAGAGTCCAGTGGCAAGACAAAAGACAAGATGACTGGTAATGGCCCAGGATGCAGTGGATGACCTTGGCATCTTCGATGCTTAACCAAGTTCTCAGTGTTCCATAGTGCCTGATTCAACTGCCTTCATAGCCATTAGACCAGATTGTTCTTATCTGCCTATTTCACCAGGGGAAGTCTTCACATACTTGGGTTAGACATCCCCCTAACTAACTGACAAGCTTGAGGCATGTTGCTTACCCTCAACTTGGTTTAGCCCATCTGCCCAGATTGCTTCATTGGGTTGAGGGCACTGGGCATGCTATAACTTCTTGGAACCACAGGTGAGAGTTGAGTGATAAGTGGGCACCAAAGGTGGATAAGCAGCCTTGAAAAGGGCTTGGTAAGTCCTCATAGCAGAGGTACTAGTTCTCCTGGAACATCCAATACAGAAGGTAGTAAATAAATGACAGAACTAGGATATCTCCCTTATCTATATTCTACCTTATTCCTGGTTTAGCTGGCAGTCAGTCCTGTAATCTCCCTCTAGTTTATGATTATATGTACATGAATGCATGTGTATATGTTTGTCCATATCTATCTAGATGCATTTATTTAAATACGTATATGTGTTCGCTTATGTATACACATACATATTATATAAATGTGTATGTGTATAGACATACTTAAGCATATACATGTGTTTGTGTACATTATATGAATACATGCATGAAGTCATCAGCTATCTACCTCCCTGAAAATATAGGAAAAGAGAGTTTCATATAGCCTCCTCTGATTCTTATAACTGTAATTCCCTCCATCTAGATATGGATACCTTTACAACACACTGTGAGCTAGAAGAGAGGAAAACCTAGCCTTTAATGGTATGCCCCCTCCTTTCCAGCCTTATCTTGCATCTCAGTTCATCAACCATAATATATTCCACAGATTTTCAGCCAAAACAGACTACTTGCTGAGCCCTGAATATATCCTCTTTTTTCCTCCTTGTCTTAGTGTATTCCATGCCCACATTTAGAAAAAGCAGCTCTATGGCCTTCCCTCCCTTCTCCCCTGCCCCATCTACTCTGGAATTCCTACTAATCCTTCAAATCACAAAGTAAACCTTAACTCTTCCAAGAGTTCTGATCATTCTTCACATTCCATTTGGTCCATCTTTTAAACACTTCTCATAAACTACTTTGTATTAAAGTCACCTTTAAATAAAATGGGAGCTCCTTGAAGGCGAGGCCTTGAGGTTAATGACTATTTTTGGGTTTTGTATCTGTATCCCTAGTGACTTGCAGAGTACCAAGCACAGGGTACATGTTTTATAAAGGCTTGTGGAATTGAACTGAATTGCTTCCATATTATAATTTCCATGGTGATAAGATTGTGTATTCTCTAAAATTTGCATATGCTCCCCCACATACACATACACCTAGCAGAGCACTCAGAGTAAGTACTTACTGAATGAAATTAAACTGAACTTCTTGTTATGCCCTAGGGCATACTCCCTAAGAAGCTGGTTGGGGAAGGTAGGGGAGAGGTTTACCACTGGGTAGCAGAGTGGAAAGGGCTCAATGTATCCATGCAGTCAATACTTACTTATGGCCAACTTTATATAGTTCTACCAGGGCAATCCTTAAGAGACCTTATTACAATTACCTACTAGGAGATGAAAGCTGACAGGATCTCTTTCCATTTTCCTCTTCACTAAGTACATGCTCACTCTCAGAAGAAAATGTCTTGTTGCATCAAAACTCATGTATACCATGTTTATTTTTGAGAAAGTGACTGAGAAATCTCATCAGTAATGCATGGGAATAGAAGCATATAGGCTCTTACAGGGTGAATTGTATGAGCCTGTGTTTTATTGACTCAGTCTCATATCCATGCCATATGTGTGTGTGTGTGTGTGTGTATATATGTGTATATGTATATGTTTATGTGTTTTTTCCTCTTTAATTTAAGGTTCTTTCTTACAGAGGAAAATAAAAATTAAACATATTACATTTAGTTAACTCTAAACCTTAGGAGAGGTATCATATTAACATTGTGATCTTCCATGTTTGCATAGCTATAGCACAGATTACTCCTTTGGCCTCTATACCTCAGTAAAGTATTGTATCCACTTAGACAATGAAGCTCTACCATATCTTAGGAGCAGAGGAATACAGATTTAAAACTGACAGAAGCTGACCACATCAACTGTCAGTCAGTTCTAGCTATTAACTTATCAGGAAACACAAACAGGAGCTTAGCCAAGAAGGGTTAAATGTTGTCACTCCATCTGGTCTGTATTTACTTGACGCGGTTCTTCATTTTTAATGAAAACTGTGGGCACCTTGACTGCCAATCAACTGATTCTATCGTTTTCCCTCTTCTTTCATTTTCAAAAGTTATGGTCCTGTGTGCACTGGATGCCTTCTCAGGGTGTCCTTCATCCTTGTGATTCTCTGCGAATCCTAATAGGAATCTATCCTTGATGGGTTAATTTTGGTTGCCTTGCTATGGTCCAACAAACAATCACACAGATAATAGACTGTTCTAATGGTTAAATCAAAAGTGACTAAAAATGTAACCATTTGAAAGCAAATTCATGATTTTTTCCTACCATTTTTTGTAACTTATTTGTGGTTTAATTTCCTCAATTCAAACATATCATATTGATGGTACCTCTGACCCTGTTCAACTGGTAGATTATTTTATTGAATAACATTTTATCTTTTGCATTCAATGTCCTGGTGTAATGAAGTATAACATATTATTGCGGTGAAGTCAAGCTCATGAACACAATGGCATATTTTCCTGTTTTGAAAAAAATGGCTTCAGTGCAATTGTTTAATTTCAAATTGATTTTCAATTTCTTTGAACATGTTCACTTGAATGACTAACTAAATACAGTAGGAATGTTTTAGAGCAGTTCTGGTCAAAATAACAGCAATACCTGGTCTCTGCTAAGTAATCACAAAGCTTGTATGTAGAAAGGAAGTGTTAACAGGGAGACTCCTCAGTTACCATTGTTTCCACACATCTTTCCATCATTAACCAATAAATCAAGAAATTATTGAGTACCTACTATGGATCCAGTATTATACTAGGCATTTGGGGAGATATAAAACCTAGCCAATTCAAGAAGCATTTATCAGGCATTGAGTATATGCAAGGCAGCTAGGTGTCCCACTCAGTGATCTAAGGTTAACTCCAAGGAGTTGGGGGTCAGCAGAGTTAGTATCACAGGTTATAAACCCTCATCAAAAGATTTCCCCCAATAATTATTAGTGCATATCAATGAGTCAACCAAACTTAGTTTTTAAGAAAGGGGCATTTACTGAGGTGATAGAGTAAGAGTATTTGATACAAAACTCCTGCCCTCTCCAAAAAGAAGAAAAAGTCTAGGAGTCATTCTCCTACATGTATATACAAAGTCCAGGCAAAAGTGGGCTTAAACTTTTGAGAGCACATGTGGCAAAGAAATAATTTGTAATTCCTGGTTACTAGAAGTTCTCCCCTCTTCTCCTTCCTCCCCCCACCATGGGATATTTGCTGAGTTTTCCTTTAGTATGGCATAATTTCGCTGCTGGGCTCTTTGTAGAATCCCAAAGCTGTCTTTCCTCCATGTGTCCAGTTTATCCTTGGCTTCCAGTGTAGATACTGCTGGCTGCTGATGCTATTCCAAGGACACCAAAGAAAAAGTTCAAATCTTCTGGTCATCTGTAGTTTACAAAGTCCTTCTTTGGTCAAAGGAGTGAAGAAATAGACCAAGACCAAGCTGGAGAGGATCGTCAGGGGCCTAACCTGACACTTTTCTCCTTGCCTCCCATTCTCACCCCAAAGTGATAGCCTTTTGAGGGGCTTGGCCAGAACAGTTTTCCCAATGAATAGTGCTAAAATGAAGGCCTGATTTATAAACTGGCTTGCTATTTTATGCAAATCCTGCAGAGTAATTCTCAACAAATCTGAATATACTTGCTGTGTAGTGTGTGTGTGTGTGTGTGTGTGTGTGTGTGTGTGTCTGTGTCTGTGTGTGTCTGTGTCTGTGTGTGTCTGCGTGTCTATGTCTGTGTTTGTGTCTGTGTCTGTGTGTCTGTGTGTCCTACCTCAGGCACTCACTTGCTATGTGTCCACCTTCAGGTCATTTGACTTCCCTAAAGCTCTCTTTTCTCTTCTATAAAATGGGGATAACAATGCTTACCATACCTACCTATCCTCATATGAAGGCTGTGAGGCTTGTTTATAACGTATATAAAGTGCTTTACAAAAGTTGAAACTATACATACATCACAATTATTATTCTCAGTGGATTATGTTAATCTGTTCTCTATAGATTCAGAAGGTTTTTTCTCAGTTATATTGTTTTCCCTCCAAATACTTAACAAGCTTCTTAACAAGGACCATCAATTTCTATCTTGTCCTCTCTTAATCCACAAAATTATAACCATGAGGATGCCCAACAAACAAAGATAATGAATCCAGTCCAACAGTCTGAATATTTGGGATGAGTAAATTACTCAAGAGGGAGGATCATAGATTCAGAGTGAGAAGGAGCCTTCTGGCTCATCTTGTTCACTGGTTCTTAACCTAGGGTCTATGAACTTCTATGTTCATTCAGTATTCTGATAACTGTATTTAATACAATTGGTTTCCTTTTTCATTTTATTCTATTCATTTAAAAACACAATATGTTTCACTAGACTTCTGAAAGGGTCCGTGATACACATACAAAGGTTAAGAGTCCTTAATCTGATTCAAACTTCTTTACTCTGCAGAAGAGACAGTCCCACAGAGGGAAAGTCCTGCCTAAAATAGTAAGTGACAGTGAAGATTGGAACCTAGTTCTTGGGACTAGTGTCATTGCTCTTTCCACTGCTCCACACTGCCTCCCTGAGGCACTTTGAATTCAACTTGTCCATTCAATTCAATAAATCTGTTTCTCTCTGTGTCTGTGTCTGTCTGTCTCTCTGTCTTTCTCACTCTGTCTCTCTCTTTTTGTTTCTGTCACTCTGTATTTCTCTGTGTGTATGTGTGTCTCTGTCTCTCCCTTTCTTTTTCTCTGTCTCTCCCCCTTTCTCTCTTCCCCCTCTATGTCTGTCTGTCTCTCTCCTTCCCTTACCAATACTTTATTTATTCCTTTTGTTCTCTATATGATATTCATTTCTTGACATAGCCTCCCCACACGAATTTTGCCATCCTTGCCACAAAGCAAAACTGTTTGGCAAAACTCTAAGACACTGCATCTGACAGTTTAAGCAACATTCTGTCTTCGTAATCTCCCCACTGCGTACTGAAGGAGAAAAGTCAAGCATGTATTAGTGCCTACAATATGCTGAGTACTATGTAAGACTGGAGGAGAGTCAACAATTAAATAAGACACAATCCCTATCCATAAAGCCAATATCCACTAAAAAAGATAGGAACTACAAAGAAATCACACTGAATACTCTGAATAAGGATGTGATAAATGAGTATAAATTGCTTTATAACATCTGAAGAAAAAAAAGGTACTATATCTGCATAAACTCTTTAAGCTTACCGGGTCCATTTAGTATGCTGAAAATTATTTCTGGGTTCCATGAAAAGTACTTGCTAAGACTTGGGAAATGGAATTCTTCCTAAAACTGAAACTATTTACCCAGTCACCTCTCCTGACCTCAGTTTCTTCCTCTATAAAATGAGGGAGTTGCACTAGATATAGTCTAAGGTCCCTTTGAACTCTCACTCTATGATGCTATGATCACATGTATTAAAAATATTGACAATAGGTTTTAATCTGTGTCTCTCTTCTTTCGTTCCTTCTTTACTTTTAAAGTATCCCATAGCTTTATGAAAACAGTAGCAGACTAGGACACATTGGATCCTGTAGTCATGAGGACTCTGGGCATCTCACTTATGCTCCCTTACCGTTGCCTCCCCCATTCTTGGTTAAATTATCTAGGAAAAACAGCAAGATGAGATGTCTGCCAAGGTCCGCTTAAGGAACTTACACATAAAGTGAACACAGAACAAACACAAATTTGGTATAATTTCCAGAAAAGAGATCTTGCTGCCCATGGTATTTGAACTGAGCCTTGGGTGAAGTGAGGGATTTTATGAGATGGTAGAAGGGGAAAAAGCAGACCCTTCCAGTCACAGGAAGCAGCTTGTGTCAAGACCAAGATGTGAAATGGAATGTTGGTCAGCAGAGTAACAAACAGCCAAATTTGGCTGAAATGGAGTATGGGGAATTGCCACGGGCCACCTGATAGCCAGCATCAGGCGTGAGCAGAGATGTGAGATAAACCAAGCCAGGCGGGCAGTTCAGGATAGAACTCCGAACTCCGTTTATTGATCCAACAAGGAAGGTTTTTATAGAGCAATGAGACAAAGAAGGTAACTATTGGTCACTGTTTTCCATTACTGCTTTGTTTAGTTCCATGATGTCAGGCAGATGACGTCAGGCAAATCTTGAACGCTATCATGTCCATACTTTATCTAGTGTTTCCATCTCACACTGGACGAGCTGTATACTCCCTTGTATTTAGTTCCCTTTGTGTCACTACTATCAGGGTGAGTAAGAATTCAGGGTGCTCTGTTCCTAGCCCGTCACGGAGAGTGGTGAACCAGCATCCAGTTAGCCTGGGAGCAGCTGCAAAAAGCTGGCTGCTTCCACCTCCCTAACTGGAGTTGACCCTCTACAGGGAATGAATGAATGGGCTGGAACCATTACGTACAGGGATTTAGATGCCAAACAGCACTTTGGATTTTATCATAAAGGTTATGATTCTAAGTAAGCCCTCAAAACTTTGTCACATGGTAAGATGGCAACCAAATGAGGCACAAATATTATTACTGAAATTTATTGCAAGACCTATAAAACCTAACTATTCTTTTTTTTTTTTTTTGGAAAAGGGAAGGCAAGGCAATGGGGGTTAAGTGACTTGCCCAAGGTCAAACCTAACTATTCTTTAAGACTTGTCTCCTTTTGATCTAAAATCCTGGAAGATTTAAACATAATTTGAAAGAAGGCTCTTCCTTTTCCCCTCCTCCCCCATGTCCAGCCATGACTGGAAAAAAATGTTCCTTCTACTTATTGATCTACCTAAATCTCATTATGGAGAGGTTCAGAATGATCAGACACATCTTGGAAACATTTCTATATTCCCCATGGTAGCCTTTACCTCTTTTAGTCTCTCCATTTAGTTGCTATCTAAACATAAATAACATTAAGAAGCCTAACACGTAGGCAGTGTCAGTGATCTCAGTAACATGGAATTATAAAGCCGGAAGAGACCTTCAAGGGTCATCTCATCATTAGAATGACCGTCAATTAACCCATGCCCCTCTCCCCTATAGACACAGCTGTATCCAAACCATCCTAATCAGATCCTAACTATTCTTTTTCTAAAGATCTCTGTAAAAAGAGATACTACAATTTTCTTAAGTAATCTATGCCATTATTGCAAGTTCTACTATAAAATACTAGGTTTGAATAAATTTAAAAATGAATTTCTACACAGACTCATTTTCCCATACATGTGACAAGAAAAATGAAAAAAAACTGTTTTCAGAAGAAGAAATAAAAATGAACAACATCACTATGAAAGAATGCTCCAAATGACTAATAAGGAGATAAATGTACATTAATACAACTCTGAGGTTATACCTCACACCCATAAAATTGGCAAAGATGATTTTAAAAATTGAGTCAAAGTAGAAGGGTCTGTGGGAGGACAGGCACACAAACACATTGTGGATAGACACATCTATGGGTCCAAAACTTCTAGAAAACAATTTGTTAGCACGTCAAAAAGTGATTAAATTGGTGATAAGAAATCCCTCGACTAGGAGATGGTTTTGCTTAAGTGTTCTTTGTTAAAAGGGGGAAAGTGGGGTGGAGTCCAATAGAAAGTGGAAAGGGCGTTGGGGACCGGGGGGATACTGAAAGGTAAAAATAAAAGGCAAAAATAGAACTAAGTGAACGAATGACATGTTAAAGGATTTTAAAATAACATTTAGAATATATATGTGTATATGTGAGTATATACACACAAATACACATGAGTATGTACACATAAAGACACATGTACACACATATCATACACACATATATTAACATTTAGATAGCACTTATTGTTCACTAGGCACTATGCTAAGAACTTCATAATTAGAAGCTCATTTCATTCTGAAAACAGCCCTGGAAAGTAGGTGCTATTATTATCTCCTTTTCACAGATGAGGAAACTGAGGCAAGCAGAGTTTAACTGACTTTTCTAGTCATGCAGTTAGTAAGTGTCTGAGTTCACATTTGAATTCAGGTCTTCCTGACCAATGGAGCCCAATGTTCAATCTCTATGCCACTTAGTTTCCCCAATTATATAGATGTATAGATACACACTGATATAGGTATATAGATATCTATCTATATGCACAATTATATATATTAGATAGATAGATGGATAGATAGACGATAGAAGATAGAAGATAGATAAAATGCTTTAAGGTTTGTAAAACAGTTTATATATTTATATTATATATATATATATATATATATATATATATATATAAATAAAAAATATCATTCAGTCTTCACAACAATCTTGTGAGGTAAGAGCTCCTGTTATTACCATCTTACAAATGAAAAAAAAAGACTTGTCCAACATTTCACAGGTGGTGGGACAGTCTTTGAACTCAGGTCTTCTTGTCTCCAGGCCCATTCCATCAAGAATTGCTTTTTAATCTAACCCCACTGACTGAGGAGCTCAACAAGGTGGTCTATGACTCTTCTGATCCCCCCTTCCTACTTCCCACTTTTTCTTGCTATTCCTTTAAACCTCACTTCTATTCTCCATCCTACCCCCAGTCCCAATCGTATGTATATTTTAGGAATAAGTGATGTTTTAAAATTGAAATTCTCCAAGTTTAAAAGCTTTGTTTCATTCAGTAACATAAACAACTTCTCTATGACTACAGAGAACCTAAAAATAAATTGTTATCATCATCTAGCTTTGCCAACATACTTCACAGCCTCGAGCTCAGCTGGCAGAGACTAATTGGCAAAGCTACGGAAGAACTTTGGTGGTGGTCTTCTTCTTCTTCTGTTTATCTTCCTCCATCTTGGAAACCCTGAGATCACTCTAATGAGCATTCACTCAATAGTTTGGGCTTTTTTATTTTTGTTTTTGTTTTCATAGAAATGTCTTCTTGAAAGGGTGATTTTACATCAGTGAAAATTAATATTTTTGACTTCTGCCAATTCTTTTGTTTGTTGCATCATTGCTATCTGGACAATTTTTAGCTTCAGTGACCATATCACCAATGGCTATAGTATGACTTCTTGATCACAGTTTGGCCTGAAGGAAAAGGCAATAGAGGCATAGATATTCCCAAAACAGGGGATATCTTTTGATGACTGAGGCCTGACTACTTAAACTCAGCTGAAAATAATCTCTTGACCAACCTAAGGTAGAATCACTTTGTGTCACAGAGTTGGTAACATCTCCATCCTGACTAGATTCAATCGTATCCATATAGTTGTGTCTTAGACTTATCTTCATACTCACACATATGTATGGCTTTATATATACATACATACATGTGCACACATATTTTACCTACCACATTGGCTGATAACTAATACATTTCTCAGTTTTACTTTGACTTTTCCTATCTTCTTTGAAAATACTTATGGAGGGGGCGGAGCCAAGATGGCAGCATAGGAACAGCAACATATTGCAGTTCTCACATAGCCACCCCAAAATACCCATAAAATATGACTCTAAATTAATCCTAGAACTTCAAAACACACACAAATATACTTTTCACTAAAGTCAGCTCGGCTATGAGGAACCATATCAGCACTGTGAACAGAAACCAGCCTGGCCTGAAGCCCTGGCTGAGCCCCAGGGGCGGCTGGACATGAGGAGATGAGGAGCCTCAGGTGAGTGGATGAGCAGCAGCTGCAAGCAGTGTTCAGAACTAGGTCAGTGGAGCTTGCCAGGTCTTGGGAGAAAAGCAGTCTGGCCAAAACGCCTCCAGGGCAGGAAAGCAAAAGGCAGAGGTTCTGTACCCGCCTCCGCATTGCAGCTTCCACGATCTCGGCCTGTAGACAGAAGGTGGACTAAGCAATCGTTCAGACGCCAAGTGCTCTTGCGTTGAGTGGCCTGGATCTGGATCGCGGTCTTGGGCTTTGGTCCTGTGAGTCTTCATTATGCAGTGATCCAGAAGTAAGTAGGACAGGGACCCAGCACCTTCCTGAGAGCTACGGCAGCTGGGAGGACCCCAGTGATTTGGGACAGAGCTTTCCCTTCTGGAAGCAGAGCCCCACAGAGATTTAAAAAAAAAATCACAGACTGACCAACCATGAGTAAGAATAAGCATAAGAAGCAAAGTAAGAACAGCAACCAAACCCTAGATTCCTTCTTTGGGGAAAACAAAGATCACGGCAAAGAGAGGGAGGAGGAGAGTGCAGCCAGAGTTCCCCCACCAGGGGCTTCCAATAAACATGAAGAATGCCTGAAAGCTAGAGATGAGCTGAAGAAGGATTTTCAAAACCAAATAAGAGAAGTGGAAGAAAAATTGGGAAGAGAAATAAGAATGTTACAAGAAAATCATG
>CM053582.1:322426113-322514860 GCA_028627135.1 Pseudochirops cupreus | reverse complement strand
TTAGTTTTATTGCCCATTTCTCTCCACAATGTTATTAACTTTTTAAAATATTTAGATTTTATGTCATTTGGTGCATTTATATTAAGGAAACTTCTGTGTTACCTGTATCTATATCCATATATATATATATGTGTATATATAATTTTATATATATGTATATATCTATATGTAATGATATATAGATATATTATAAATCATCTATAAAACAAGCTGAAGAAGGAAACAGCAAAGTATTCCTGGATCTTTGACAAGAAAACTCCACAGGGGTCACTGAAAAAATGACTGAACAACAACAATATTGTCATTATCTATTCCACCTGTCTGCATAACATAATTTGCTTGATTATTTCTTTTTTAATATGCCTATTTTTATTTTGCCCATGTGAAATCGTGGTTGCCCCCTCTGCTTCTAAGAGTCCACCTGAAGTATAATCGATTTTGATCTGGCCCCTTATTTTAACTTTGTGTGAATTGGCATTTCTGCTATGTCCTGTTTCTTGTAAACAACATATTGGTGGATCTCCTAACACATTCTATCATCCTTTGTTTTTTCATTTTTGTTTTATGGATGAATACATCCAATTCATATAAATGGCTATGATTTTTAATTGTAGTTTTCCACTTTTTCTCATACAATTGTGATTTTTCCTACCTTTTCCTCTACCCTTTGTTTTTTTTTAAGCTGTGAAAGAGCAGTTTGCTTAATGCTATGCATATATAATTGAAATATTTCCGTTCTGTTGTCCCTCTTCTCTTTACCACGCCCTGTCTCCAATCACAGCTTTTATACTCCCTTTATGATCTATCGTCTGACATTGAAATTTCTTTTTCATATAAATATTCTTGCTTTTTGGAATTTCATATTTAAGACTTCTGCTCCTTTATAGTGATGCATGTGAAAATGTGGGTCAAGTCAAGTCAAATCAAGTCAGCAAGCATTTATTGAGTGTTGACTCTGTGCTAGGTATTTTACTAGCTGTAGGGATACAAAGAAAGAAAAAAAAGTATCTGCTCTCATGGAGTTTTGAGGATTGCTATAAGGATCAGATAAAAGCATATGTAAAGAACTTTGCTAACCTCAAAATATTATGGAAATGTTTCTCCTACTCCTCCTCTTCCTCCTTCGTTGATGCTACTTTAATTATTTGCCTTTTGGATTTTTCTCAGCCAATAGTATGTTTTCATTGTTTTTACTTATAATTGCTGAGTTTCTGAATTGGTACTTTGTTCCTGGGTCAAAATCTACTATGTCCCATACGCTTGGATGGACTGGGCAGGCCTTGCTTGGTCTTGTATATGGTGGCTAAGAATAGCCCCTGCCTTCTGGAGGAATTCCCAGGTTTGATCTTGGTCTCCTAGTTTAACATAAGTGTCGGCCTTGATGCCTTCTCTGACTCCTTTTCGTGGCAAAAGTCCCAACTCTGGAGTTGGTTGCACTTCTATTTCTGAGTTATTATATAGTTATAAATTATATCTATCTATCTCTATATATTATATTGATAGTTTATATAAATGTATATAAATAATATATATATTATATAGATCAGTGGTTCTCAACCTTCCTAATGCCATGACCCTTTAATACTTGTACGTGGGCATGTCTGCATGTGGGAGGACTCTCCTGGAGATGGATAGAGGAGTGGTGTCTCAGTTCCTAAGACCATCGGAAATATGTGTTTTCCAATGGTCTTAGGTGACCCCTGTGAAAGGGTCATTTGACTCCCAAAGGGGTCAGACCCACAGGTTGAGAACCACTGATACAGATAAAGATATTATAGATTGTTCCGAGACTTGGCTTTCCCCACAATCCCAGGTGGTCTGCTTCCTAAGTGCTTCTGTAGCCTTTTTTTCTTGCTGTAGATCTAAATCCTGGGGAATAATGAGGCAGAATCTTGTGGCTTGTGTATAAACTGGACTGGGGGCTAAATCCTGCGATCCCTGAGTAATCTGAAGATACAGCTTGACCTTTAAGCTCTTTAAGCCCATGACTAACTGGACCACCTACCAGTTGTGTTCCAGAAAAGCTCTGCAAGTCTAAGGAGTTTTCATAAACTTTATTCCTAAACATGTCAATAATGTGTAAAGCAAGTGTTTATGATTAAGGAATCAAATTTATTGAATTTTATTATTGAAAGTTGAATCTGAACCTGTATGACAAAAAGAAATCAATGAAAGTATATCTACAGTCAATCAATAAATTTTATTTCTTTATTCAGAACTTAAAATTTAATTATTAGTTATAATTATTTTGTTTTAAATATTACGGTGATTTTTTCGTTGAATCATTTGCATGAACTTATGTTTATACTATGCTATTTAATGCATTTGCCTGGTTTAATTCTTTGCATATCCTTTTTTTTTGTCCTGGCAATGACATAGAATCAAAGCATTTTAATAATCTTAGAGGTCTCGGCGTATTAGTTAACCCCGTTTGCCTCAGTTTCTTCATCTGTAAAATGACATGGAGAAAGAAATAGAAAACCATTCCAGTATTTTTGCCAAGAAAACCCCAAATACTGTCATAAAGAGTCAGACATGACTAAAAATGACTGAACAACAACGATAACAAAAGGGGTCGTCTAATCCAACTTGCTCATTTTACAGATAAAGAAACAGAAACCCAGGTTGGGATCCTCAAGGTCAAAGTGTTACTTTTATTCCATCCAGGAAAAAAATATCCTACATGGAAATAGGCATGCACAAAGTATGTGACTTATCCATTGTTTAATTCTCTCTGTTGCATTTTTGTGAGCTTGCTCTCCATTCTCTCTGAAGTTATCAGGGCATTAAGCTGAAATTGGTTGCTCCAGATTGCTGCTCAGAAGCATTCAGCATTATTCCCAGAAACTCATGGGTAGAGTATTACTTTTTTGCTCTTGGCAGCATCTTAGTTCCAGATACCACATTGCTGACTTTTCAGAACCCCAGTGCTACTAAGCTTCTGTTCATTGGTGCATACAGACTACCCCTTCCTGGGCTAACCCAAAAAAAAGAGCTGAATCTAGGGTTTTGTTAAGAATGACATTCAGGAGACATTTTGTATTCGTGCCTCTTTATGACCCTGCAGATAGAAAGAAACACAATTGGGTGAGGTCAAAGAAGATGGGTTCTAAAGGAACTTTTGCTCTGTTCTTGTGTGCAGAGAAGCAAAGAACTTTGGTTAGTTCCTTGCCAAAGTCAGCCTGTTAGATTCCTGACCCTGGGGCTGGAACAGCTCCACTCATCTGACTGGGAAGTTACTATGATAGCAGGTCAATGAAGAAGGCCTAGATAAATGAGGCTTCTGAAGTCAAATGAAGGCATGGACATTTGTTGAAAAGACTTTAACGGCCCTCCTACTTCTCCATATAAAACCTCATGTTGGGCATTTAATTGAAGCCCAGTAAGCTAGATAAACCCTTGAAGAATGAAGCCTTCAAGTGGATATCTGATGCCTACCATGGTTCAGGCTTCTAATAATTTAGTTAAATGCTATAGGCTATCACAGACAAAATCACAAATATGTTCATTCCTATTATCTATTTTTAAAAACCAGATAATTTTAGAAGTGGAAGGACCTTGGAAATATTTTTTTTAAAGGTGAAGAAATAGACTCAGAGAGCTCAAATGATTTGCTCCAGGCTCCATAACTAGCTAGTGGCTGCTTGTGGTCTAATACTTGAACTTCCAAACCCAATACAGGGTTCTTTGTTCTTTCTGCTAGATTGTAAGTCCTTTCATACCATCTATGATTGGTCCATCGCAAACAAAGAAGAATGGAATAAAGTGAATCATGATGATTCAACTTTACATTAAAAAAGTAAGCCAAAAAAGGTTTAAAAATGAGTGGGGGGAAAAGATTAATGGAATTTTACAGTTTGTAGAAAATTTAAAGATCACTTGGTATAACATTCACTTTACAGATAAAACAGTTGAGACAGAAAAGGACTTGTCCTTAGTGGCATAGCCAATTAGTCACAGAATTGGAATTCGAATCCCATAGTTCCTAGGAACATGATTCCTTCCATTACGTTGCACTGCTTCTAATTCTTGCTTTTGCCAGTCTGGAGTATATGTGATTTTATGCAATAGCCATATCCCTGTTATTTACAACCATTTTGTAACACATCAGTTTTTAGAATAAATGTAGGCAGTCCACAAATTTCCAGCAAGCTAACATACAAATGCCCCTGGTCCACCAACTCTACTTAAGAACAAACAATAAAACATCCATATTTAAGAAAGAAAGGTACAATAGCAGGTATAGCTTTGAAGAGCTAGCCCCGGAAGCAGACTACAGAGCCATGTTGCCTGCCTACTTTTGTGATAGTAAACTGACCCTCAAGTATCTCTCCCACTCATTGTCTATTTTTTTCCCCATTTTCCTTCATTCAATTAAATTCCACCAATTGGAGAACTAATAAGCACAGCCATACCTCATAGATATTTTAGGTTTGATTCCAGACCACTATAATGAAGTGAATATTGTAATAAAGGAAGTCACATGAATTATTTGCTTTCTCAGTGAATATAAAAGTTATCTTTACACTATGCCATAGTCTAGTAAATGTACAATAGTATTAGGTTTGAAAATGTGCATACTTTATTGAAAAAATACTTTATAGCTGAAAAATGCTAATTATAATCTGAGCCTTCATCAAGTTGTAATCTTTTTGCTGGTGGAGGGTCTTGCCTCAGTGTTGATGGCTGCTGACTGATCAGGATGATGGTTCCTGAAGGTTGGAGTAGCTGTGGCAATTTCCTAAAGTTTGCCACATAGATTAACTCTTCCTTCTACAAAAGATCTCTCTGTAGCATGAGATGTTGTTTGATAACATTTTGCCCACAATAGAACTTCTTTCAAAATTGGAACTGATCCTCTCAAATCCTGCTGCTAGTTTATTAACTAAATTTATGTTGTATGTTTCAATATTGTTGTGTTTCAGGGAGAGGGAGTGGGAGAAAGAGTGGAAGGACTTGTCAGTGAAGCAATCAGAATACACACAGCAATCAAGTTTGCTATCTTGTGTGGGCACGGTTTGTGGAGCTCCAAAACAGCATCAACCTCACACACTCATCAAAGTCCAGTGGTAAGACAAAAATCAAGATGATGATGGCCCAGGATACAGTGGGTGACCTTGGCATGGATGACCTGGGCATCTGACCAAGCTCTAAGTGCTCTGCAGCATCTGCTTTGGCTGTCTTCATGGCCATTGGAACAAATTGTTTTCATCTTCCAATTTCACTGGGGCAAGTCTTCACGTGCTTGGGGTAGACATCCTCCTTAGGGGTGTATGGGATATTCAAGGATGACTAGCACTGTTTGTCCTTTTAAAATTGCAAACACCTTTATTAAGGATAGGGACTAGAATTCAGTACAGAAAGTGAATTAATTAAATCAGGTTTCTTTTTAACAGTTAAAGATTTAACATTAACATTAACACAACATTTACCTGAGACAAGTGCCCTAGGCAAATGAAGATTCCATTAGAAAAAAGGTAATTCTCTAAACTAGAGAACTTTCTCGAAGACCTATAGTTTGCGTGGAAAACCAAGGGGAGGGACCTGGGCAATTGGGATCATAGGCCATACAGAGATGGACTGTATGTAAGGGGTGGGAAAGGGGTCTGGTCTCTTGAAAATACCAAGAATTTTCACATGTATGAACCGAGGATACATATTCATTCAGCTGCAGGCTCCCTGAGGATGAGCATTATTGAGACCTTTCCTTTTCTGGGCCTTGCTTTCAACATGTATAAGTTTAGGATGTTAGATGAGATGAACTCAAAGGTTCCTTTCAGCTGCAACATTCAGCCTTCTTTCTTTCCTTCCTTCCATCTTTCCTTCCTTCCTTTTTTTCTTTCTTTCCTTTTTTTCTCTCCTTCCTTCCTTCTTTTTCAATAGCTGATCAAGATGGGGGGGAGGATATGGAGTGAAAAAGCATGTTATTGAGAGAGCAAAAGGTCATATTTTAAAATTTCTTACTCTATCCATAGTATCCAATGCATTTTTGTCAAAATTCAAGAGGTTGTGAATTTGGAAAACATGACCAACATACCTACATGCATGATGCATTTTTCACTTTATTAATTATTAACTTTCACTGGTTTGGAGGAATTCAGCATTAAAAAACAATGAGTGTTGGTATGTCACTGTGGAGACAGCTTGTATAATAAGTTCAATAATGTCACAGTAAGATTTCCTTAGGGTTCATGCCCTAAGGCCATGCTTTATAGTAAGGTCCCTTTGCCTTCTTAGTAGTTAAGTCCCTTTGGACGGTGTCTAAGATGGGTCAGTTTTGTTTCAGATTCCAAGATTTAACAAAAAATGTTAAGTGTTCTTAGGCAATGCAGTAAAACCTTGATAGTGGGGCTCATTACATGGGTTTGGGTATATTACAAGTCAAATTATAGCTAGAAAACATGATTATATTCACTGAAGTTTGACATATTAGACTACATAGCAATGTGACTATGCTTTAAGGTTCAAAGAACTCTTTCTTTACAACTACTGTGGGAAGTTGGTAGTACTAATGATACTATATTCCTTTTATGGAGAAAGAAACTAAAGATGAGAGAAGTGGCTTGTCTGTGGTAACACAGATAATACCTTCCACATCTAAGACTTGCATTCAGGATATCCTACTTGTTCCACTATACTAAACTGCTCTTAAAACTAATTCCAGTTTATGAAAATAGTATCTTAGAGACAGGTATTTATCCCATGGCAGTAGACATAGCACCCCCTGCTTCCCTCTTAGAGAAATATTGAGAAAGCATTAAAAATTGTGCTAATCTGAAAGAGAAACTCTTCTCATTCTTTCTCTATCAGTTCTGATACAGTGCCTTGCTCTCTTCTCTCCCTCAGTAAAATTAGGATAGTGATTGTTCTGTCCATGCCTTGAAAGGATTGGCATAATGACTCACCTAAGAGGAGTACCCTCTTTCCCTATTTTCTTGTGCTGATAAAAGAGAGGGGGTCCCTTGGATTATTTCAGGTCACCTAGGTTCTCAACCTTCCTAATGCCACGACATTTTAATACTCGTATATGGGCATATCTGCATGTGAGTGGACCCGCCTGGAGGAGGATAGAGGAGCAGTATCTCTGTTCCTAACACCATCAGAAATATGTGTTTTCCAATGGTTTTAGGCGACCCCTATGAAAGGGTTGTTTGGCCCTCAACTGGGTCGCGACCCACAGGTTGAGAACCGCTGAGACAGAAAGAACTCTTGAGTGGTTATAGAGGGTTTCAGTGGTATAGGAAATGATTCTCAGAAGTGTGCCAGAAGAAGTAAATAACTATTATTTTATTCGATGAAGTAAAATATCAAACCTAAGCTGTCACTATGTTTTTATCACATTGTAATATTTTCTTTTGTTCAAGAATCCTATAAAGGTTACTTCAATGGTGGGATGTATGTGGTCGTGTGCAGAGAGGACTGGCACTTCTGGTGTGAGGGTTTGCTGAGCCCTTCTTAGGGCTGCTCATCTACCTTTGGTATCCACCTGGCACTCAACTCTCACCTATGGTGCCAAGAAGCTGTAGGATGTGGAGCAGCCACACCATGGTAAAACCATCTCAGCAGAAGGGCTAAATCAAGTTGAGGATAGCCAACAGACCTCAAAGCCGTAGATGAATTTGGGGGATGTCCATCCCAAGAATGTGAATACTTTCCCTGGAAAAATGGGTGGATAAGAAAAATTTGTTCCAACAGCCATGAAGGCAGTTGAACCTTGGTCAGACGCTGAAGATAGCAAGGTCATACACTGCATCCTGGGCCATCACCAGTCATTCTAATTTTCATGACTCAGGAAAAGAAAGTAAGGCTGGTGATTTTGTGCAGCTCTGCCTCACTTAAATCCAATTCAGAAGCAAGTCAAGACATCACCCTGTGATATCATTGGTCCTCTGAGAACAAAGAAGGATGAACAACCTCAATGGTACAGAGATGGAGATTCATATATAAGGCTATGAGTCTAAACTCTGTCAGTTTGGACATGTCCTTCTGAAGCAGAACAGTATTTGAATTTAGAATAATAATAAATTAATTTAAAAATAGTTTCTGGTAGTCTTGTACCCAAAAGATCGAGTAAAATAGTAATGTCTTTTCTTTGACAATCCTACTCTCCCCGCTCCCACCAGAAGTTCCATTGCTCTCTCAAAGTTTCTTGCTATGATTTTCTGTTTCAAATTGACTTTACATATAGATTTGGAATAGTCAATTAATATGGTTATTCAGTGATTCATATATATACAAATCATTGCATTAAGGGAAGAAGAATGGGTTATAATGTATACAATAACTGTTCTTGGGGAGTTTACAATGCAAGAGAACATTAGGAGAAAACTTGATCTCAGAAATATGTCCTGTAATTTTAGAACTTAGAATGTCAGAATCAGAGAAGAGGAATCTTGTATCTAGTCTCACTCCCTCATTTTTTAGATAGGAAAGCCCTAGGAAGTGAAATGACTTCTTCAAGGTCATAACTTTAGCAGTAGAACCAAGATTAGAACTCAGGTTCCCTCACTTCTAGTCCATCATTCCTTTTACTTTCACTGTATGAGACTACCGCATTTTAGATATCAATTTCTGTTCCCCTTAGATTACTAACTCGTTTGTCCTTTCTTCTTCATTTTCCCCCTCTTTCCCCCCTCTTTACCATTGATAGGGGAACAATGCAAAAAGACATTTTTTTCATTGTCAATGATGGGCTCCTTTATATTATAACTCACTCAAATGAAGCAAAAGGGGAAGAAAATCTAAAAAAAAAAACAAACCTAAAATGAACTCAAGTTACTTTCTACAAGAATGTTAATCCATTCAGTTGGACCCTTAATGCACAGTCTAGTAATATTCGATATATTCTGGCACAAGTCCTGATCTCTGGGATTCTGGGTGCTGAGAAATTCTGTATAAGCTATCTGTTTTTTTTATTTATACAGACCATAAATGGAAAATGAAAGAGGTTTTAGTCTGGGGTCCACTTTTAAAGTACATATTCAAAAGTAAAAAGATAGTAGAAAATCTTGAAAAAGTAAATTATTATTATTTTTTTTTAATTTGGCAAAAAACAGTTTGTAACTCAGCTGCTTCTTATCTGGCAGACCCTCAACCATTAATACCGAACTATATTCTGGATTCTTTAGGAAAACAACATTAAGTCCTGTTTATTATTACTGATCATTAGTTTAAATCATAAACACTTAAACAATGCAGCAGTGGATTTTAATAAAGGTCGGTTTTAAAGTTCCCTGCTTTAATAACAACTATTTTTCAATTTAATTTATACTTATTGCCTATGATTACAATTCTGTGGTTAAAGGAAAGGAAAATATATCTCATAAAACATTCCTAACATATCTTTCCCAACCGCTGTGTCATATATGTATATGTATATAAACACATATTTATATTTTTGCATGTAACATATATGTATCTTAATTTGTTTATATTTATTTATTTATCTGTATGACTCTAGTAGCCCAGAGTTTCTTTTCAGTTACAGAGAGCTGTACAATGAGACTTAGTGAGTGTCCAGTCATCCACATTGCCGCTCTGTTACAATAACGTTGACATTGTTTTGGGAGGGGAGAAGTGAAAAAACAAAACAAAACACCACCCAGGCATCTTCCTATAATCCCCACAGGAGGAGGTGAGGCCCCAAGTTCATTGTGCATAACAACATCTGCATTGATTTGGAATTTAAAGAGGAAAGTTGAACCATGCTTCCAGGAAAACCCACAGTTAGACAACTACTCAGCAGCAAAGCTATTTGGTAACAAAAGTATGATAAAGCCTGTACAGAAGATTAGATTTCAAAAGGCCTCTCTTTTTATCCCATGATGTGATGGACTTTAAATTTAACACTTCTGTCTTAACTCAAAAGCATGCTTTGAAAACAGACTTTTCCTCTGCAGCAGAATTTGAGCCCAACATTCAATAGAGATTTCTTTTTTAAAAACTTACATTAAAAACAAAATATGTTTGTCATCTTACGTGTGACTTCATTTCCTTGTCTTTAAAATATCTTATTATTCACTCATGCTGTATGATATTATGTAAGATTTACAAAATGTTTTCTCCTTAACTTGGAACTCAATGAAGCCCTAATAGTTCTAATTTTCTGATTTTTTTTTTTTAGCTGACCGCTAATCTCCTGAGGTTGGTTTGTTTATTTGTGGCAAAATGCCATTTCCTCTTTGGGAAGACAAAAGCTCGTAATGATTTATTAAAAACACATTAAGACATTTAAGATAGACAGCACCTAGCAAGGAGCAATTTTAATGAGTTACGTTAAATGGTTTAAACTTTCCTTAAACACCACAGGGATGGGAATGTATTTCATGTTTTCTGGGAACAGACAATGCTTGACAAGTCATTGACTATATTTAATAAACCCTAAACACAGAATGAATTGCAATTGCCCTGATTTGTTGTACATTTCCATGCTTGTGCTAGAACAGGATATTGTTGAAGAAATCACTGGTTGTTAGAGTTGGAAGAGACCACAGTGGCCATCCAGGTCCAACTATATGTCTAAAGGAATCTCTACCATAACCTACTAGAACAATGATCAGTCATTCAGTCTCTGTTTGAGAACTTCCGGTGAGGGGGAATACACTAATTCCTAGGGTACCTATTCCTCTTTTTGAGAACTGTTATTTATAGAAAGGGTTGTTGTTTATTTGGTTTTTTTAAAATAATGAACCAAAAATTTTCTCTTTGCATCCTCTGGTTATTCCTCCTGGATTTGCCCAGAATAAATCAAATTCCCTTTCAAAATTTGAAAACAGTTATGCTCCCCCTGAGTCCTTTGATCTCTAGGCTTAATCTCCTAACTTTTATTTTATTTGGGACACACAATATATGCATACATATACATATATACATATACACACATATGCATGTATGTGCATATACATATGCACACATATATGCATACACACATATATACATATGTATTTTATACATACATATAAACATCTGTTAGAAAAGTTGTTAAACTAGTCCTGAGATAGAATTCCCTTCCCTTCCCCATTTGAACTAATTTACTTTGTATGAAAAGAAGTTTTTTTTTTTAGGTTCTTACAACATCATGAATGATGGATGGATCTATACAATGGCAAAACATCTTTCTTGCTCTTTTTCCTAACATAATTTTAAAATCTAAAATCCTACTCTGTGATCAATATTAAACTTTTTTCTTTTTCTTCAGGTGATCTTGAGTTTCTTGACCCTTTCTCAGACCCATAAACCACCTCCCTTACTCTCATTTCACTTAGCTCAATAATGGTTTTGACTCCAATGGTTTATCACTATAATGATTAACTAGCACTGCCTGTGGTAGGATTCTTTGTCCTTTGATAGACTTCCATTTTAAACCCTCTCATCTCAACCATGGAAAACCTGCATGTGATTTTAGATTATATGCAAACATTAATAGCTTTTGGCAATCTAAATATGAAGTATTTATCTAATGGACAATGAGTGAACTTACTATGCTATCAGAATACACACACATGTGCATACATATATGCACATATATGTGTATACACAAAAATATATGTTTGTGTATACATATAGTTGATATATAGTGCATATATTATATATGCATTTTAATGTGTATTTATATAGAGTTTATATACATGTATGTGAATATATGTATATTTAATTACATGTAGATGCTTTTAGATATGTAGGTTCATATGTGTGTATATGCACATAAATGTGTATACTTCCATGCGTATGTGTGCATGCATGTACATATTTTGTTCCTATACATCTTGGGCAGATGCTGAGTCTGGGCAATGAATTGATCTGAGATTTGAATAAGAGGAAGAAAGAATTAGACCAGATTCCATTTGGCAAATATCATCATTCTTTTTTTTTTTTTTTTGCCTTTTTTGGAGGGGAGAAGGCAGGGCAATTGGGGTTAAGTGACTTGCCCAAGGTCACATAGCTAGTAAATGTTAAACGACTGAGGCTGGATTTGAACTCAGGTCCTCCTGAGTCCAGGGCCAGTGCTGTATTCACTGCAACACCTAGCGGCCCCCAGTATCATTATTCTTTTAATGACCCTTAGCTTCTCTTAGACATAAAGGTTTAGCTGTATGATGTTAATATTTGGTAATATCTGTGAATCATGGAAAGCCACAGTCTTCAAAGAATTAAAGTTACAGGTAGATAGAAAGGATAATTGAGAAGTGTAGGGTATAGGTGAATAGGCTGCCACATAATGGGAAAAAATAATTGTGTTACAAGAACATTGTTAAGGATGATGTTGATCACAGACGGAGGAGGGCTAGTCATGAGCCAGAAGTGAGGGGTAGCAAAGGGCAGCCTACGTGCTGCATATGTATCCCTGCAATATTTGGGAAGCTAGATTACAGCAGAATCTGAGAGCTGAGAAGGACCACTCTGGATATTGAGCCTATCTTGTACCCTGCATGATTAGTCCATCCAGACTTTGCTTGAAGACATTCACTTTAAGTGATGCCTGATAGGAGTATGCTGGCGCTACCTTATATCAGCTCTAGAGAGCCTACTCACTACATTTTCAGTGTGAACATTCATACCTCAGAAATCAATGAATGCTGCAAACCAGGACTTGATTGATTGTTTCGTTGATTGTCTAGACTTAAGAACGTGATGAAGAAAATATTAATAACATACATTAAACTCATGTGTCATGAATATATTTTTCTTCCCTGGAAAGCTGGTTATTAAATGTTTACCAGAACACCTCTGGGAAGCCATCCCCTCCTGAGACAGTCAATTTCTGCTTTGGTGCATCCCTAATCTTTAGCAAATTTTTCCAGATCATCAAACCTAAATTTGACTCTTTGGAACTTCTGCTGATTTCTCTTGATTCTGCCCTCTGGGTCCAAATAGAATAGATATAATTCCCCTTCAAATACTGGAGGACAGCTACCATACTATTCCCCCACATACTTTTGCCTAATATTCAGTGACCCCACTTAATTTGGAGCTCTTGTCTCAACCTAGCTTTATCTCATACTACTTTCCAAGTACTTCACATTGCAATTGGGTAAAGTGGCATATATGCAAATGATTATAATTCATATTTAATATACTCTAACTTAAATATACTATAAATAAATTAGATTATTTACTGTCCCTTGTTTTTGTCTCACCTTTTCCCTTTCCTTAGGATGTCTTTACAACCCTCCTCCAACACTCCCAATCCCCCCAATATACTAACACACTTAGAAATACACTTGCACATTTACAAACATACTCACTCACAAATACATACACATTCACATACTTAAGCACACGTGCACACCCACATGCACACATACACACAATTTCTGCCTGTCTTTTCAAGCCCAATTCAAGTGTTACCTAATGTATGAAATGCTCTCTGATTCTCTCCAGTCAGTAATAACCTTTTCTCCTTAGGATCTCACATATCACATTATCTCTTCTGCTATTGTGAGCTTATGAAAAACCTAACTTGTGATTCCATTAATATAGTGATCTCCTTAAGAAGATCAGTGCCTTCTCTGCATTTATCATTGTAGAGAATTGCCAGGGGTAGGGTGGGTACCATGAAGTTAAATGACTTACCCAGGGTCACACAACTAGTAACTGTCTGAGTCCAAATTTGAACTCAGGTCTTCTCAACTTCAGGGCTGGTACTCTATCCACTGCTCCACCTACCTGTCCCTAGGTTTGTTTGTTTTTTTTTTTTAGAATATTAATGATACAGTCAGATGTGGTCAATGTTTTATTTGGTTTTGCTGAGCTGCATTTTTCTCTTTTTAAAATTTATGTTTGAAGGAATAGCTTACTGAGAGGGGCAGAAGGAGGGATATATATGTAAACGAATATGAGGTAAAAATAAAAGGTACCAATAAAAATAATTGAATGGGTGAAAATAGGTACATATGGACATACATCAATATCAGCACATTCTCATTCCCTCTTCTCAGTAGCCAACAAGGTCAATCTACAATAGAAGTAAGGTGAATGTTGAGAAATATGAAGAAAATTGTTCTAATAAAACATTACCTGTGCTGGTTATAAGAAACTAGTTTCCTTGATAATGGGTCTTAAACAAGAAACCTAAATTTTAAGCACAGTATTGATTTGATTTTGTAAAGTATGATCTATGTGTGTGTATCCTTATAACCTATTAAGCTATTCAATGTGATAGAGTGAAAAGAATGCTGGACTTGGAGCCTACAGAGGTAGGGTCTAACTCCTAGCTTCTAAATACACTAGCTGTGTGATCCTGGGAAAACTGTGTGATATTTCTGAGCCTCAGTTCCTTCATCCGTCCTGTGGAGATGATAATGCCCATACTACCAATCTCCTAGAGTTTTTGGAAGGGAAGAATTTGGTAAACCTTAAAGTACTACATAAATGTGGATTATTATATTGTCACACTCCAAAACATTGTTTTTTAAATGAGTAAGTGATGGGCTCTAAAGACAGGCATTTGTAATTTTACATGGTCAGAGAGAGTGCGATACCCTCAAATGAGCCGACACCTTCCAGCTCTACCTTGCCTCATTAATTTAGGATTGAAGCAACATTAAGCAGGATTGGAATTAAAATTAGAACATAAATTAGATGGAGTGAAACTTATGAGATTGGTATAGAGCATGTCTGGTCAGTTACCATAATCTGGCAAAGAGAGGATTTGATTTCTGTTTGTTCTTTCACTGAAACCATATTGCATCATTTCTTCCCTTCTCCCCCACCCCAAAACATATACACTCCATTTTTCTCATTAAAAAAATACTTACGACTCATTGTTGTGAGTTATTTGTTATGGAGCTTAGAAGAAATATTAGCAACCCTATATATCTCTTAATTCTTCTCGCAATAGACCTGGCATTGCTAAGACTCTTCCTTTAAAAGGGAATATGAATTAACTAAATTCCTGTGCAAAATGAATGGTGATCTGAGGAATTTACCTTTATACAGATTTTTTGCCCACAAAATCATCTTTAACTATTTGAAACTACCTGGTGGATGTTGTTGGAACTGAAGTTAGGGTAAAACCAGCTGGTGAATATCTGGGATGAACAACCCACAGCACTATTAAGCCAAATACTAGTTTTTACTGTTTGTGGAATCAGCTGTCTATAAACATTTTTCTAAATGGAGTCTAATGTATTTCTTTAACTGCCAAGTGTGTTTACTGATAACAAGGAGTTCATCAAGGAAAAGCTGACTCCAAGGAATGACAAAATCCAAAATTTCTAATTCCTTTAATAGTGTTTGGTCCCATTAGGGACTCACAACAGAAACACACACACACACACACACACACACACACACACACACACACACACACACAGAGTCACATTTTCCTTCAGCTGAGCCTTTTACTGTTGCTTTCATGAAAAGTTGAATGTAACAAGCTTTCCAGGAAGAAAAATAGTTTTTTAACCTGCACAGATTTATATCTGATTGTCCCTTTCCCTAGGAAAAAATTGAACATATCATCAGTATTACTACTCATGAATTCTATGAAAAAATATCTCTTGAGATTTCAATCCCAGTTATTCTTCACTGGAGGACATTGAACTTGGGTCCTAGAATGGTCTCCCTGGCTAAATTGTGGATGCTAGTGAGGAAATATATATATACATAAACATATATGTATATATATATATATATATATATATATATATATATTTGCCTCAGTCATAGTAGATACTTATTCATAAGTGCTTATTGAATGAACAATTGTTTTTACACAAGCTTTTTAGGTCATTCATAGTAAAAACTTGTACTGTGAAATAAGATGTCGGTCATTTTTCTTGTTTCTTTTTCTAACTAGAAGAATTCTGTGAGGTCTTTAAGTGTCAAAAGAGAACCAATTCAAAATGGATTTCTGTTGATGGTTAAAAACCCAGAAAATATTTCAGTTTGTGTTAAGGCAGCTCTATTCTCTTCTGATAAGATTCACAAATACGATGTAAGGTTGTGATAATGTTCACATTATCATTGGTCCTCTGAGTTATTCTCTCATGATTTTTCATTCATGCCCAGAACAGGGTTTTAGAGAATTCAACAAACTGCCCTTTGACATGGAAATATCACATTGTTTAAATAGTGTGGCTTATTCTTTTAGTACTCTCTTTTTGGGGGGGAGAGTTCACAAAGTAAAAAATTTAAATCCTTAAACCTGGAATTAAAACTGTGGTAATTTCCAAGTATAGTCTGGGGGATATGTACATATAATATGTGAATTAGTAGAAATACAGAGTTGAATAAGCATTTTAAACAATTGTGTTTGGCTTAGAATCTTTGACCTTTCAAATTATAGAAAGAACTGGTTTCTTGGATAAAATTCAAGAATGCTACTTTCCTTCTAATTACATTTTGTGATTTCTATCAGCATGATTTTGATGTTTGTTCCTTGTTCATGCTGTTTGGGACAGTTCATACTGTCCCAAAAGTCTTGATGCAGTTTAAAGTTATTACTTAACATTACTTCACTTTCAAATAACTTCACACAAGATGCCAGTGATTATTACTTCAATTCCTTGAAACATATTGCTAATTTTTGTTGAGTGTCACATATTTCTTGCATATAGGAGTACAGAAACATGGAAATATTTTAAGCTACATTAGAACATGCAAATGCATGTCACAGCATTCTGCAATTTCACAAAGGCTTCTTTGAAAACCCTCTGGGCAAATTGCTGTTTGTCAGGGAATAAAGCAGGAAGTCACCCAGACTTTGCTTTTGCTTCCAAGGAGAGGAATTAATTGACTTATTTGTGATATGAACTAATCAAACCACTTTAAGGGAAAAAAAGTTAGAAAGACATATTGATATGACAAAATGCAAACACTAGGGTTAGGTCTAAAAAGTTTAAGAATAAAGGCCCCAAATCACTATATAAATGATCTCTGCTGTTGTTCAGTCATTTCAGCTGTCTGACTTTGTGAACCCAGTTGGTATTTTCTTGGCAATGATAATGAAGTGGGTTTATCATTTCCTTCTCCAGCTCCTTTTACAGATGGGGAAATTGAGGAAATAGTTAAGTGACTTGCCCAGGGTCACACACCTACTAAGTGTCTGAGATCAGATTTGAACTCAAGAAGATGAGTCTTCCTGACTCCACGCCCAACATTCTATCCACTAAGGGCTGGATATTCTATCCACCCAGCTGCCCTTTTCTAGGAGGGAAGTTTTTCTCTTCAGGGTTGCTTCCTTCAGCAGTGATAATGTGTCTACATTCTTATTTAATCCCTGTTCAATGCCCAGCACATCCTTTCTTTTATTGCACACAACATGACATAAGCAAAATGTATTGAAGAATGTATTTTTTGTGCTGTGGGCTACCTGGTCAAGCCTCCAAGCAAAATTCTTTGGTGAAATTGTGTAAAAAACGAACAAACAAACAGCAAATCCCCCTAGAGAATTTCTTTTTGAAGTCTTGCTCTGGCCTCTAGTTCTCTAAGTATGCATAGGAAAACAGCAAGAGCTCAGTGGGATAGAACAAAATTCCCTGAAGAACTGCAAAATATAAGGTGCCTTATATAAAAAAATAGCCCGTGTTGTTGTTTTTCTTTCCTGGAAGCAATAGTGAAATCTACTTATCCCAACAGGGCATTGGAGTCTGAGAGGACTGGAAAAAAGGAAATAGCTGATTGCAGGAAGTTCTGGGGTCAGGAACAGCTTCCAGTCATTCCCCAGGCCTATTTCACAAGCCTTGGGACATACTCTTGATGCAGCTTAGATGCATGATTATAGAAATCAGCCTCCAAATGTCTGGAAAGAGGTTTGAAACCTAGAGAGGGAGGAATGAATGTTTGTAAGGGAGAAAGAAGAAGTGTTCAGAAGTTCGGAACTCCTATACTTGTGTGAGAGAGAATTAGGGCATGGTGAGAAGCAAAGGGTGGTCCTGAGAATTGGTGTGCCTAAGGGAGCTTCCAGAAGCTTGGAATGTCTGAGGTCAGCATCTCTTTGAGAGCAAGGACTATTCTGACTTTTTTTGTATCCCCAGCACTTAACCCAGTGACTGGCACCTAGTAAGAGTTTAATAGATTTGGTGTATTGTATTAGATTGCTTAGGGAGTATGAGTGTGCGAGTATGTGTGAGTGTGTGTGAGTGTGTGTGAGAGTGTGTGAGAGTGTGTGAGAGTGTGTGAGAGTGTGTGAGTGTGAGAGAGTGTGAGAGTGTGAGAGTGTGAGAGTATGTGAGAGTGTGAGAGTGTGTGAAAGTGTGAGAGTGTGTGAGTGTGTATGAAAGGGTTGAACTGTGAAACTTTTTTGCTTTTTGTAGCAATACCAATATTAGGGAGCCATGTCAAGGAATCATCCAATCAGATTCAGTATTGAAAATTATATTCTGTGTGTAAGTTCTGAGCTTCTTTCTTTAAATTCAGATAGAGAGAGAATGTACTGGAGGTGGGGGAAGAAGGAAAAAGAAGACCTAGAACACAATAAATGAGTTAAAGCAAGATGACCAATAATGACTGGATAAATATTGGTGATAGGTCCATGCTACTAGGATACATCTGGTAAATACCTTTGCCAAAAACAAAAGCAAAAACTTGCAATTTCCCTGTTAGCCTTCATTAGCTTATTTACCCTTTGTAGTTAACAAAGCATCCTGGGTCAGCTCATTCAGGATGGATTGTCACAAGAATGAGAGCAGTATTAAGGCATTTGGAACTGAGACAGCAATGCAGCTTCAAAAAAATTTTTTGTTTGTGATATCACATACCATGTTTCCTCACTGTCCCTCTTTTCTTTAGTAGACTCGTTGTCCTCTGCTTCTATCGCAATTATACCACTACTTCACTCTATTTTGCGGCAGCTGAGTGGCAAAGTGGATAGAGTGCCAGGCCTGGAGTCAGAAAGATTCAGCTTCCTGAGTTCAAATGTGGCCTCAGATACTTACTAGCTGTGTGACCCTGGGCAAGTCAATTACCTTTGTTTGCTTCAATTTCCTCATCTGTAAAATAAGCTGGAGAAAGACATGGGAAAAGGACTCTAATAAATTGCCAAGAAAACCCCAAATTGCGTCACAGATACAACTGAAAAACGCCTGAACCACAATACTCTACATCAACTCTTAAAGTGTTTTACTTATTCCAACACTGGCCACTCCATCTTTTGCGTCCTACCCTTTAAGATCTTAAGTCCTAGCCTCTTCATTCAAGGGTTTTCTTAACTGTTACCAATATCATGATGAAAAACAAACTTATTTGATGGGTTAACTCATGAAAGTATCACCAAATTTTAAGAATAGTAAAATTGTTTCCTTACTTGCATGGATCTCCTTAGAGACACTTACGGGGGCAACCACACTGGCATACAGAGGATGGCTTCTGGCATAGGTTCTTACGTCTTCTTTACTAGGAAAGATAGCTGTTTCAGGGTGAACAATCTTGTTTTTAATTACATTCACTAACTCAGGGGAAAAGTCAGCACCCTGAATTTCAGAGGAAATACAAGTAGAAAAATAAAGACCAATAGACAAGACTCTGCCTGAATCAACTATACACTTTACATATATACCTGGATTGAGAGAGCCTTTACATCTGAGCAATTGGGGAGCTCTGAATATATGGCCACTCAGAATCTGGACCAGGGAATCACAAGATCCTTCTCATAAGGGAACTGCCAAAGCAAAATCCCCACTCAGAGTATATATGCACTTCTCAGAGTCAGAAATCATCACAACTCTTGTGACTCAGTGCCTAATTAGAAAGTAGCAAAAGGTGTGAAAGGCTTCCTACAAGCAAGCATCCCTTAAGCAAGTTTCCCTTAATGGTATCCATGTGAAGCCTATTAATGAGTGTGTGTGTGTGTGTGTGTGTGTGTGTGTGTGTGTGTGTGTGTGTGTGTGTGTGTGTGTGTGTGTGTGTGTGTTTGGGGGGGGTGAGGGGATGGGAGAGTGGGGATCTTAAATCCCAGTAACACTACAACACTGTAAGGCTATGTCTGCGTAACTACAATGTATTGGCACATAGTCTTATCCCTCAAAGAGAGGTATCTTTTCAATTTGAGTAATTCTGACTAAAGGAACTCTAGGCTTACTAGATTCTAGGAAAATTCCTCTGATACTGATCTTTAGAGAAAGGGAATTTTTCTCAAGGGGGCTGTTTCCCTCAGAGCTCTTAAATATTACTTTTGCTTTGATCACTTGTCAATGTCCAGGGAGTCCTTTCATTTATCAGAAACAAAATGTCATATGCAAAATGTGTTGGGGTGTATATAGCTTGTTAGAGATGAGCATAAGGTGAAATTTCCAGAGTGAGAGTAACTCTATGCCCACCCCACAAAGAAGAAAAGAATATCAAGTACACATTTAAAAATACACTGAAGAGAGCAGAAGGGAGTGCAGAAATTAACAAACAAGTAGGATAGTACCATTACCCTAAGATGTGTATGTGTGTATGTATGTATACACATACATATATAGAATCTATTTAATATATACATAATATATTTAAAACCAAGTTGTATATGAGAGATTCCATAATCATCTTTTTTCTCTTCTTTGTGTATGGAAATCTTAATGCTTATTGATTTTTGTTAATTCCTATTTTTTTAAAAAAATCAAATGTAAAGAACTCTCCATAGATTTCCCATTTCTGTCTCAGTGTATCTGGAGGTGATGGCTATTGTGCTGTTGCAATGATTCTTACAGGGGAAGATGATCTGGAGAAATTAATTCCCAGGTTAAGAATGTAGAGGATTCCATTCCAGTGAATTCGATCCTTTTGCTTTCTCAAAGCCTGTCAATCAGTATTAGGAGGAAAAAAGTTTATGGTCAGTTGTGAAGGTTTGAATGCTAAGACATAAAAGGAATTCAAGAAAAAATATTCTATTTACAAAAAAAGGTTTTAATGTTAAGACACTAAAGGAGTTCAATTAGGAAAAAGAAAAAAAGTTATAATGGAAATCAAGACTCTGCTCCACAAATACCTGAATATCTGACCTCTTCCAGTCTTATTAGAAATTATGATTAATAAAGGGCAGGGGGAAGGCTTCCAAGAGTATGAGTCAATGATAGAGGAACATATTATGAAAGTTATGTTCCATCTAATCCAATCCAGACTTACAGGAGGCTCTATTCTGCCTTAACTTTTTATAATACATAACATATGCCCTAGAGTGCCTTAACTATTAAGATTCAAAAGATTTACATGATTTCTTTGTTCTCTAAGAATCGAAGCATTTTCTTTTCATCTGCCTGGTTGATCCGACCTGTTATATGTTTTTGAATTTTTTTCTCTTGATGGTCCTTAGAAGCAGAGCAACAATTATTTTCAAATTTATCATGATGAAGATGTAGATGTGGTTCTTAAGACACAATGATTCTACTTCTTAATCTCTTCAAATAAGGTTGTAAATTTTGCAAAATGAGAATTGGGAAAGATATATGGCACAGTGGATAAAGTGTTGGATGGGGTGTTGGCAAGACCTGAGTTTGTATTCTCCCTCAGATACTAGCTGTGTGAATTTGGGCAAGTCACTTAGCCTTTCTCGGCCTCAATTTCCAAATCTGTAAAAAGGGGAGAATAGGAACACCTCCTCCCTGGATTATTATAAGCTTCAAGTGAGATAAAATATGGATAGTGATATTACATGAAATGGATTTAGTTCTCTAATCTAACCTAAAGCTAGATGAAATCTCAAAATCGCCAAGCTTTATGATTTTTTGGTTGTCATATACACTTTTAAAAATATTATTACTTTAAGATACATTTAGATGGCCCTTGAAACAATAGCAAAAGCAATAATGTTTCCATGACTAGATGGGAACTTGTTCCATGGAGCTGCTTAGTGAACAAAAATGAGGCACTCTTCAAGTTTCCTTCCAGCTTCTTATTCCCTAACTGTGAGCTTTCACTTTGACATATGTGTTCTTCCATTACACACTGAAACCCAGTTTCTTGAACTATCAGGTTTTTCCAACTGAGACTGTCTAACTGATCCTGTTCCATGCCTGGAAGAGATTCAGTGAAGGTTCAGAATTGGAATGTCATGGAACATTATGGATCTCCTGACTTCAATGCTCTTTGATTATAATGTGCTCCATTAAGCAGCATTACTTCTCTTGGTTGCTCAAGTGGGTCCTCCTCATTTCAATCTTTGTGCTTTTCCCTTTTCTCAATGACATTCAAGATCTATATAGCATGGCAACCAAATAAGGTACCTACTGCCTCAAGCTGATTCTATAGATTGTAGGAGGCTTTTAAAAAACCCCATTTGTTTGCTACACTTTTGGAAACAAGTGATTCTCTTTTACTAACTTCTTTTTATTTTCTTATTTATCACTCATGAGAGCATTTCATGAAAAGGCTGCGCAGTTTATGCCTCTGTTTACAAAGAAATCACTTTGGCTCTCTCAGTTATGAGCAATATTGGAATGACATTTCATATTATTGCAATTTCGGGAATTATAGAGTGGAAAAAATAAGAAAGGGCTTCAGAAAAGCAGTCCATTGAAAATATCTTTGTAACAATCAAAGCTTATACTGCTTAGCTTTCACTCAGCATTCATTTTTTAAGTGAGGTTTTCTTTGAAGAAGTCAATTCCTTTATGCTATTTCTACTAAGAGGTATGGGGAAACCATTGTACATATTTTCAATAATATAGGAATGGTTATTGTGTTGATAATGGATCAGAATTTAGATACTGTAAGTGATATGGTGCCTGCAGATCACACCTATAATAAATGCAAGTGCTAAGAACGATGACAGTCCTCAGGTGCCTAATCCAGTCCTCTATCACCATTGAATTTTTCTTCTTTCCAATCCAGCAAGCATTTTTTAATACTCTTAAATCTTTACTTATTTATTTTATTGGTATCTTTAACTTTTATAGCACTTTTTAGATATATACCTCTTTCACTCCCAGAAAGTCATCTCTTATAACAAGGAATAATAAAAAGAGAAACTGAGAGGGAATAAAAGCAGCCCAGTAAATCCTACCAACACATCAACTAAGTTTGAGCATGTATGCATTGTTGTACACCCTTAGTCCCCTGCCTCTATGAAGAAGGGGAGGAGGTACATTTTCTCATTTCTTCAGTGGGTCAGGCTTTTACAATTGCTTCTTATTACTGTGGTCAGACTTGCTTTAGACATAAAAAAAAATGACTCCTTTCTGGAACATTATATATTTTAATAGCATGGACCCCCAGTGCCCTTAAAACAAAGAATTATCTGTCTATAAATTGTTTTTTATTAGCCTTGCTGGAATTGGGTTGCAGGTATTTAAAGGTTAAACTGCCACACTGATAAGTCCGACGAACTCAGTACCGATAAGGTTCATGTGTCATGAATAGGCAGGTTGTCTAAGCCCTAATAGTGTGCCACCACCTTGCACCCAGGCCATCACTTAAAAGGGAAACAACCCAAGTTGCCTATTTAGCCATTAAAAAAATTCTCAACAACTGCCAAGAAAACTTTTTTTTTTCATATTTTTAACTGCCGTCATGGTGGGTTTATGAGTGAGGCATAAAAAGACAGATATGGGATTAGCAGCAACATTCACATGAGATCAGATAAAAAGAGTGTTTTCTGGTCCTTGAGTGGAGCTGCTATCTGAAGGCTATGTTCTATGTTCATTCTTTTTTGCCTCATTGGATGAATGCTATCATTGTTTAGAGAGTGGCTTGCCCTGTCTTTGAAAGTGACAGAGGTATTTGATGCTTGACCACCCAATTCTTATGTACAAATCATTTTGTCTGTTCAGGTTGAACTGTTTTTCATTTCACAGGATTTAGATCTGGAAGGGACCTGAGAGGTCGTTGAATCCAACTCCTTATTTTACAGATATGGAAACTGAGGCTCAGAGAGTTTAAGTGACTTGCCCAAGGTCACACAGCTAGTAATTGACTGAGGTAATATTTGAAATTAGGGCTTACTGACTTTAAACCTACTACCCTTATCTCTACAGGAACTATATCTTGCTGCCTTTCAAATTATGAAATGCATTTGATTTAATCCAGGTGGGCTTTTAGAGAGAGGGGATGAGGCAATACTCTAGGATGGTTCTATCATAATGTTATATAACCTATGTCTTACGGATCTTAGACATTTACTAGCTCCTTGAAGGTAGAGGTTGTTTCATTTTTTTAAATTTGCCTCCCCAGAGTCCAGTTTAGAGCCTGGCACATTATAGGAGCTTTTAGATTGAGTTTGATTGATTAATTGAAGATGAGGTCATATTCCTTTTATTTTCTTTTTTAAAATAAGATCTGTGGTTCCATTGGTATAAGGAATTCCTAGTGAGGAAGTAACTTCTATAATTCAAGTTAATACCCATTCTGCAACTTATTAGCTTAAAGAGCCATGGGCAATGAGAGGCTAAATGAGTTACAAGGTCATACAACATGTATGTGTCAGGAGCAGAACTTGTCCTGAGGGGTTCTGTACTCCATGAAACAGCATGTGGCATAGTACATGGAGAATATGCTTTATATTCTTAGAGAACTGTCAACTTTTAGAGCTGAAAGGAATGCCAAATTTAATAGAGTTCCACCTTTTCATTTTATGGATGAAGAAATGAAAACCTAAAGACATTAAGTGATTTTCTTCAGATCACACAACTTGTGAGCGGCAGAGAGCCAGGCCTCGTGAGTCTTGCTGTAGTGTTCTATCTACCAAAAAATGCCAGTTTCCCCCAATCATTATACATTCTAATAATTCACATTTACATGCTACTTTCAGATTTATAAGGTACTTTCCTAGCAACCATATTAGTGCAAGTACTAATATCCCATTTTACAGATGAAGAATTGAGGCTCAACTATTAAGTGACTTAGTCACACAGCAAATTAGGAGCTGAGCCAAGATTTGACCAAGGTATACTCTTTCCAAGTTCAGAACTCCTTCATAACACCAATCTAAAATGAGAACTGGGAGCCCTGAATTTCTTGTTTCTTGAGCTCATTTTCATTGCTAAAAGTATATTTAGGGATATCTGTTCCATGACTGTATCTGTGGTTCACCTGAACTGCCACTTTGGGTCCTAATTTTATATATAGCACAATTATTGAGGCATAGATGCCTGCTTTTGTGGTACTTCTCCTTGTTTAAATTAGTTTAAATTAAATCTGTCTTGCATAAAGCCTTCTGGTCTAAAGGCAGTCAGCCCCCAAAGAATCAGATTCTATGCCCTTGAAGGAAAGGATAAGGCTCCTCCTGGCCCTCTTTAGTAATAGAAAAGCCCTCTTTAGTAATAGAAAAAAACCACCAAGAGTCATCTGAATAAAATGGGCTTTGATATTTATAAAAGCATATATAACATTACATATGGTATACATGCCCCTACATGTGACCTGTAACTTTGAGGCAGACTCTCAAACTTTAGGCCCAAAGTACTGAAAAAATGACTTAAAACAATAGTAATCAAAACAATCTCCTTACAAAATGTCAAGTTTTCAGTTACCTGATGAATGAGAACTTCCATACGCAAATGCTAGCATTTAGCACATCTCTAGTATCTTTCTTGCTATAATAGAGTATTTACTGTTGTTCTGATTTTGTTCTAATGGCAAAAATACTGATATCGTCCTTTGCTACTTGGGAGAAGGTGTCATTTCTTGTTTTTCTTTGTATATCTCTTGTCTTCTCAAAACCTATATTTGTCCTAAAGAATTTGTTGTTAAACATTTACCAGCACACTGCTGACTGTAATATAATGGAAATGAAATCATGATACCTAGAATCAAAATCTGTCTGTGACACTTGCTAACTACATAATATGGACAAGTTACTTGAACTCTCTGAGTCTGTTTCTTCATCTGTAAAACAGGGATAATAATATCTTTTGAGTCCCTACTAATGCAAACTCTGATTATTGTATGAGCATCAAAAGTTATCTTGGATCTGAAGGGGTTTGTAAATTTTAAAGTGACATATAAAATCCTTGGGTAGAGGCAGGAGGTAGGATGTGTCAAGCAGGTCAAACTATTACCATCATGTCAACCAATCTTCTCTTAGACCTTAGTGTAGATAGCCTAGAACCCAGAGTTCAAGAAGCCCAGCAACAATAGATCCCTCAGAACACCAGCCCTGCTTTCAAAGCCGAACTCCTGCAGCCTCATCCAAGGGACCAACCTTTGTGGAGATGTGACCTGGCCTGGCTTGATTTTCTTTCTCTGAAGAATATCAGCAGCCCCAGCTCTTCAAGGCCCAGAAAAGAAAGTCTCATTAAGTGTGACATTGTTAAATGGTCAGCATCAGAAATAGGTATAGTTTTATCAATGGAAAGGCCATCCAAGAAGATGCTTCCAACTGACCTGAAGTTGAAACCTCCCATATGTATCGGACTTTTCTACCAGAATAGAATGCAAACTCCTTTAAAGTAGGAATTGTCTTGCTTTTCTTTGTGTATTCCTGCCACTTTGTTCAGTGCTTCTTACATAAGTGATAAGAAATGCTTTTATTCTTTCAACTATATTTTCTTTGTAGGAATGAAATTTGATCGAAACTGTGGAACCAGAACATTTTATTTATACTTGTCACAGGATTCAATCCCTTCTGATCTGTCAGTGTGAACATACATGTCCCCCTGGGAATCTGCTACACCAGGTTCAAACTCAGGTAGGCTGGTCTTGACTGTTCCTGGAAGAAAAAAGAAGATATTCATCTTGCCTCTTCGTGGGCTGAGGAAAGGTACCAAGCATTCACTCAGATAATTACTTAATAAGGATTTCTTAAGAGAATACTGTGTGTTAGGCCCCAAGGAAACAAAAGCACAAATGAAATAGTCCCTGCTCTCAAGTAACTTATACTCTGTCAGGGAAACAATATAGATACATATTAGCAAAAAATGAAATACAGAGAAAGTAATGAAAGATAATTAACTGACCTAGCTAGACAGGTCATGAAAGGTAATAGTCTTGGATGAAACGTGACCATGAACTCTGCTAGCCAGGGGCATATCTGATAATGTATCTTTGATACATATGGGGAATGACAAAGTAACTGACTGATTAAATTGACTTGAATCTATAATGAATGAGGGTCAGAATAGATAATAATTGTCCCAGGTAAAAATCATATGTCCCTGAAGAAACCATAGGCCCCCCACCACAGGTACTTTTACTTAGGGATAATTGAGTGAAATATTAGTGTCCCTCAAATGCCAGGGTTGTTCCTCCTAAAGATTCGGGGAGTATCTTGTCCTATAAATGAGATGAGAAATTCCTTATGGCATTTACCTTGTAAGAAGACCAATACCTGGGAGAAGGAATGAATGCTGTCTCCCCCTGACAATGCACCTCCCTATGTATACAATTTCCATCTAATTTCCATGATTCCACGGTAGGACTAAAGGTAGTGTATAGTCTATGGTACTGGGGTGGAAAGGAAGGGAGATGATTTTTAACTGAAGGAAGTGGTTTGACAACTGGACCTGTATTTGATCACATAATGAGGTGAGGGGAGAGGGGTGGCAGTAGTTTCAGGGGAGAAGACAGAAGGAAAGTAATAGAAGAAAGCAAGGAGGTAACAATGGGGGTGTCACATGAAATAGGGAGTGCAGTGTGTGAGGGGCCTGGCAGCTGTTGACCAGCTCCTCCAAGGGAGTAAGGAGGGAGTGGTAGCTCCAGTGGACACCTTGGCTAAAGTAGATGTTTTCCCAGTGAGGAACCTCCCTTTGCCAATAAACACTTTCATAGCTCCACCTCAGCTGGTCTGGTTATCTTCAAGAAAAACCTGATATTGTGACATTTGGGTGGTGGTATATGTGTGTATATGTGTGTAAATGTGCATTTGATCTGTGTATACAAAGACTTATCTTTCTAGGTTGAATGATCCCCAGGCTAATAAAATGAATTTTCCAGAGAATTCTGCAAAGTAGACTTGGTAACATAGTAACCAACTGAAATCATGTTTCAAGGACTGGGGCTTGCTAGTGCAAATTTATCTAAAACCATGCAAGAGAAAAAAAATTCTTTGGATACTTCTCAATACACACACACACACACACACACACACACACACACACACATACACACACACACGCGCGCACCCCCCACCCCCCACAGTTTTATGAAGACTGCCTGGCATCACTCACCCACATCTTTACTCCCTCTTGGTTACTGACATAACAAACAAATATAGACTCAACTCTATTATGGATTTGGTTGAGTTAAATGTTTGTAGGAAGTAAGAAGTCCTTAACTTTGTCTATCCAGGAATTAACCAGTGGTTTAGATAAAGTCGTTTTCTCCGATAATTTTCCTGGTTTTCTAGGAATTTGAAATAATTTAGTCCCCTGACATGGGTGACCACCAAAAATTACACTATAAATAAATACTTATAACTCAGTAGAAGTTGTCATTTTGTGTGTGTGTCTTCACAAGAGATGTTTTAGCCAAAAGAACAGCTAAGAAAATTTCCCCAGTTGCCCATGTTTTTGATACCATTCCATTAGACCAACATATTTTCCTCTCTCCCTGTCTTATAATGCTCTGTGTTTTGCAAAACCATTTGCTAAATACATTTCAGGCTACCACTTTCCTCACCCATTGCACGGCTTTCTTCCAAAGACCATAAGTTTTCTTTTTCTACAACGCATGTGATTAATTGGTTCAATTCCTATGTGGTAGGTGAATGGTCATATGGAGATTTCAACTACGGAAGGAGGTTAACCATTTATCTAAATCTGTGAAACAAGTGATTCTGCAAACATCTAAGAAATGAATTAAAAGCAGGAAATCACATCCCCCACCTAGGAAGTTATTGAATATTTATATCCAAAAAAGATGACATTTGGTGGGGGTCATTAATTCCTCTTTTAATTTTGAATTTGAAATAAACTGGGAGATTTCAAAGAGAGACACAAAAGGAAATGGCAATTAGAAAGTTTCCTTTATTTGTTACTTAATTCAAAGGCAAATTGGATGAAGAGACTAGAGTTTGCACTGAAGTAGCCACATAAATAAGTTTTAGAAAAAGAGCTGGGACAGCTAGTTGAACATAGCCCTGCAGTGTAATCTGTGACTGAGGGGCTTTATTCTGTCCTTTTCAGCGACAAATAGTATGAAGTCAAAATAAGTCATTCACCATATGGGCCTCACTTTTTCCAAGTATGAATGGGAACAATAATGTATAACTTTCTCCTGGGAATTCTGGGAGAGTGTGTGGGGGGGATAAGTCACAATTCTATAATGCTTTCATGTTTGTGGATGAAAGATATTTTAAGAATCTGCTATATTATTAAAGTAAAAACACTCAAAACCAATAAAGATCTTTTTTAAAAATCCTGAGTATGGGTATTCTTATTAATCTCAGACTAACTATTGTTTTTGTAAAAGAGAATTAAGTCAGTAAAGCTTTCTGACCTTGTTCAACTATGTGCCTAGCACCTTTGAGCTCTCAACCCTACAAAAGTGAATCATCAGCCTGTTGCAACCAAATGAATGAAGCTTGAATGATTTTTGATTGTTTACACATCTTCATCTCCAGAGTCTGGCTTGTAATTGTTGTTATAAGACTTTAGGCAAGTCAGTATGGTATTCCAGATAGAGGGTTTACATGGAAATTAGAGTCTTTTGGAAGCAAGGATATCAAATCAGTCAATACTCAAAGAAATTCATTCTGGCTATTCACGGGAAGTCAAATACTGAAGCTGAAGCTGAAATACTTGAACTACATAATGAGAAGACAGGACTTATTGGAAAAGACCCTGATGTAAGGAAAAACTGAAGGCAAAAAAAAGGGTATGGCAGAAGATGAGATGAATAGATAGTGTCATGGAAACAACAAACATGACCTTGGACAGACTTCAAGGAATAGTTGGAGGATTGAAGGACCATGGAGTCACAAAGAGTCAGACACCACTGAACAAAAAAACCAGTTTAAGTCGTGCTTCTTCTAGTATTAGATTCTAGCTGTATGAATACAGGAATGATCTGATCAGTGTTCCTGGGTAAGGCAAAGTTAAGACCCCAAGTCACAAATGAGTTTCTGCTCTGTATCAGTGTGTGGGGGTTGGAGTGGTAGGGATGGAGTTCCCATCCTAGAAGTTCTGAAATCAAAGTTTCAAATCAAAAAGGGAAAAATAGTAAGGGGTGGGAGATACTTCAATGAGTTTTAAATTGCCGATGACTTTTGTATATGTCTGTATACCTCAATATTGCATCTTAGGACAGCAGCTGGAGAAATCTCAAGGAGTTCCAGTTAGCAGAGCCAATGGCCCTTTAATAGCACAGGTAGGTTTCCTTAGTGACTTGCAAAGGTCAAAGAACAACCCTGTGTTCTAAGAATTTACCTTTGAAAGGTAGGAGAGACATGGAATGACAGCTTAAGAGGATAGAAGAGATCTGAGCATATTTGTGGGCATTGGGGAACCAAATGGGAGAGATGAGAAAGGATCCTTGATCATATCCAATTATCCCAATCAACCATCCATTTTTGTGGCATGGTGCAATTACTCTGACTTTGCCACAGCTAAGTAGATCAATAGAGTGAATGGCCAAAGCTAGGCCCATCCTCTAACACCGCAATCAGTAGCCATATCCCTAATGAGCAATGCTAATGAACAATTAAAGACAGTTTCTCGTTGCTGTCCGAATTGTCACTGTCCTCTCCAAAATTACCAATGATTTATAAATTGCTAAATCTAGTGGATTTTTCTCAGTCCTCATTCTCAGCCTCAGTGGACCTCTGTTGATCTTCTTCTCTTAGATACTCTCTGGTTTTGTTTTGTTTTGTTTTTGTATTCTCCTTCAAATATCTCTGCTTTTTAACTTTCAATCTTTCCTTATCTACTTGCCTATTCTCTAACGCACTCAGTGTGGAGAGAGCAACTTTAACTGCTTCTCATATTATCTTGAATTGAGAGCACTGTCCTCCTTATGTGTCTGGGGATAGACCTGGAGGCCTTGAATGTGATGATTCCCTTCTCCTTTCATTCTTTCCACTGCTGCTAAAACTTAGACTCCTGTGTCAGCAGCCCTTCTCAGAGGATTGTTTCCCTTTGGGTTATATTTTTTCTTCCCCTGATTTTTCTGATTTGATGAGTCTTCCTTTCTTGTCTATGTTCCTGCCTCCAGTTCAGATTTTTGCTAGCTTCTGACTCTTCTGTTCCTGACCAGCCTCTCTGAAGGCAGTATAGTATAATAGTAGCCAATAATAGTATGCTTTGCAAAGCATATTACATGCATTATCTCATTTAGTCCACATAATAGTCCTATAAAGCAGGAACTATTATTACCCCCATTTTATAGGTGGGGAAATTTAGATGAGAGCTGTGTTGTTATGTGATTTGCTGAGGTAGTGGGGGAAGCTGGGTGGCCCAGTAGATAAGGAATTGGACCTAGAGACAGGAAGACGTGACTTCAAATTGGACCTCAGACACTTACTAGCTGTGTGACCCTGGGCAAATCACTTAACCCTCTTTGCCTCAATTTCTTCATCCGCAAAATAAACTGGAGAAAGAACTGGCAAACTACTCCTGTATCTTTGCCAAGAAAATCCTACATGGAGTCATAAAGAGGTAGACAAGACTGAACAACAACAAAAGTGTAGCTGGTAAGTATCTGAGTTCAGGATTTGAACTCAGATCTTCCTGCTTCTAGATCCAGCACTCTATCCACTGTGCCACCATAGTGGTACACTTGGACTTAGAATCCAACTGTACCACTCAATTTTCACATATAGTACATCTGTGGTTACATCTGGGCAATACTCTTAACTTAGGTGTGTATGTATATATAATACATTTACTACATGTACAAAAAGGATATATGTCATATATATTTTATGTAAACATATAACATACAGATTTGAATAGACAGATGGCTAGATAGACACACAGGTTGTCCCCAAAGTCATAGAGTAGAAGTATGTATCCTCCAAACTTATAAAAACAATATTTAATAATCATTTAAAATGTCTAAATATAAATATTTTTCTTATTAAAATTTAATTTGTGCTATATGTCATTCTAGTCTATTTTTTAACTTTGTAAAAACTTTCAACCACAGCTGCTCACTGAGTGAAAGAATTGCATTTGTAATCCTGACTTTAAGACATCCAAAGAACCTGATTTTGATTCATGTATGGAAGTTTTGATGTGACCCCACAAGAAAAACTCCAGTGGAGAAAGTTCAGGTGACCAAGGTGACTAAGCAAAGAATCTCTTTTACTTACTTATCCACTGATCTAAGAAAGTGTTATCCAGAAACTCGCCACACAGGATGCATAATGTCAAAGTGCCCCATCTTGTTAAAATTAAGATTTAAAAATGTATTATCCAAAATTGACAGAACTAAATAATGAAGAGAATTAAATAATTAAGCATTCAAATGATGCTTTTAAAAATTTGTAGCATTCATACTTCTGAAGTTATTAAAGCTTAAAAGTGCATTAAAGTTTTTGGGATGTACTGTATATGCGTATGTATACATATAATAGATTTAATAAAATTTGTGAGGGTAAGGCACTCTAAAATGGACAGATAGATAAGGCTCTGTGTATGAGGTAGTACCTGAGCCGAGCCTTGAAGATAGAAATGAGAAACTCCAAGAAGCAGATGTGAATAGAAAATGCATTCTACACATGGGTCACAGAAAATAACAAGGCAGATATGGGAGATGGCGTGCCACATATTGCTACAATAAGATAACCAGTTTGGCTGAACTGTAGTGTATGTTAAGCTATATCTAGAAAATCTGGAAAGGTATTTTGGGGAGAGACTGTGAAGGACTTTAAACACAGAAATCTGCATTTGATCCTAGATGTAAAAGGGAGTTAGTGGAGTTAATGACAAAGACTGACACAGTCAACTCTTTGGCTGTTGTGTTGAGAACAATCAGAGAGATCTGAGGTAGGGAGACCCATTAGGAGGTTATTATAATAGTAGTACCAGAGAGATTTTTGGAATTAGGACCCACCTGGTGGTGGGCCTGAAGGCAGCAATGAAGAATAATTTAAATGCTGATATTCAAGGGAAGCCATATGGCAGGTGCTCTTTCAATGTTGTTGACTGGATCAATGGGAGGAGGGGTAGAAATGTGGTTAATGCATTGGGTAAGAAAAATGGCACTGGCAGCAGCAGAGAATGTAGCTTGCCCGGGACTGGTATCAAGCAAGGAACCCAAAGATAATATCAGAAGAGCCTGGCTGCTATATTAGGGAATCTGGCCTAGAGAGTACTTGTTGGTTTTGGAGATAAGTAGATTGTAGGGGCAATATGGTGGAAGAAATATCTACATGTCTAGGTGAGACCATTTGGGATGGAGGAAAGGACAGACAAAGAAGAATCATAGATACTATTCTAAGGAAACTCATGAGTTATCACCAAATTTTAATGTTAATATCAATTTATGATATCATTATCTTGTGTTGAACTAAGTGAGATCTATTTTTTTCTAGCTCTAACATCCCATAAAGCAGTTATATTAGTTTAATAGGTGGGAGAAGTATTAGAAACCCATGTCAAAAGGAAGTTAGATCTGAGCAATGTTTAGGGAAGAAAATTTGTGACTACATTGTATTGAATTTGAGATGCCATTTGGCCCTCATGTGGCTAGGTGGCTCAGTGGATAGAGTAGTGGGCCTGGAGTCAGGAAGACCTGAGTTCAAATCCAGCCTCAGACATTTACTAGCTGTGTGACCCTGGGCTAGTCACTTAACCTCTACTTACCTTGATCTACTGGAAGAAGAAATGTCAAAACCACTGCAGTATCTTTGCCAAGAAAACCCCATTGACAGTATTAGTGTGCTATAGTCCATGGGGTCACAAAGGGTCAGACACAACTGAACAACAAAAATTTAAAATGTCCTAAAAGGGGCAAGAGGGTTTTTATTATTATTATAATCCATGAAAAGGAAATAGCTAAATCTGTGAGATGGAATTAAATCATGGAATTTGGTAGAAGAGACCCTAGGATCAGGTTTTAGTATATTCCTTACCACAGTTGGTTCCATGGGGATGAGAAAATCATAGAACAAGGCTTTAATGGAGGGACCAAGATGGCAAAGTGGCTTCAAGCCAGTGACTGAATCCTCTGGTGGGAACTGGTTTCGTTTGCAAAATAGCTTAGGTTTCCTATGACTTGCCAAAATTTTATCTTCCAAACAACAACCAGATAAACTCAGTTATACTGAGGCTGCTGGAGCCCATGTTCATGACTATTCATTTAGCTTGATTATTGCCAGTAAATAAGGGGTTTGTGGCTCATTTTTGGGAAGCTTTTCTTTTTCCATTGGCCTCAGAACAAAAGGACCATATTGCTTAATGACTTATCAGCTATGGTTAAAATTTACTCCTTAGGACAAGTATGGGTCACAGGTTTAGGGTTCTTTCAGTGCGGCAAAACAACTCTTCTCTCAGAAAATCCATTTTCCATTTTCTGTAAATGTCTACATAGAGTGAAGACCAAGTGGGTCTACAAACTCCACCCTTACGTAGCATAGTTTGATATACCTAATGGTAGTCAAAACTCTCAGACACCATCTATAGGGTAACCTGCATGCTTTGGCCACTGCATATATATGGAAACACTCATTCTTTCTTTTCTCCATTGTGGAATTTATTATTTCCTTTAGTAGCATCAGAAACCAGTAGCCAGCTAGATAAGATGACCTAGTAAGTCTTTGAAATCACTTATTTCTGTGAATTATAAATGAGGTGTAATATGGGAAAGGGGCACCAATATGGTTAGGTTGTTACCAAGGAGGGAGGCCCAAAGGAGTGATACTAACAATGTCTTCTAAAGCCATTCTTTTTTGGCACCTACATCCCTATGAAACCAGTGTGCCATCTGGCAAGTGGGCATAGTGCCACCTTAGCAGATGGGGCTGAGTGTAGGCAGCTATGAGACCATGTATGATTATCAACTGTGTTGCTGAGACAGGATTTCCAGCCAGGAATATTAAACCAACTCTTCATCCTTAGTCCTTGGTTCTGTGGTTAAGGGCAGATGGCATTTGTCCCTTTGAGTAAGGTCTCCGTGGGACTGACCCAAAAACCACCAAAGGAGAATCTGTAGTATTTATTCTGAGTAAGACAATGGGCAAAGAACAGTGGGGGTCTTTTCCCCTTCTTTGCCTTATCTTCAGAGAATTCAGGTTAAGAGATTGACAGAAAAATGCTATCTGTTTGAGGAGTTTGTGCCAAATTCTGCAAGTGAGAAATTCAGCTAACTGAATTTCATTTTTTCTTTGTTAATTGTCTTCTGTAAAATCAGTCTACAACTTAATTTCTACCCACTGGGCTTTATTTTCTTAGCTATTAATTAAAACATATGTGGAAATTATGTGGCCTTGATTTGGAAAAAAAAAAAACATAGATGACCAAATTTTCCCCTTTTATGCTGCAGGCAGTTCATGGAATAGGAAAAAAAATGGAAGTAAGAACAACCAATCATCAATCAACAAGTCTTTATTGAACAGTTACTGCTGCATGTGCAAGGCACTGGGCTAGCTGTATGCTGAGTACACAGAGGTGAAATACTACACAGTCTCTATGTTCAAGGACCTTATGATGTAACAGGGGGATATGTATATGCACAGATAAACCCAGTATGAGGTAGTATGTAACAGAAATGAAGGAGAGACCCAGGAAAAGTGCTCCAGGAAAATTTGAGGAAAGAGTATCTTTTCAACTGAAGGATCAGAAAAGTCTATTGATTATAGCATCTGAGCTGATCCTGGAGAGAAGAGAAGGATTTAAATAGGCATTATTGTTGTTGTTCAGTTGTTTTTCAGTCATGTTTAACTCTTTGTGATTATATTTGGGGTTTTCTTGGCAAAGATCTTGGAGTGCTTTGCCATTTCCTTCTCCAGTTCATTTTGGATTTGAAGAATCTGAGGTAAACAGGGCTAAATGACTTGCCAAGATCACATTGCTAGTAAGTGTCCAAGGCCAGACTTGAACTCTGATAGATGAGTCTTCCTGACTCCAGGTTTGGCACACTATCTACCACGTGCCTTGAATAGGTACCAATCACTCAATAGACATAATACATTGCTGGCATCATAGTGGCTAGAGAGCTGAAAGACCAAGTCGAATAACAGCTAGATGTCCAATTTGATTGGAACATTGTGGGTATGAAGGGGAGAAGTATTAAATGAAATTGATAAAAGGAAATTGGAAACTGAGTACAGAGGGCCTTAAATGCCAGGCTAAAGGGTGGTATTTTATCCTGATATTAAGGGTGGCTAGGTGGCACAATGTGAAGAGAGCTAGACCTGGAGTCAAGAAGACCTGAGTTCAAATCTAGCCTCAGACACTTACAAGCTGTGTGACTCTGGTGAGTCTCTTAACCTCTATTTGCTTTAGTTTCCTCATCTGTAAAATGGGAATAATAGCACCTACCTCCCAGGATTGTTGTAAGTATCAAATGAGATACTAATTGTAAAATTCTTAGCACAGTACCTAGCACATAGTAAACACTATATAAATGTTAGCTATTATTGTTATTATTATTAACAGGAAGTAGTAGACATGGTCAAACAAGAGCATTAGGAAAATTACTTTGGCAGGTGTTTGAAAGAGATATTGGAGAGGAATAAGACTTATGGCTGGAAAACCATTTGGGAACTATTGTAATATTCTAAGTGAGAAGGGATGAGGGCTCTCAAGGAAGAAGAGAGGATGTATGCAGGGAATATTGTAGGATTAGAATGGATAGGACTTGGCAACTGGATGTGGAAGGTGAGAAAGAATCACTGATGATCCAGAGATTTTGAATCTGGGGCAATCGAAGGACAGTGAAACCATCAGTAGAATAAAGGGAGCTAGAAAGTTGGGCAACTTTAGAAGAGAAAAGGACAAGGTGATGAGTTTCACTGTTGCTTGTGCAGGGTTGAGAGATGGCCAGTAAATTTTTATAATTGCCTGACTGGAGCTCAGAGGAGAGATTGAGACTAGATATACAGATTTAAGCAGCATCTGCACAGAGGTGGTAATTGATGCCAGGGGACTGGATGAGATGACTCAGAGAAAGAATTTAGAGAGGGAAAAGAAGAAGGATAAAGTAAGTACCTTGGGGGACATACATACTCCTAAGATGGGAGAGAAAAATCAACAAAGGAGACCTAGAAGGAGTGGTTCGACTAGGGAATCACAAATAAGCATTGTCATGGAAACTAAGGGAGGAAAAAGTGTCTAGAAGGAGATCACTAGCTGAGAGTTCAAGAAAGAAAAGGAATAAGAACAGACTGATGCATTTAGCAATCAAAAGGTCATTTGGAATCTAAGTGAGAATAAGTTCTACAGAGTGTTCAGGGCAGAAGGCAGATTACAAACCACTGAGACTGGTGGTTAAGAAGTAGAGACAAGCAAATACTCATTTTTCTGAAGGTATATAAATAAAACTTAATTTCAGATAGTGCTTTAAAGTTTTATAAAATATGTTCCTTACCATAATCATGCAATTATTGTTATCCTCATATATACATATAGAAACTGAGTCTCAGAGAGCTGCATGGTCACTCAGCTATTAAGTGTTAGAATCAGGATTCAAATAATACAATGAGTATAATATATAAGATAATATGATATACTATGCTATAATATAACATGACACATATGATATGATATAATATATGATATAATTCTGTATATATGTTAAATGTAGCCTTTGAGAGAAATTATTTTATCATATTAATAATCAATTATTAAATTAAGATTGAAGTTTTTCCTTTCTATTTCCTCATTCAGGGACCAGTCACTGTAGATCATTCAGTCTGTCTCTGAAGGACATTGCTAATAGATGAGATTGCCCAAATCCTCCTAGTACATGTTCTGTGATCTTGGGCTGGATCCCACCCAACGAGAAGACCTTATGAACAATCTAATCTGGGTGAATCCTTGCCTCTAGGAAGTAAGCTTATATCCTTGCAGCTCCTCTACTAGAGTCTAGCAGGGGTGGGGAATCTGTAGACTTCAAAGTCTTGGGTGCAGCCTTTTGACTGAGTCCAAGTTTTACAGAATAAATCCTTTTATTAAGGAGATTTGTTCTGTGAAGTTTGGATTCAGTCAAAGGGCCAAACTTGAGGATCTAGAGGGCCACATGTGGCCTTGAAGCCGTAGGTTCCCCACTTATGAAGGAGAAAACAAACCAGAGTGGTCTGGATAGAGATGAATTATTTTGTCCAGATCACTAGAAGTGGCTGAGTCTCATGATTACACCATGTTCTTAGCAGGAAGAGCTGAAGACTTGTAGCCCACCTCCTCATTTGAAAGTCCACCACTTCATTAATTTTTCAGCAATCAGGGTTGATTTTACCTGCAAGGGATACCATTTCCAAAGATATCTGCCCATGGTTTTGTCTTTGGTAACAAGAGAAACCATTGACCTTCAATTTATTATCAACTAACCTTATTAATAAGTTGATTATTAATTACCCAGAAACGCTGTCTTTTGGGTTTTTCATTTGTCTCACCTTTTAACATGTTGCTTACTTGAACACTTATGGAAGGCAGATTAAAACAATAGTTTTGACATTCAAAATCCAGCTGCCTATAGGAGGAGGTCCAGGTGAAGTAGAAAGGCTTTTAGAAACATCTTTACAAATGTCATGGTAGGATTTCTCTAAAGGGTCCATTCTTTTTCTTCCTTGAAAAGAGCATTTCCCTCTCAGCTGACCATACACTTGAGTATTAACACAGAAAACATAACACAGAAGACTAAGGTTTTGTTTTGTTTTGTTTTTTTTTACAAAATATACGTTATAGAAGTGGTGGTTTGGGAACAAAATTCTACAATAGATCAAAAGAGAAATAAGGCTTAGTCAAGGTAGAAAAGATCAGCCCATATATAAAGACATTTTTCCAGTAGGAAAAATGGTAAATATAGAGTCAAAATATCTGGGTTCAGAACCTTCTTACTACTTGTGTAAATGTAAGTATTTATCCATCAGTTTCCTCAACTGTCAAAATGAGATGGTTCTACTTACTGCCTCTGAGATCATTCCAGCTTTAACTTCATAATCTGGTTGAAGCCCCCATAATATTTGAACAGATGATACCTTGCTTCTGTGGCTACAGGAAAAAAAAGTAAATAGGGACCCTGTGATTTATCAAACAGGTAGTTAAAAGAGAATTGTGAATGAGGGGCCTTATATTTGGTGGAGAATGTTACAAAGCCAGATGACTGGGAAGAATATTAAAAAACCATAAAAATATACTGCCATGGGGAACTAAGAGTTTTAATAATACCTGTGAGCTCTTTCTCTGTCTCTTTCTCTCTCTGAGATTTTAATATATTCCACAAGAAGAATCCAAGGTTAATTTTACTACTTTATCCAATCTTCTTGGAAGCTTTTTTCTTTTTTTTTTTCAAACATGAAAGCAGTAGCCCCTACTTGTCCCCAGTTTCAGTCTGTCTCTGTGTGTGCCTCCTCCCGCTCAGAAGCTTAGACCCATCCATCTTCTTCTGCCTGATTATGGTATATGGGTTCCTATGAAAAGTTATTAAAACTAAGTTTCTTATGCAAATTAGTTATTTGATTGAGCTAATTCCCATTTTGATTAAAAGTGATTTGCATTTTCTTCTTTGAGCTAAAATTCCCTCAAAGTGATCAATGTATCTATTAATTTTGCATACTAAATAAATTTACATTACTATTATGCAAGAATATGAACTTCTGGGGGCCATTTGCCCCCACATTATTTTCAAAGTTAAAAAGACCTTCAGTTTACAAGACTCTTAGAAGATGTATCAGAGAAACACTTCTCTCCCCCTTACCCTTATAGAAGATCTCCCTTCTAACAAATATAAATACAGTTAGTGACCGTTACAGTTATGGTTACAGTTTGTCAAGCAAAACAGATCAACCCATGGTCCATGTACGAGGTAAGTGTTTCTTGTTCTTTACTTCTGATCCATCAACCTGTGCCAAGAGTTGGGAGAGATAGATATTTTTTTAAAGTGGGGCATTAATAAAGCATTTTCAAAAAACACACATATGGAACAAAGCATGCAGAAGAAAAGAATGCTACCTTGCGTACTGAAGGCATGTATTCGGAGAGGAAGATCTGCAAGCTTGGGAGAGGCAAGGCATGAGCAGGAGTGCTGAAGTGAGGACCCGAGGAGCTCTAGCACTCCACAGGGGCCAACTTGAAACACTATGATAATGGAGAAGAGAGGAAGGGACTGCCACTTGTCCCTACCATAGTCTCCAAACCCAAGGCTTCAAGATTAAGGAGAACAAGGAGCAAAAGACACTGTGGGGGCAGCTAGGTGGTACGGTGAATAGAGCACCAGCTCTGGAGTCAGGAGGACCTGAGTTCAAATTCGACCTCAGATTTGAACACATGCTAGCTGTGTGACCTTGGGCAAGTCACTTAACCCCAATTGCCTTGCCTTGCCCTCTGCAAAAAAAAGAAAAAAAAAGACACCATGATTCTATGATATCAAGGATGAAAGCAATCTAAACACAATAGTCTGGGGCTACCACCCATTATATCGTAGAGAAAGAACCTGCTGAGTTCCATACTCTCATTTTCAGTCTCGTCTCCCTACCTCTTCATTTTTTCTCCAGTAGAGATGATCTGTTTTTTGTTGCTTGTTTTTACTAGTTATTGTTCATTTAATATCTATTTGCTTTTCGTTTTGCCACTTTTAAGAAACTGGTGTTCTCCTAGAGCAGTGGTGTCAAACTCAAATAGAAACAGGGCTATCATAAAGAAATAAATACCACAAATTAAGATTCCTGGCTTAAAAAGCACATATTATTAGCATTATCTATATCCTGGTGGATTTTATTTATTTTGTTAAAAATGTCATAATTACTTTTTAATCTGATTCTGTCATACTTGAGAGTGCTGCAGATTGTGATCTGAGAACAAATTATCAATATTATTGTGTGAGTTATATGTGTGTCTTTGGGGAACAAACAGGTATTTAGGTTCCCAGGGCCAAAGATAGATAACTTTTCATAATTCTTGGAAATATTCCTAGCATAAGGAATCAGAGTTAGAATTTAATAAATAACATTTTATTAATTCCTATTTTATACTTTCCCAAAAGTAAAAAGAACATTAATATCTAGATCCACTAAGGTTGAGATATTTCTTAGGGAGAGAAGAGCTATAAATAGAGCGGAGTTAACTTTCTTGGAGAAGTAACATCCCTCCCATTGTTTCTTTGGAAACAAGTTTCAAACAAAGTTTGAAAGGAAGTAATCTTAAGGGGAAGGCTGAGGTTGTTGAATAAAGAGAAAGTCATGCCCAATGAGGCTCAGGGAATAAGTGGCATTGCCCATAGAAGGGTGGGGTCTAGTCAAGAAGGAGTAACTAGCTCTGCTATTCAGCTCAATTCTTTCAACAGCCAACAACTGTTAGATTGATAAGAATCACACAGGACTGAAAAGGTAAGAATAATCTTATTCAATTCAGCGCTGTACAATAAACTTTTAACTAACAACCACTCTGTTTACAACATTTTTTTGGAGCAAAAAGGGCTCTTTAGCAGTTTTATTTTAAAATATAATGAAAATACATACTTCTACCTTAAGAAAAAGACATTTTTTTCAGTTACTTGAAATTCTAAATAAAATGATGAGTGCAAGGTCCATTGATAATGCAGAAGGCAAAGATCAAAAGATACATGAAAGTACAGGCATCTTTCCTTCAAGAAGAAAGAGATGAAGCAATGGGACACCTAGAGAGAATATCTTGAACATATCTCGTACATGCACATTATAATTTTTTCTTAGAAATGTCACCATTACTTAGGATAGTATATAGTTGCAAAAAAAGGAAGTTAAATACCTTTTTTATTTAGAAATAATCTTCCTCCTCATCATGTCTAATTCAACTCCAAGTAGTGAATAATTTAAAAAGTTTAGTGAATAATTTTAAAAAAAAACTTGATTTAACTGGCTTTTATTCGCTGCATAGGTTTTTTCCCTGTTCTTTTAAAGTGTGCTATGAATTTGTCTTAGTCTAAATCTCACTCATGGAATTGTAATTCTAGAGCCATAAAGCCAGCTAGTTCAAACCTTTCATTTTACAGATAAGGAAACTGAAATCTTCTGTAGTGATTTGCCTCAGTAAAGAAGAAGCACAGTGATTTTTCCAAGATCATTCAGCTATTATAAGTTTTCAGTTCATGTTCTTTGAATCCCAAGCCAGTGTTCTTTCCAGTGTTATCGCAATGGTATCCCTCAGGAACCTCTTAGAAGACTAATTGGCTAGATGGCCAAGACAGGACTTCGCTTTTTGGTCAGTTAACATCATTTAAAATCAGTGATTAGACCAGTAATCCATGGACTACTTTGTCAACTTAACCTTAAGGTTCACTAATTCAGGAATCAAAAAACAAGATACCATGCATCACTTCCCTTTCTTGCCATACTCTACCCACTGCCACTTTCAGTGTTGAAAGGAAATAATATAAGAAATATGTAAATAATAATAAAAATAAAATATAAAAAAATAATATAGTGAATATATAATAATATAATAAAGTGTCCTTAGCTTGAGTGGCTGGAGTCAAAACTCTGCAATGACAACACAGGAAAGAAAACCAAGTGCTCCTTTCCTGGGAGGAGTAGTTGATATGATGTGATACGAATTGCTGGCAGGGGCAGGAGTTCTGTAGAAAATCTTCAAGTAGGATTTTGGGAAGGGGTCTCCTTAGGATGACACACCCAGGAGAACTCACAGGATTTGTCTTAAGTCCGGCACATCTTGTCAAGATAACACAAGAATGTTTTAGTTGCAGATGATAGAAGTTGAAAAAGTCCAGGTCAGTGACACCAGCTGATGTTTGGTATACATGTTATTTGACTCCAATAGAACGTAAGTTTCCTCAGGGCAGGGACCACTTTGTTTTTGTCTGTGTATCCCTGACACTTTTTACAAGGCCTTGCACATAGGAGCCCTTTAATGAAGGCATAAATAATTTTAGACCTCTTGATTTGATCTAAATCTATTGTGGTACAAAGAACTCCAGATTTAGAGTAGTACAACCCTAAGAGTTTTAAGAGGCAACTGGGTAGCTCAGCAGATAGAGTCAGAAAGACTTGAGTTTGACACTTAATAGCTACATGACCCTGTGCAAGTCACTTAACCTCTATTTGCCTTAATCTATTGGAGAAGGAAATGGAAAAACACTCCAATATTCTACCAAAAAAATCCCATGGATAGTATGGTTCGCAGGGTCACAAAGAGTCAGACATGACTAAAAAACTGAACAACAATAACACCAAAGGTCACTACATTAGTCCCACATCTGATGAGTCTAATTTTAAAGGGCCCCAAGTTTACAATAATCCTGCCCCTGCAAATGTAGTCATGAAACAAACAAATGGCTCATGATTATTTCCATAGGTTCCCCAGGTGGGTGATACCACCACCTGTGGGATGCTAGAATGATTGGGGGGTTGTAGTAGCCTTGGGTGCATTTGAGGGGTGTTGAATAAAAATAAGGGGGTGGTGGAAGAATAAAGAAAGAAAAGAAGATCAAAAAATTGGAAGAACCATTTGTACATGTTTCATCTGTTGTGTGACAAAGCTAAAGTCATAGTGATTACATTATTTTCCAATTAAACACAGAAAATGCAAGTTATAACTGATCAGTGGTACACTGACAGGTCTTAATAAGCAAGTGTTGGCAGGCGAGTATGTGGCACATTGTCAGGGAGTCTAACATGCATTGGCAGGAATATGTGCATGTAATGACTTGTTTATTATATGGTACTACTGTTACATGATGCAATATTGCATCATCAAAATTTCAATGTAGGAAAAACCCACAAATTTACAATAAATTATTAAATTTAAAATGCATCATTTAAAAATATTTTATATGTTTTTGAAATGACATAAATTTTAAAAAAAAGAAGCCTGTTAAAGGGTTAAAGAAAATACATTTCCAAGGGGGGTTGCTGAGTAATTTTTTAAAGGGGGCAGTCGGCCAAATAAGTTTTGGAACCTCTGTTCCAGTTATTCAAGGCCTTTTAAAAATACCATATCTCCCTACCCTGCCATGCCAAATACACATTTCTAGTATTATTTCTTACCATTATTCTCCATATACTCTAAATTGAACTGTTTTCTATACTATCTGCAATATCTTGCCTCTGTGTCTTTCTTATGCTGATCACTACGCCTAGAATGTTGTCTCTCTTCATTTGTTGGTTTCCTCAACATCTTTTAAAACAAAGGGCAAATATTAGCTTCCTTCATAAAGACTTCCTTGAGGTCTTAGAATTTCTCTCCTTTGACATCACAAGATATTTTAAAAATAAACTTGTAATATATTTGATCCAATTTTGTAATTTCATGAGCATATGGAGCTCCCAAGATTAGAAACTTCCTCTCTCTCTCTCCCCTACTCCCCTCCAACTGTCTGCCCTCCCCCCCAACTAGTGCAGATCAATAACTCCACCCAAACCTTAAATTTTAGAGAGTTGTATGTGGGCAATGAGAGGTTGAATAACTCATCCAGAGTCACACAGCTAGTATCTTCCGGGGGGCAGGACATGACCATCAATCTTTCTAACAAAACCAGCCTTCCATTTACTTTCCATACAGCCTCTAATTTGTATATGATTCTAAGCTCCATGAGATGAGGGACTGCACATTATCCAAACTTCTTGAGTCTACTAAGTGTTTAGCATAGTGTTTTGCACATAGTGGGTTGCTTAATAAATGTTTAAGCTAAATTAAATTGAAAGAAAAGTGTTGAATGAATTAATGAAAGAGATCCCTTCTTGTGGTTCAAATTCAGATGTAGTAGTTAACGAGTTAGTTCTGGAATGGTGTGGTCCCATGGCGGAAAAGCTCACGTTGTGATTCTAAACATGGAATCCTTTGAACACTTGATTGCTAGTGACTACAGGTGGGAGTAGGAGCATCATAAGCAAATCATAATGAACAGTTAACATTTACCAAACTGATATGAATGGCACTGTGTTCCACTCCACAGTGATTCAAGAGGAATGATATGATTATGAGGCTCTGTCTCAATTAGAACATGAAAAATTGAAACAATGAAGTGTTGATTTGATAACTCCAAAACCTGTTCTCTCCAGATAATCTTTAATCGTTGCTGCCCACCTGTCTTGGTGGCTCTGTAGTTGTCTTCTTCATATATTCTTCATAAATTTTAGACCACATGCCAAGTAGCAAAATTTTCTCTGGAGAGCCTGAGGGTAGAAGAAGGTTACATCTTACTTTCAAAGCAATAAATAAATAAATAAATAAACTTCTAAGGTAGTATGGAAAACTAGGGAAAAATTCTTAGATAAGTGTTAAGAAATATTCCTTACAAACCCCATATGAATTTTTTTTAAACCAACACATAGTATTTAACTTAGAAAAACTCACAGCTGAGTACAATCATAAAGGGACTATTAAGATTTATGCAAAAGTGAATGTTAAGCTAAAGAAATGATAATTCTATCATCCAAACAAAATGCTCACAGATGCACTATCTTCAAAGTCAGGTCTTGCAGTTCTATTAGGAAAGTGGGAGATGCTCCATCTGTACGAAACACTGATGTTTCAGTTATCCAGCTACTGAGAGAGAGATATCTTATGTGATTGTAACAAGCTGTGAAATATCTGCTCAGTGAGTTCAATAGGATGAAAATACAAGGCACAAACTAATCTTTCTTTTTCTATTCTTCAATAAATAAGAGGAATTTGAAGATTGAATCAACTATAAATTCCAGCAATTTAGGTTCTGAATGGTTTTTATCCTATATGTCAAATTTTCATTAGCAACTTTTACTCCTGGTTTTTGATTCTTCCAAAGTATTGAAGTTACAATGGAGGAAGGAAAGACTCAGCACTTCCAAGGACATTTTTCAATATTTGTACACACCTAGCCCTAGTCTTTTCCCTGAGTATCTGTCTAGCTTGGTATCACCAATTGTATAGTCCAACTGCATGTCCTGTGGACAGCTCAGTCTTGACAAATCCTAAATAGAATTTATTATCTTCCCCTTTCAAGCCTGCCACTCTTCAGTTTCTTTCCAGGGTACACTATCATCCTTCTAGTCACCCAGAATCTCAATCTTAGAATCAATTTCAACCCTTCTCTCCAGTTGCCAAGTTCCATTGATTCTACTTCTCAAGCACCTCTTGGTTCTGTTCCTTTCTTTCTACTCACATGGCCTCATTTGAGCTCAGGCCTTCATCACCTCTCAAGTGAACTATTGCAATAGCCTTCTAATTGTTCTCCCTGCCTCAAAGTCTTTCCTCTTTCCAATCCATCTTCTGCATAGCTTTTTGTCATCTCATCTTTCACAATCTGGGTCCTTCTCTCTTTCTAGGTTAATTACACTTCTGCTGAAACTGGCTTAGCTACCATTTCTCATAGAGTACATTCTATTTCTTCTCTCTGTGCCTTTCCTCAGGATGCTCTTCAATCCTGGAATATACTTCCTTCTCATATCTCACTCTTAGAATCTCTGATTTCCCAGTTTAGAGCAATGCTCCCCAAATTACTAGATTATGCATACTCTTGGACTCAGCTCTCATGACCAGACCTATACCCCAAAAACATCAAAGAAAGAGAGAAAGGACCTCTATGGACAAAAATATTTATAGCAGCTCCATTAATAGTAGCCCTAAACAAGAAACTAAGGATATGCCTATCTATTGGAGAATAGCTAAACGAATTATGTTACATGAATTAATAGAATAATAAATGATGAAATGGGCAGTTTCAGAAGAAACTAGGAGCATCTCAGTGAACAACTATTATTATTTGTATAAAAATGGTATTATAAAGAAAAACAACTTTGAAAAGCTTAAGAATTTTGATTACAATAATAAACTATAAGTCTAGATGATCAATGATGAAACATGCCACTAACCTCCTATCAGAGTGGAGATGGACTTGAAATGAAGAATTAAACATGATATTTTGTACATTACCAATGTGAGAATTTGTTTTGCTGAATTATACCTACTTTTTCTGAGGATTTTTTTTCTTTTTCTATTTCAATTGTGGGTGGTAGTAGAAAGGAAAGATAATGAATATAATTACATAACATAATTATAAAAATGTAATATAATTACAAAAATAAATAAGTAATTGAATGGATGAATGATGTATGAAAGAGAAGGGAAAGGAAATGGAAATGGAAAGGGAAAAGGACAGAGAAAGAAGGGAAAGAATCTCTAACTTTTTTGCAAGCTCAACATAAGTATCATTTTACATATGAGCCCATTCCTAAAGCCTCTAGAATCTAGATCCTAGCATACACACACACACACACACACACACACACACACACTTTTTTTTTCTACTTACTTATATGTATCCATGATTTTTCACTCCAATAGAATGTAAGTTTCTTGAGAGCAAAAGGGTTTCAGTTTTTGTCTCTGTAACACTAGTGCTTAAAACCTTTTTTTTCACCCCCATAACATTTCATTTCTGTACTCCTTGCCTTTGCACTGGTCTTTCTTTAAGGTATAGTTCAGGTATCATCTTCTACATGAAGCCTTTCCTGATCCTCTGTGCTATTAGTAGTCTTGCCCCCAAATTAATTATCCTATATTTAACGACTTTGCACATATTTGTTTTTATTAATTTTAAGTTTATGTGTACATATATATATTTTATATGTGCTATTGCCCTCTATAATACTCCCTTATTAGAATGTAAATTTATTTGGAGTAATTACTGTTACATTCTTTGTACTCTTTTCCCCAGTACCTCACACAGTGCCTGGCACATAGTAGGCACTTAATAAATAAAAGTTTATTGATTGATTAATGTATGAGTAGATACATGTATGATATTATCAGTATATGCATACTATATATATAATGTTTCAGGAGCTATGATTTGAGTTATGGCATATCTACATCTACATTATAATTAAGTGGTATACTGAAAGGCATTTTGGGGAGCAATATTTCTTATTGCTTAGATATTCCACATTACTCCCGATTCTTCTCACTAGATTGACTTTGGGATTCAAGCCAAATTCCAATTAGTTATTCTTTGTTAATCCCTAATGATATGTCTTCTGATGAGAATTAATGGTCATGGTTCTAAAATAGTGGACAGATCCTCAGTTAGTCTCATTTGGGGAGTGGAAAAGGGACACATTTAGACTTTCTATTTAAAATCTCCAAGATTTGAGTCCATCATCTCAGCAGGGCATAAATAATAAGGCCTGGTGGAATTCATCATGTAACTTTATGCAAAAATAACTCCATTTGCATTTGAAAAGCAATTAGTTGGATGAATGTCCAAACGGCAGGATAACTGCTTATTTAAACCTCACTTTACCACAGATATTTCAATGATTGATTTGTGCCAACATGAATAGAAATACAGAATTAAAAAAAAAACTGGAATAGACTTAAAAAAATTTTTTTAGAGTGAAGAGCAGTCAGCAAGTAAACTAACATTCTTTATCAACTTCATGGCCAATAAGAATAAATATTTTTCTGTGTGTAAAAAACAAATATAGTGTTTTAAATGCCTTTTAGGGGAAACGTGAAGATAATTAAAATGTAAGGCAAATGAAATGGTCAAAGCTGTCACTGTGGTTTCCAATTATAAAATGCCAAAGACAATTTTTATAACATTTAATCAAGACTTTATAAATGTTCTACAACAGAATATATCCTATAGGCAACTCACCTTTTTTTAGGTAGAAATCTCAACCTTCATCACAATAATCAATCTTTAAATGCTGAGAAAGAAATTATATATGACATAATTACATATCTGTGTATAGTCAGACCATTGACTAGGCTAACATGCAGAAAGGTAAAAATTAATATCAAATACAAGGATAAAGATAAGGAGATATTTTAGGAAATTAGAATACTTCCAGCTGAATCTATTTAAATTAGCTATTGACTCTGAAAAGTGGGATATGAATAACAGTAAAGACTGTGACTCTGATTATCACCATTCTTTACATAAATTTAACTGTTGAAAAGCAATCATCACATTGAAGAGGCCAAAAGAACCCAGAAATCACCTAAGGCAGAAAACACTTGGTCTCTTTTGCCAACTACAGAGATGGCAGCCAAAGACAACGCTGGTTTGGAGTCTATGCCAATTTGCAAATATCATGAAAGGAGTTGAGAACAGATGATGAGCTTAACAAAATGGTGAAAAGTTGGGCTAAGGAAAATGAGTATGAATAAAGCTTGATGTGAGGCTCAACTAAGCTAAATCATTCCAAGGGCATTGAAGATGATGCCAAAATGAGGACAACAAATGGGCAGAAAGTTGAACAGACTTGTCCATATTCCCATAGCTATTTATTACTATCATTGATCACATTGGCTCTACTATGAAGATGGAGATATGGCACTAAAAAGATGAAGTCAGAAAGAACAGCTGGACCAGACAGCACAGATGAGATTTATGCTAGAGAAGAGACAATTTTGAAGGAAATTAGAGAGTGGTCTACATATGTTTCCTTAGGAATCCTTGGAAGAAATATATTAACAGATTATATGGGTATTCATAGGCAATTTCTATGCCATACCACATCTTCATAGACACATACAATTGTATTGCCTATGAAAAGTACAGAGAATATAATTAAAAAAATTTTTAATCAGTATTGCAAAATTTAACTTAAAGACTCTTCTCCCACAAGGATTCTCCCATGGAAATATTAAGATGATAAGGATTCCTTGATAAATGCAACCATAGATATACCTTCATATAACAATCTTCTAATGATAAATATCAAATAAAAACATAAAACAGGGAGGAGATATACTTGCTAAACATGTTTACCATCCTTATGGATGCTGTTCTCTATAAAATCTAAAGATAAAGGATGCTTTCAGAAAAACCGGGCAGCACTTAGATGAACTGATACAAAGTAAAATGTGAAGAACCTGGAGAACATTGTACACAGTAAAAGCAATATTGTACCAAGGTCAATCGTGAATGATTTAGCTATTCTCGGCAATACAAAACCATTCCAAAGGACTCTTGAAAAAATATCATCCACCTCCAGTGAAACAACTGATGAAATCTGAATGCAGATTGAAACATACTTTCTTTATTATTCTTTTTTTTGCCTATGATTTCTTTTGCAACATGGCTAATATAGAAATGTTTTGCATGACTGCACATCTATACTCTATATCAAAATACTTGCCTTCTCTCTGTCTCTCTCTCTGTCTGTTTTTTGCAGGGGGGAAGGAAGGGTAATTGGTGTTAAGTGACTTGCCCAAGGTCATACAGTTAGTAAGTTTTAAATGTCTGAGGCCCAATTTGAACTCAGGTCTTCCTGATTCCAGGGCCAGTGTGCTATTCACTGTGCCACCTAGCTGCCCCAATTACTTGCCTTCTCAAGGAAGGGAAAAGAGAGGAAGCAAGGGAGAGAATTCAGAACTCAAAATTTTTTTTAAAAGAAGGAATGTTAAAAATTTTTTTGTTGACATGTAATTGAGGAAAATTAAACGTTAAAAAAAATCTAAATGGAAGAGGGATTCCACGGCCAAATTTTTTCAGATATTCTTGACTGCAGATGATATACTAGAGAGTCTCCTCACCAAAGCCCAATGTCTATGGTAAGAAGAAGAAGAAATTGGCTTAGCAATCCCCATAGGAACTTCAAAATACATAATATTATGTCCAACAAGTATATGAAGAATGCCTGTTTTCTATAGTAACATATGGAATAGAGTATGTAGTGCAACAATCCAATAATAAATACATCTTAGACAGATGCTACCAGTGAACAATGAATTGCATAAATGTTACATTGGTATTAACAACATGTGACATGATTAAGAAGAATGCCTCTTAGATCATGGGAGAGCAAAAATATCCCACCCATCCCATTAAATTACTGCACCAGAATGAGATCAGCTCTCAATGGTCTAGGAAGTAGTATTTTTCAGCCAAATTTTTAAAAAAATATTGTCTAATTTTCTGTTCCTGAAGAAATCTAAAAATCCAAATATTTTTATATGCAAAAGAGATTTCTGAATATCTTTTATCTCTGTATAGTGTTCTGAAAATTGTATACTAGAGTTATATAAAGTACGGATTCACTTTTTATCTATTAAAAATTAGTAAACTATGTCCAGTTTGGGTTTTAAGTTCTGATTTCCATCAAACCTATATAGGTTTGAAGAATATTCAAACTAGTCCAGAAGATATTCAAATTTGTTGTTGTCAAGTTGTTTTCAATCAAGTCTGACTCTTCATTACCCCATTTCAGGTTTTCTTGGCAAAGATACTCAAGTGGTTTGCCATTTACTTCTCCAGATCATTTTACATATGAGAAGTTTAGGCTAACAGTGTTAAGTGACTTGTCAAGGGGCCCACAATTAGTGTCTAGGGTCAGATTTGAGCCCAGGAAGATAAGTCTTCCTGACTCTAGGAAGAGCACTCCATCCATTGCTCTACGCAGATATTAAAATACTCCTTTGGTATCTGTGATCTCATCAATTTGGATATTCTCTCCAATGTTTCAGATCAAAGCATATTCCTACTTGCCACCTTGGGCAACACTTCTCCATATATTCCTTTAAATTCACCACATGGGATTCTGCCCAGCATGTTGGGGGCCTTCCTTACTTTCTTCTGTTATTGTAAGGATAGCAGGAAAGTACAATCCATGTACACTTGTGATTCCTTGCTTTTGCACATGATCATGTTCTCTTCTTATTATGTATTTCTCTGATGATATTTTATCTTTTGAAGCTCTTCATTTGGTTACATTTTGGGTCTTGCCCTCCCTACCATATTCTTCTTCATTGCCCTGTATACTATATTTCTTTTCAATTATTTTTGCGGGGGGAGGAGTTTAAAAATGTTGTGTTTCATGTCTCACAACTATGCAACACCACCAATAAAATATGCTTATTAATTTATTAATTAATTAAATTATAATATTAATTTCAGGTTTCTTGTCAACTTAACAATTAGGGTATTCCTTTCTAAGTATTTATCTAATCTTCCAAATATGATACACCATTTTTCATACTTACAGAGTATTCAGGGGTCAGCATGGCCTAATGCTTAGAGGCCGGACTTGGGGTCAGGAAGACCTGGAGTTAAAACCTCTTCCCCTACTTACCAGCTATAAAATTGTGGGCAAATCACATCTTCTCTTCATCTCACTTCCGTGTAAAATGAAGGAGATAGACCGAGTGCTCTCTTCTGGCTCTAAATTTATGTTCTTGGGACATCTGGCCTTAGAGTGAGGAAGAACTCCAAGCCCTGCCACATCCTTACTCTGTGACCCTAGACAAGTCAAGAAATCATTATGAATTGGGTAGGTCAGGGAAGATTATATACAGAAGATGACTTTTGAGTTTGCATTCAAAGTACTGTAATGTTAGTGAGATTTAAGATCTTCCCTGTCCATTAATAGGTCTCACATGGAGCCCATTAAGGGAAGCTTGCTTAGGGGAGGCTTGCTTGTAGGAAGGCTTTCACACCTTTTGCTAATTTCTAATGAGGCACTGAGTCACCAGGGTTGTGATGCCTTCTGACTCTGAGATGTGTGTATATATACTCTGAGTTGGTATTTTGCTTTGGGGGTTCAATTATGAGAAGAATCTTGTGATTCCCTGGTCAAGATTCTGAGTGGTTATATGTTCAGAGTTCCTCAACTGCTCAGATGTAAAGGCTCTCTCCATCCAGCAAGGTATGTAAAGTATATAGTTGATTCAGGCAGTCAGAGCCCTGTATGTTGGTCTTTATTTCTCTGCTTGTATTTTCTCTATTTGTACTTTTTCTGAAGTTCAGGGTGCTGTAATTTAAAAAAGATGGTTGACCCCTTAAACAGCTCTCTTTCCTAATAAAGCAGATCTAAGAACCTGTGCTGGCAGTCATGCTGGGTATGCCAGTGTGGCTGTTGCTGCAAGTACAGGTAGCTATTCTACTAGCAAAAAGGGACATGTTAATTCAGGCAAAGGGAAGGATGCAAGTAACTACCCAACAATCGGCTTTTTTAAAAGCACGAGATTTATTTAGAGGACAGAGAGCAGACCACTTTTGCTCATCTGTGTGGTATACACTCACGGGAAGAATATGAGATAGAGCTCGGAAGTCAGGCTGGTATCAGATTGTGGAAAGTACTAAAAACCATTGGAAAGAGTTTGAATCATACCTGATAGGCTACCATCTCTAGGAAAAAAAAGTATATGCCTTACTAATGGTAGAGTTCCTTTAATGACCCCAAACTCCCCTTAAAAGCAAGGCCTGTATTTTTTATTGGCTTTTTGGAGGGGGGAAGGCAGGGCAATTGGGGTTAAGTGACTTGCCTAAGGTCACACGGCTGGTAAGTATTAAATGTATGAGATCACATTTGAACTCAGGTCCTCCTGACTCCAGGGCCCGTGCTCTATTCATTGCACCACTTAGCCGCCCCCTAGGCCCATATTTTTAATAGCAATCTCCTCTCATTTAGTAGAAGCTAAATATAAAATAACATCAGTCTCCAAAAACTTAACAATGAATATCACAGAAGAGATATCACAGAGAGAGGCACATGATGGCAACATGTCAAGAATGAAGGATGACAAATGGACAGCCATACTGCCTCACTCATATCCTCTGGAAGTAAAGAGAAAGAGAGGAGACTCTAGCATAGTGGACATGCCCCTTAGATAAATTTACAGGAAAACATGGACAAGAATCCCACAGGATAGGCAGTCAAGGATGGATTGAAATACACTCTTTAGAGGAAACTTCCATATCAGCAGAATCTCAAATCCATTTGAGTGTTGAGTTTCTGCCTATTAGAAAAATCCTGATACCATGCTGGCTCCCTTTGCCATCAGTCTGTTCCTTCTGGGACATCTCTTTTGGGGATAGGCCCAGGCTAGCCATATGTCATTCCTTTCTCAACTATGTTTCTGCCTGTCTGGAGTTTGCCACCATGATTCCTCACCAATAAAATGAGGAAGTTGGATTAGATGGTCTCTAAGGTCTATTTTTGCTCTAAATTTGTGCTTCTATGATAGCTGACCTCAGTCAAGGAGACCTTCAGGTCCTTCCTTTGCCACATACTGACTATGTGACCTTAGACAAGTCAAGAGATTATTATGGATTGATTGAGTCAGGGAAGACTATATATAGAAGGTACCTCTCAAATATTCTGTAAGCATGAAAAAATGATGTATCATGTCTGGAAGATTAGATGAATACTTAGAAAGAAATGTCTTGGTTGTTAAGGTGGCAATGACTTCTCAGTTAATAAGGATATCTATTGGTCTTGTATAGTTGTGAGACACGAAAGACAATTAATCCCCCCATCCTCAACTCAAAATTAACATAGCATAGAGGACAATGGAGAAGAGCATGATGGTTGTGAGTAGGCCCCAACATACATAACCAGTAAAGAGCTTCAAAGGATAGGATGTCAAGATGCAAATGACAAGAAGTAAAGAAGAGTCTTCAACTACAAAATGAATTTTTACCTGGGGACTTCCATTCTACCCCCTCCTCCAATGGATCAGTTCCTCCCTGAGTCTCTGTTTCAGACTGTCCTAATTTGGCCATGTTTTATTCTCTTCCTGTTCATGTTTCTGACTCTCTGGATTTGCCCTCATGCCTCTCCATCTTCTCTCCCTCCACTAGTTTCAGTGCTCTTCAGTGTTGTCTCTCTCCATTAGTGTGTAAGTTCTCTGAGGGCAGAGACTTTCTTTTTTGCCTACTTTCCTATCCTTAGTGCTTATCACAGTGCCTGGCACATAGCAAGAACTTAACAAATACCCATTGCCTGGCTTCCTGAAGGGCTCAGGGACAGAGATACAGCTGTAGATGTTCACTTGGGAAGAATCTCTTTATAGCTTTTTGCTGTGGGGTGGCTGGGGAGGAGAGCATTTAATTATAATTCGGTGGGAGCCATTTAATGGAATTAAAAAATAGACAGATTACTGATGTATGGAAGAACTGGTTGGGGAGAAATCAGGCTGGTATTGGAGAAAGCTAGAGCGTGATCCAAGATTCAGTGGGTGTGGTGAGTTGCGAATTTCAGCATGAGATCCAATATGGAGGGTGAGAGGGACTGGAGAACATGGTGAAAGTAAGATCATAGTGGTATCAAGGAACTTGGATCTCCTTCCTCCGCAGAGCCATTACAGTATGTGGTGGGTTTGTAGGTGTTTGTCACAGTCAGGCTTTATATTTTGGTTATTGCAACTCACCCTCCCCCACAGAATATATTTGTGTGGAATAAGCAGTGATGAAAGCTGTAAAATCAGATTCTGTCTAGTACAGCTTATCCCAGTCATACCACACAGCTGAGACTTTCACTGGGTTCAGTTCCCAATGGAGAATGCCTAGGGCAACACCAGGCAGCCTAACAGCAAGGTTTGAAGAATGTAGTTTTGCCGGATTAGAATTTGCAATTACTAACAGAGCTGATGACTTGCAAATACAGTTATGAGGAGAAAGTCAAGGAGAAGTATTTCAGATAGAGGGAGGGCCCTGGGCCTTATGAACAATCCCTGACAGTAATCAAGAATTGACTGTATTTTAATGGATGATTGGTCCCAGGGGCACATAGCAGTCAAGCAAATAAAACTGCCTTCTTGAGAGAGGTCTGCATTCAGGACATAGAAAGAAAGAAGCTCTAAGGAAAATTCATAAAATTGTAGGTTGCAGAAGATCAAATCAGCACCTATGCCCCTTGGGTTCAGACTTGTAGACTCATGCCAGGGACATCTAAATGAGAAGAAAGTGGAGCTTAGCTAACTCCACAGAGAATCCTTGGGTCCAATAATTACAGACTCAGGAGGATAAAGGTCTTAAAAATAGCTTGGCAAAAGCCATTTATACTTTCCCACAGCAATATGGGGGGTGGAGGGTAGATGGATAGTGTAGTACATTAGGAAGAATGCTGAATTTGAAGACCGCAAAATTGCAGGCCCAGCCCTACCTTTTATTACCTGTGTGTCAGGGTGAGTCATTTCAATTTGAGGGGCTTCAATTTCCTTATTTCCTCAAGATAAGAAGTAGATGGGCTACCTCTACTCTAAAGTTAGGATGCTGAGGTCTCATCATAGAAAGAATTAGTGAAATCAGTTGAATGTTATTTTCATGAAGGCTATATTCACATTATTTCTTTGTCACTTCTCTAACATTCTCATATCTGACGGGTGAAACTAGTGACTTGGGGTTAGAAATAGAGTTATGGACCTGGATCCAGGAAGACTAGGCTTCATTTTTGTCTCTGACATTTACTGTGTCACCTTGGGCAAGTCACTTCATTTCTCTGAGTCTCAGTTTCCTCATCTGTAGAATGAGAATAATAAAACCTGTAATGCTGGCCTGAAAGGGTTGTTCTGAGTCTCAAATGAAATAATCCATTTGAAGTATTTTGCCAGCTTTTAAGTGCTGTATGGATGTGATAGTAACATTAATAAACCAGTCTGAAATTTTTATTGTATAATGTAGTCTCTTTACCAATAGCCTAAACCCCCACAGAGTTTCAATGTTAATTTCATATTGCCAAATTGGTAAGGACAGGATGAATGTGTTTTACTACTAGGGGAGGAGGGGAAATTACTTCTAGCTGATAAAATTAATCTAAAAATAATTATAACAAATCATAGAATATTAGAGCGGTAAGGGACCTTGGAAGTCACTGAATCCAGCACCCTCATTTCACAGGGAAGGCAACTGAGGCCCAGAGAAATGGTTCACAATAAGATAGTGACAGTGTCATAATTAAATTATATACGTCTTAATTATGAGTCCAGGGTTCTTTCAACCATAGGGCTAGGGCAGGGGTTCTCAACCTGTGGGTCGTGACCCCTTTGGGAGTTGAACAACCCTTTCACAGGGGTCACCTAAGACCATAGGAAAACATATTTCTGATGGTCTTAGGAACCGAGACACCGCTCCTCTATCCATCTCCAGGAGGGTCCCCCCACATGCAGATACACCCACATACGAGTATTAAAGGGCTGTGCACTAGGAAGGTTGAGAACCACTGGGCTAGGGGGTAACTAGGTGGTGAAGTGGATAGAGTGCTGGGCATAGAGTGTGGAAGACCTGAGTTCAAATCTGGCCTCAGTCATTTATTAGTTATGTGACCCTGGGCAAGTCACTTAACTTCTGTTCCCCCATTCTCTTCAACTGTGAAATGAGGAATATAGCAGCACCTATCTCTCAGGGTTGTTGTGAGGATCATATACGATAGTTACTAAAAGCACTTATATTGCTTTGGCACATGGTAGTTGCTACATAAATATTTATTTGCTATCCTTCTATTCCCCTCCCCAGATATGGTAAAAATATGACAATCTCCTGACAGTATGACTTCATCCAGTGTCACATATTGCCCTTGAGAATCAGCAAAGGAGAAAATACACAGTCTCCTGTGTAGCTCTTAGATGAAAATTCCTTTTGTTGCTATGCCCATTAAGAGAGAACACATTGTCCTCCGTCCCTGACTGAGATGACAATACACGTTAGCCAATTTCAAAGGACAAGGGTGACTTCACAGTCAACAAATGATAGAAAGGGGATGATTAAGTCAGAGAGTGGTGGTAGAAACAGCCATTCCATAATAGGAATGTTTTAATTAGTGAGGCCTTTGCACTGACTAGTAGCAAAAATAATGTAGGAGTTTTACCCAGTGGTATTATATTTTAATTCAACAAACAATAAGGAAATTGGTATCCTATATTTGTTACACCTATTAGTCAATTTTGTGATTGTAAAGATGTAGTCTGCTGAAGAATATCATTTGCAAAAATCTCCCTACTCTCATACCTTCTTCAAAGATGTGTATAATTATCATAAAAAATGGAGAGTTAAAAAAGTAAGATCTACAGTTACCAATATTTTTTCATTGCCCCCCCCCCCCCCCGCTTTTCAGTATCATAATGCCTGAGATTTATCCCAAGCTTTAGGGAATCTTGCTTTCTTTCATCTACTTTGAGAATTGATCCTTCAATGCTCTCATGATGGTGACGCCAACAAAGCAGACCTCTTCTGTGTTCTTTGGACAACTACAGCGATCCTTCCTCTCTGTGCTTCCTCTGCAGCCATTTCCAATTCTTCACACAAAACTGTATACAATGCAGTATTCACAATGCCTACAGTAACTGTAAATATGCTGATATGGTTATTAATCACAAACTGTAACAGGATTTCTACATGGGGGATATAGCTAGAACATTTATTCAAATACCAGAAAACTGAGTCCGCAAACCAGAAAGTGAAAGTCATCACAGAAGTTATGAAGTTGGCATATGTAGTTAAACACCCACTTTCTCAAGCCTTCAAAACAGGATAAACTACCTCAGGCAAAGATCCTCCTCTCCTTACTCACAGCAATGGCTCAGCATCCACACAGCTTGTTCCCAGCAGCTCTGGCTCCCTGCAGTTCCCATTCCTGGCAGTCCTCAGCAGGCGTCCTTACCAGAAATTCTGGCTGCCTCAAAAAAATAAAAATAAAAAGGAGTTCATGCCACAGCCACGGCCGCTGCTTCCAGTCCCCCCATTGACTCTAGCTTGGCTCTGGCTTCCTCTTGCCCCACCCCTTTCTGCTACATCAGCAAGTTCAAGTAGCATGGAAAATCTTCAAATCCCATAACATTACAAAAACTCTGACTCTGAGGTCCTCTTCTAAAAAGGTAACTCATGGGGACGTGTCAAAATCATACAAGATTCTTTGAGAGACATAACAACATAGATCACTTTGAGAATCATGTAATTATTTTCAAATGAGTTATAAAACAAAAGGATAAATGCTTGCCAAAAGTGATGTGTCCAACACAGAATCCAAATGGAAGAGGTATTTTCTTTTAATGCTAAGGTTCTTAAAGTGACCCTATTTATAGATGACATTATGGCAGTCATATCAAACCGGGGAATACTATACTATCCTAAATAAGACACACAATCATTCAGTAGTCCAGTCTAGCTATACATAATGGAAAACTTGGATACTATTTTCTTACTATAATGTCCTGTTGGATGGACAACGCATGGACTTGGTCAATCACTATCTATATCTATTTTCATGTCTTTATCTATATTTATATTTTTAAGCTAACTAGCTAGCTACCCACCTACCTATTTTAGACTTGTCATGTGGACAATAGGTGGGGCTCAGAATTGGAGATGAGGCTATTAGCCCAATGACTGCATTTAACAAATTGCTAAGTGTTCCAAATGACCCCGAGCTTCACTTGTTACAAAAGCCCATCGATTTTTTGTAATATTCATTTAAAAAAAGTATCTCTGTTGGTGATTTCATATGGTTATGAGTCATGAAATGCTACAGCCTCAGAAGAATTCAAGTTATGGATTGCCTAAAGGATAATGAAGGGTGTGTGGTACGTAGGTGCTACAAAGAAATGAGAAGTGACATCAAGGATATAGTTGCGGGGTGGCTAGGTGGCTCAGTGAATAGAGCACCGGCCCTGGAGTCAGGAGGACCTGAGCTCAAATCTGGCCTCAGACACTTAAAACACACACACACACACACACACACACACACACACACACACACACACACACCTAGCCGTGTGACCTTGGGCAAGTCACTTAACCCCAATTGCCCTCCAAAAAGCAAATAAATAAAAACATAAAAAAATAAATAAAAAAGGATATAATTGCAACAGCCTCCCTGTCTCACCTCTCCCACTACTCCAAATGACATTCCATTCAGCTGCCAAATTGGTTTTTCCACAGCATAGGTCTAACCATGCTCCCCCCACCCAATTCAGGAAACTCCAGGGATTCCCTATTACCTCCAGGGTCAAAATACAACTGAGCCCTCAGCTTACCTCTGAGAGTTTTTGTACTTATTCCTCTTCACATTCTTCATAAATCATGTACACCAGTCTACGTGCTGTAGCTCATACCTGCCCCTCCACTCGTTTCCATGTTTTTGAACATTGTGTCTGCTATGTCTGGAATGTTCTACTTCCACACTTTTACTTCCTTTCTCTGACTTCCTTCAAGAATCAGCCCACATCCATCTTCTGCAAGAGAACTTTCTTTGTCTCTCCCTTTATCCCTAATTGTTACTGCAATTCCACTTAGTGAGGTGAACAGCATGATTACCAGGTGAGTGTGGAACTTTGCAGCTCATTATTTAAGGGGCTCGGGTCACCTGATGGTTTTACTCTCATTCCTCAACACAATGTTTTTCACATACTACACCCTGAATACTGATTTGTACCAAATAGTTTGATCTTCCTCACCCCACAAACCGCATTATTTGTATCTCTTCTAACCTGAATCATTTTCTACCCATCTCATGGAGTCGTTGTGAGGAAAGCATTTTGAAAAGTGTTGTTGAATTGTTTCTCAGTTGTCATGAAGACGTGACCTCATCTGGGTTGTTTTTTGGCAAAGATACTGGAGTGGTTTGTCATTTCCTTTCTTTGCAGATGAGGAAACTGAGGCAAACAGGATTAAATGAAGTCACTTGCTCAGGGTCACACAGATAGTATCTGAAGCCACATTTAAACTTGTAAAAATTAGTCTTCTTGACTTTTGGCCTGGTTTTCTATCCATAGCACCACAGAGATTGTACAAAATGTAAATGGATTGTTACGATTTTATGATTGTTATTTGTGTTCTTCTACTAGATTTTAAACTTCTGGGAGGCAGAAACTCTATATTACTCATTTTCCTATCTCCTCCAGTATCTAGCACAATGTTTCATCCCTACTGGATAGTTACTCTAGCTGTTCTCTACCATATATTTGTTAAAACACAGATAATCTCCATTACAATAGTCCCAATAATTATTGTTTTATATGTATAACACTCATAAATATCCACAGCAATGTCTCCAGAATAGACCCCTGGCTGTGGGTGTATGTTGCCTCCATCGCCTTGGGCTTCTTCTTTCTCAATTATTATTTTATCAACATGTATCTCTGTATCTATATTTTTTACTGGCAGTTAGAAATTTAGCTATTAACATAGCTTCCTACTCTTCAAGTTCTAGTCTTGGATAGCTGCTTGGGGGCACTTAGATTAAGCATATTGGTTTTGCCCAGTGTCCCTCAACCAACATGTGTCCAAGGTAGGTCTTGATCCCAGAACTCTATAATTCTGAAGTAAGCTCTCCATCCACTACAGCATGGCTTCCTCAAAACATATGGTCAAGTCAATTATCAGGGTAGGCAGAAATGGTATGAGTGATTTAAAGTGTTATTAAGCAATGAATCAGTTTTGAAAGATGGTTTTGTTCCTTCTTCAAAACATGAATGTCTTAGTCTCATGCTTTAATCCCAAAAAGCATGCTAGATTATAAGGTCCAATATGTGTTCCCACTATTTTTCTGATCAATTCTTTCCCAAGTCCTTAATCCATTCAGAACATTAATCAAATGTTGCTTGAACTCTTCAAATCTGAAGGTTCTTGGCACTATCTGGAACATGATGGTGATTAATTAGATGGGTCACACCTTTCCTTTCCTTGGTCTGGGACAGGGGTGGGGAATCTGCTGCCTCAAGAGCATATATGGCCCTCTAAGTTCTCAAGTGTGGTCCTTTGACTGTATCCATATTTCACAGAACAAATCCTTTTATTAAGGACAGAGTGCAGATTGTAGTCAGGACAGGTTTAGGTCTCTGACAGAGACTGAGCAATTCACTTAACCTTTGAATAGCCCAAGAAACTCTCAAAGACACATATAGGTGAGACCTTACTTTGCCTCAATAGGAGGGGTTTCTATACTGAAAACTTTCTATAATGATGAAATAATAGGTAAAAAAAGTTTTTGTTTTTTTTAAAATAAGTATCTTACTGATAATAAATCAGATCTTTATTTACTCTAACCCAAAAGGAACCATAGGGAAAAATAAAAAAAAAAAAGACTTTAAAATCAAATCAATTGTTGTTTGTCCTTCATTCTTGAAGAGGACCGTGACAACAGGAAAAAGATGAAAGAACAAGGCCTGTGATGAATAAGACATCTATGGAGAAGAGGCCAAATGTAACTGATATACTAACTGGGTATCTGCTGCTTTTGCCTACTTTTGCGCAAAACTGTTCTTGCACAAAACTGGCATTGTCAGTCTTTAGTTTGAAATGTTTTGGGCAACAGGGTTGATTTGGACTCTCTCCCACATACCAATACATCTCTTGATCTCAAGAAAACATTTCCTGATATTCAGGAACTTTTCCATTGTTCCATGAAACTTTCCCTGGGGGCCACTTAAGGCTTTTCCTAGACCTTTTGACGCCCACATAACCTTCAAATACAGGGTAAGTTTTAGTGGGCCAGAAGCCAGTTTTATTTATTTGTGGTTAGGTTGAACATTCACCATTATGTCAATGACCATTTTCTTTTTATTAATTTTCAGAGTGAACAATTGGCTCAGGTTTTTCTCTGCATTGCATCAAGAAGGTAGGTGCATTGAATCACATGTCTTGTGGTTAAGGGCATTTACCAAGCATAATCCAACATACAGGTGTCTTTGCTGTTGAGCTAGGGATGGGTGAGAAAAGTAGACTAACTGCTACTGTAAGTTCTAAGTGTTCAGGAACATGCTGGGACCTGAGAGGCTGTTCTTCTATGGGAATTCCCTTTCTCCCATTAACTAACATTATTGTTGTTGGCAGAGTAAGGCATTTCTGAAGCTTGATAACTCTGGGAGATTATAGATCAAAATGCAAGGGTTGGGGGATGAGATGGGAGGCATTTGACGTGGGGCATAGCTTTAGTGCAGCTTCAGTTTAAAAGACCAACCCTGAGGATGCTAGAGTACCAAGCATCAGTACCAAGGTCAGTCTAGCATTATGTGGGCCCACCCCAGTTGAAACAATATACCCAAACATGGTCCAGAACTGGCCTGGCTTCTGGAAGTGAGGGTACAGGATGTAATGTGAATAAATGACCTTTTCCTTTGTTGCATAACAGCCCAAGTTTATCCACTCCAAGTTTATTGCCAAGATATACCTCTGAATTTTGGCAAAGGCAGAGGGCATTTTATAACAGGTAGAATTTCCTTTTAGATATTATGGAGCTTTTAGGGAAGGGAGTGTGTGGTAATGTGTCCTAACTCTCCCTTTGCCTTACCACATACATATCAAATCAGTTTCCAAATCTTGCCATTTCTACCTCCACAACATCACCCACATCCAGGGAGGTGCTGGAGCCCATTCAAATTGACAGAGCCAATTTTTAAATTTTTAGTGTGAGCATTTACACTTCAGAAATGGGCAAATCAGGGCTTAATTTGTTGTTTTGTCCGTTGTCGAGACTTGGGAAAGTGTTCAGGAGCACTTTAATCATGCAGATTAAACTTAAAAGTGTGTCATAAATATATTTTTCTTCATATTGTATTTATTGTGTGTGTGTGTATATATATATGTATATATATATATGTATATATATGTAAAAATTTCTAAGTACTTATGTCCTAATGCCACCTCATGAAAATATAAGCTCTTGGAGGAGAGGGATATTTTCGTTTGTGCTTCTGTATCCCCAGCTTGTAGCTCAAAGCCTGACAAATCATAGATGCATAATAAATTCTTGTTGATTCATTGGTATCTGATCAACTCTGGACCTTTGGTCCAATCCCTACAGCTAACTGAGTAGATTCAATTTTATATAAGTGAACACCTATCACTTGAGTAGGATTGTCTCTAGTTCCATTCTGGGTAAGGATGAGAATATCCATGTGTGGTTACTATCAACTCCAACTGAAGCCATGTAAGTCCCTTCTGTACCTGACCCTCATCTGGCTGTTAACTGCTTCACTGCTCATCCCATTATAACTAGATAAAACTTAATGTAGTTGCAGGTCTAAAAAAATTGTCGTGTGCTAAATTTTCTATCAAATTCATTAAAAAAAATGTCATTGCCAAGAGAAAGAAAGAAAAAAGGAAATGAAAGAAACATAAAAAATACTCATTTAAAGCTTCTCAGGAAAAAAAAACAACATCCAGGAGAATTGTTAACCCAAGTATGGGGATTTCGACTTTCCATAAGGACATTGATGACTCATGTTAAAAGAAATGATTATTGTCTCTCAAACACCAAGGACACCTCACTAGGATTTAGAATTGAATAGAACCTTAGAGATCTGCTCGTCTAACTTCATTTTACAGATGAGAAAATGAGTCCAGAAAGGTTAAGGGATTGGTCCAATACCACACAAGTAATAAATATCTGAGCCAGGATTTGAGACCAGATCTTCTGATAATAACTCCAGTAGACCACCTCACTCAATTCGGTATGTGGTTATGGAGTGCCTACTCTGTACAGGACCTTATTCTAGGTGCTACAAGGAATATAAACATAGACGGGGCATGGCATCCACCTTAAAGGGGTTCATACCATACCCAAGGAGTGAAGACATGTATACAAATCAAGATAATATAGGGAAGAAAGTGATAGGAGGTAAGTTCTGTTAGAGCAGTAAGGTAAGAGAGATGGAAGATCAGTGAAGATTTTATGAAGGTGTTACTAGAGCTTAGCTTTGAAAGATGCATTAAATTTATACAGGTAGAAATGAATTGAAGAGGCATTCTAGATTGAAAGAATGCTATGGCGAAAGATACAGACGTAGAAAAGAACCTTCATGACATAATCAGGGAACGACATTCATAAAGTAAAAGCTAGATAGATAGACTGGGGCTAGATCATGGAGGGCTTTGAGTGTCAGACTGTATTTTATTTTATCAAAAATTTTGTTGGCAAAGTTAATGTTTCAAAATTTAGGATGGGCTCTTTCCTTTATTTTTTCCTGCACAAGTACTTTGTTTCTTCAATACTATTCCACAAGGGCAGAGAGCTTCAGGTGAAGCCTGCAGCCTCTAGAAAGTAACAGAAGTTAAGAGGATTTGGTCATTGGAGCTACAGACTTGTGCCTTTATGGAGGTCAACATTCTTTGGATCCAAGCTGGGTTTTTATCATCACTGATGAAGCATGCAGATCCTAGTGGGAGAAGTTTGTAGCCCTCTGGGCTACAAACTCAACATTTGTCCTCATTCTGCCATATTCTGTGTGTACCTTTGAAATATACCATCCTCATTTCCGTCAGACTCAAATCCCTGCAAGCGTTAGAAATTAAACCCTCAGCATGAATTCCATACTAAAAAAACACACCTCACCCTCACTCAGTCCTTGAGGTCTGCAAAGTCTTTGCCTTACAAGTAGGAAGGTAATAAGAGTTGTTTCCATTTTCGATCATGGAATCATAGAAACAAGAATCTATGAACAAAGTACCTTGCAGACTTCAATGTGTGAGATAAATGCCGCTTATTATCATACCTTAGTTGTAAATCTAGGAGTTTGGATGCCATGCATGATTTAGATAGTCCAACATTCTCATTTCACAGTTGAGGAAACATAGGTCCATATTCATATGATACTTGTCCAAGATTACATAGATAATAAGAGTCAGAATTTGACTCAATTCCAAATTGAGGATTCTTGATCGTGGTAAAAAGATTAGATTTAACTTCGCCCTAGAGGGTAGAACTGGAAGCCATGGCTGGATTTGGTACAAAGAAAAACAATTAATTATCCTAACAATTAATTATCTAAAGGGGGAATGGTCTAATTCAGGAAGGTCCCCCCTCACTTGTCGTCTTTGAGCCAGTGGTTCTCAACCTTCCTTATGCTGTGAACCTTTAATACAGTTTCTCATGTTGTGGTGACCCCCAACCATAAAATTATTTTTGTTGCTGTTTCATAATTGTAATTTTGCTACTGTTATGAATCTATCTGATATGCAGGATACTTTCATTGTTACAAATTGCACATAACTCACAGGTTGAGAACCGCTGCTTTAAGCAAATACCAGAAGACCAATACTTGTAGTGAAAATAGGAGAGAAGATTTTGTCTGACATGTGGCAGACTAGATGGTGTCTGAGATTCTTTTCAGCTTTGAAATTCTATGATGCTATGAATCTCTGAAAGCTCAAGAGATTCTATAAATCCAAGTTCCCTGACTCCAAAGCCAGTGCTCTTTCCACTGAGGCTTAGAAAAATTAGGATTATAGATTTAGAGTTATAAAAAACAGAGCCTTTTGAGGCCAACTTTCTCAGTTTATAGATGAAGAAACTGATAGCCAGTGAGATAAAGTGATTTTCCCAAGGTCAACTTACCTTAATGGGTAAAGTTCCCTTTAATGAGCCAGAGGCTTTCAGAACTTCAAGAGACTTGATAACTAGCTCTTTGGGTCCAACCCCTTCATTTTACAGATGAGGAAATTGAGGCCCAGAGAAGTAAAATAGTTTGACCAGGGTCAATTAACAGGTAAAGTTTCCTTTTATGAATCATGGAAGCTTTCAGGAAAGGGAGTGTGTGGTCATTTCTCCCTTCCATTTTAATCCCCAACACTCACATTCAATAAGTTTCCAAATCTTGCTCTTTATCTCCCATATTCAACCTCTTCTCTGCACTCACAGAGGCACCACCCTAGATCAAGTCCTCATCAATAGTACTAGAGTAGGTGTCTTCTGATCAGTCTTGTTGACTTGTGTTTGGATCTGGGACTTAAACCCACAGCCTCCTGATGCCATGTCCAGTGTCTATCCCACAGGAATAGCCCACAGGCCGAATCTAAAGAAAAAAGGCATTGTCCCTGCTCCGTGATCTGTACATTATAGGGAAATACCCACAATTCTTGGGTTAGGCTTCACATTTGAACTCTGTTTTCTGATGTGAAATGTCTGCTTTCTATCAGAGGGTGGATGTGTTTTTTCTCTTTCTTGCCAGTATGAGTTTGCTCAGGCTAATGAATTACATTTGTCTAAAAGAAATCCCACATGTTCTGTGTGTTTTGTTTGGAGTTCTGGGTCCTTGGTGGAGCTCCCTCCTCTCTAAAGAACACCACTTAATACATGTACCTTGTTTGGGCCATGGGAAAAGGAGCTCAATGCAGAGAAGACTCCAAGTATAAGGCACTGAGTATAAATCAAGCTTCCTTTTTACCAGCATTTCAAAACAATATTCATTCTGGGTGTCAGGGCAAATGAAAGATGTTATTGCAGAGACAGAACTTAAATGTCTCATTTACAAAAACCAGAGGAATTTTAAAAGTGAGGCTGAACTCTGAAACTGGATTGCTGATGGATTGCATTCAAAAGCAATTCTTTCCAAGAGAAGAGGTTTTCCTCCCACGTTCAAGGATGTCTTCCTATTCTCCTCTGCTTCCTGACTTTCCCTGAAAGCCCTCTTCCACCTAATTAACTTTTTAATACTAATCCTTTCAATATTGGAAGAAGAGGCAGCATGGCAGAATAGATAGAGAGGCGGCCACAGAATTAGGAAGACCTGAATTAGTCAAGTCTTGCCTCTGACATGTACTTGGTGTGTGACCATGGGGACCCTCTTAGGCTACTGAAGCAACTCTTTGGGATTATGAGTGGCCAAAAAGTCACTGATTTGCTTGGGTGGAGTAAGTTTTCACTTGGGGAGATTTCCCACTCAGAAATGCTAATTCTTTCCCTCTACCTCTCCCCCGTGAAAAAACATTAATAAATAGATTCTTTGTCTTTCTAATATATATTTATATTACATATATAATAATATATAACACAATTATCAAATAACATATAGTGACATACATGCATATGAATATGCGTGCACACACGTGCGTGCGTGCGTGCGTGTGTGTGTGTGTGTGTGTGTGTGTGTGTGTGTAATAGGGCTTCAGAGCATGTCCAAATGACCTAACATAGAGGCATCCTGTTTCTTTGCATTCCTCTGCCCCTTGGTTGGGAGTCTCCTTCAGCTCACTGTATAGCCAGAACATACTACATCTTTAAAATTGCCTACATGAGGAGAGTGTCTTTTTATTTTCTGGATGCTCTTTCCTGCTGTGTCCAGAGGGTGAAAAGCACCCTCAGTATGGGTGCTTTCATTTGAACTGGAAAGGGGAAAGAAGAAGGAAATCTCTCTGTCTGTTTCTCTCTCTCTCTCTCTCTCTCTCTGTTCGTGTGTCTCTGTCTCTGTTTCTCTCTGTCTCTGTCTGTCTGTCTGTCTCTCTCTTTCCTTCCCTCTCCTTGCCTTCCTTTTTTATCCTATAGTTCTGAGAAATGGGTTAAGGATATGTCCTGTTCTGTTTCTTGTGTCCTAAATTTCTAATACACCCAGCGATAACCATTGGACCTAGGACTTAGAGCCCTGGTCACCTTGGAGCCAGACTTTGGGTGAGATATTGTAGTCAGCCCAGCAGGGAAGCCCTAAGAATCCAGGGTGCCTATGACTGGAGCCAAAAGGGAGTTTAGGACTAAGAATTTGGGACCGTGCTACATAGAAACCGAGCTAAGATAAGAACCTAGTCTTCTCCTCATCCTAGAGGGAAGGGTGATATAGAATGGAGATTAAGATCCATTAGTCTGGGGGAGTAAGTTTGTATATTTGTTGTTATACTTTGAAATAAATGTTTCTTTATCAAAGTAATCTGACTATTAAGTGACTAAGTGGGACTGAGGTTTCAGGGACCAATCCTACAGTTGAGGGAATATCTTTGGTGGAGGCCAGAGCCATTGGTAGAGAGACCAGATACTCCAAATTCCCTTAAATTACTAAAGAACCCTGGAGGAAGGGTGAAAACTAACATTCCTGGCTTTCAGGCAGTGGAAACAGGATGGTCAGTGTTACATATATATTGGATTAGACATGTGCTGTTATTGGCATAAGGGACTCTTAATATGGAAACTCCTAGTAATGGGGTAGATTGGCAGCTGTCAGCAAAAGTTTGCTTGCTTAGTGTACGTATATGCTGGGCTCTGAGCAAATTACTGGGGATACAAAAAAAGGCAAAAATACAGTTCTTGCCCACAAGGAGCTCCCATTTTAAAGGGTGGGGCTTGGGAGACAACCTATAAATAAGTAGGTACATACAAGACAAATACAGAGTAGATTGGCAATCCTCAGGTGTGCTGCTGGGATTGGCATTACAGAGGGAAGGGTTCTAGCAGTGGGGAGTGTGATGGGGTAGGAAAGGTCATTTTCAGAAGGTAGGATTTGAGCTGAAACTTGACATAAACCTGGGTAATTAAGAAGTAGAGGCAAGAGGATGGAGCAAAGACTGTAAAAGACAAGAGATGGGCTGTCTTATGTGAAGAACATTAATTATACCAGCATAGGTGGATTGTAGAGTGTTTGAAAGAGAATGAAGTGTAAGAAGTCTGGAAAATTAGGAAGGTCCCAGGTTATGAAGGAAGAGCTTTATTTAATTGACAAACAGAGAAGTTTATACTTGATAATGGAGGAAATTATGAGAACAATTGGAACTCACTGAACAGGAAGAAAGACATTGCACTTTAGATAAACATTGACCAATGAGTATGGAATGAATTAGAGCAGGGGGAGATTGGAGTCAGTGAGGCCTGTTAAAAGGCAATATAGTCCAGGCATGTGTGAGATGATAACGGCCTGAACCACGGTGGCAGTTAGGCGAGTAGAGAAAAGAACATGTAAGAGAAATATTAAGAAGGCAAAATAATAAGTGGATTGGATATGTAGGGTGAGTGAGGTAAGAAGTTGGGGAAGACATGGAGATAGTGAGCCTGGGTGACTGGGAGGATAGCGATATCCTTGACAGTAATGGGGAAGTTTGGAAAAGGGGGCAAAGATAATGAGCTCTATTTTGGATGCTGAGTTTCAGATGCCTATCTAGGACACTGATTTTAAGATGTGCAAATGGCTGGTGGTGATATTTGACTGTAACTCAGGAAACATAGATCTGGGTGTCATATACCTGGAGATGGTCATTGAATCCATGGGAGCCAAAGAGATCATCAAGAGAGGTAATGAACAGTGATAAGAGAAAAGGCCCAGAAAAGAGCCTGGGGGGCCATGATGAATGGAAGAAGAATTGTCAAAAGAACATGAGAAGGAGTGATTGGAGGCAGGGAGGAAACAAGCACTAATTAAGTACCAATATGTGTTCAACACTATGCTAAGTGCTTTACATTTGATGACAACAATGAAAAGTTGAGGAAATTGAGGCAGTCAAAGAGAAAATAATTGTCCAGGATCACACAGCTATGGTATGTCTGAAGCTAGATTTAAACTCAGGTTTTCTTGACTCCAGGCTCAGGGCTCTATGGACTGTGTCTCCCAGCTGCCACTAGCCAGAAGAGTGCCATTGTGACAAACTGTAAGAGGTGATCAATGGTGTCAAATGCTGCAGTGAGGTCAAGAAAGATACACCTGGTATTTTTCAGAGGAGTGACCTGAAGTTAGGTCCAGTTTTACACTATCCCGTCCCTCTCTAAACTGATTATGTGTTTATATATCTAGGTATCTATCCATCTATAGATATATACATGTACACAGAAATATAGGTAAGAGCTGTTAGTTTCATCCCTTGACTTTGTCTTTTCTTAACTTAAAGTCCTATTTCAGGCACTGTGCTAAACCTTTTCTTTTGCCTCTCAAACCTGCTAAACATTTCTCAGATTCGTCCTGCCTTTAATCATATGCAGCTTTCTGGAGCTATACATGATTAAGGGAGGCTGACCTTAAACCTACTGTTTTATGTCACATGACCACTCAAGAATCAGCTATGTAGGCAGCCTTCCAGTAGCTGGGATTAACTTTTGCATTGGAAGTTCCAGTTTCAAAGGTGTAGGCTGTGGGTGTGCCTACAAAACTGCTTGGGTTCTCATGTTTACAGAAACCTGGGCCTGCCTGTGCTCACAGCTCTTATGATGATGAAAATGCCACACATACCTGGACTTGTCAAATTTTTTCTTGCTTTGGCCTATGCAATTACCACATATGATTGGCTCAAACCCACTGCTCCAGGCAAAGTTATTTAGTCACTTTAACCTATATAGGCCACATGCATTGTAACCCCTACACATTTGTGTACTTTGTTAACCCATCTAGAATCCTAATTCCTTCTTTTTTATTCAGATTTTACCTCCTCCAGGCAGTCTTCCCTGATCATTCCAGTGTACAGTTATCTCTTGCTGCATTTACTTTAAATGGATTTTATGGCATCTCTTGTATTCTTTTAAATGTTATCTGTTAATATACTTGCCATGTGCAAGAAGTTGTTGTTGCATGTCCTTTGTTCTTGAAGAGGACCAGTGACATCAGAGGGGTGATGTCTTGACTTGCAAGTGAATTGGATTTATTTGAAACAGACCTGCACAAAGCCTCACTCTCTCCTCCAGAGTCATTGGAGTCCAGTGGCAAGATAAGAGTCAAGACAAATAACACGGCACAGGAAGCAGTGGGTGACCTTGGCCTTTATGGTAGATCTATGGAAGAAACATGGGCAAGGATTGTACAAATTGTGAAATATGGGCAGGTTGTGAGATGATCTGTTAAGGAATTCCCACAGCAATGAGATCATAGGACTATTGTAATATTGAAGAAGTGTAGAGTAATACTCAACTCAGCATGAATCTGATCTCCTCAGGAATAATTGTTGATGTTCATCTTCATTCTCAAAGAGGACAAATGACTTTGGGAAGGTGATGTCATGACATCCAAGTGAATTGGATTTAAGTGAGGCAGGACTGTGCAAAGTCACCAGCCTCATTCTTTCCTCCAGAGTCATGGTACAATAAAAATTCATCTTTATAAAGCACTTTGCATCCAATAATTCATTTGATCTTCACAACAAGTCTAGCATGTTAGCAGTATGAGTGCCATTGCTCTCATTCTACAGATTAAGAGACTGAAATATTGAGGGATTAAATGATTTATCCATAGTAATGTGGCCAGTCAGTTGCACAATTGGGATTTGAAACCAAATTTTCTAACATATCCAATGCCATTTCCATGACACTGAGTGCATCCCATGGAGGTTCTTGGAGGAGAGTGGATTGACATTACAATATGAATAACACACGTTGAGTTGACGGGCATTATATCGGGTTTGCGTGTAGTTGTTTGTATGCTGTCTCTCCCTTAGACTGTGAACGCGTGGATGGCAGGGACTATCTTTTGCCTTTCTTTGCATCCCCACTGCTTAGCTCAATGCCTAGCACATAGTAGGTGCTTACCAACTGTGTATTGACTGAGACGCCACCATTTCTATAGGTATCTTTCCAAAACCTCCTTGCTTTTCCAAAATTAATTGATACTTTCATTATCAAGTGGCCAGAGGGCACACTTTGATTACTAAATGTCCCACAATATTAATGTCTTAGATAGATACGGCTCGCCCTCATTTTTTTTTTAAAGTAAAACCTGGGCATCTTTCATAAAGTAGGAATTCTTCTTCTCTGTCTTTTTTGCAATGGGGAGGAGGAAAAAGAGACAGGGGTGAGGAAGGGAAGGAATGGAAATCAGTTTTCTGATTTAATTGATTTTGAGGACCTCTTAGGGTGTAAGTTCCCTCCACTGATGCTGATCACCAACTGTTCAGTAATTTATAACCTTAGAATTGCTTATTGTACCAGGACACAAAATGAGCTGCTTATGGTGACATAGCCAGTATGTTTGAGAAGCAGAAAAGGTCAGCCCATAGTCTACGTATTATATCATGCTGCTTTTAGCCTTTTGGTCCAGGTATCTTTATATTCCTGGATCAAAAAAAAATTTTCTTAAACTATCAGTTGGTTATCCTTTCACAGTCAATCAATCAAGCAATTAACATTTATGAAGTGGCTGCACAGACACTGTGCTATGTGTTGGGGATACACAAAGAGACAAAAGATAGTTCCTGACTGGATGAAGTTGTCCCCAAATATCATTTTCCCTTCAGTGTGGAGACATCTTTTATACAAATTGTGTCCTGTACCTTAGTGCCGTCTTTGCTATTTTTTTCTATCCATGCCTCCCCTCCTCCCCCCAACCAATCCCTCTGCAAATATTTAATTTTATCCTCACAGCCCTCCTGGGGAGTAAATAGTTTTATTACACCCGTTAGACACATGAGGCAACTGAATTTGAGAGAGATTTAGTGACTTGCCTAGGGTCCTACAACTAGTAACTATCTTTTCTTGTTGTTGTTTGTCCTTTGTTCTGGAACATGACATGCAAGTGAATTGGATTTAAGTGAGGCAGGGCTGTGCAAAGTCACCAGCCTCACTTTCTCCTCTGGAGCCACCTGGGTCCAGTAGCAAGACCTTAGTAACTATCTAAGGCAGGATTCAAACCCCTATTCCTAACTCTAAGTCTTTTACTCTGTCCACTGCAACCACAGAGATTCAAACTTGTCTTTGCTCTTCTCTCTCGTTTGTTTACTTTGATTTTTCTTGATAATTTCCTTCAGAGAAATTCCTGTCTTTCTTTTTTTTCTCTAGGTCTGAGTTGGGGAAGGAAACACTCTCTGTGGTCTCTGTTACTGCCCCTTTAGTTTTTCTTGGACCAAGTCTTCTGCTATCATATTTTTATCAGCAATATGAGCTTGAACCTGCTCCCCCCTTTCTCTTCACTAGCCCATTTTCATTAGTAACTTTTCTCCACTAGCTATTTTTTTGTTTCTACTGTCTCAAATATTCTTTACTCCCCCTGTTTTTGCCTTACTGTGGCAGCTTGGTGGCATGGAAAACGGCAAGCTGGACTTGGTATTAGAAAGACCCAAGTTCAAATCCAGCTTCAGATACTTGCTAACTATTTGACCCTGGGCAAGTCACTTAACTTCTGCCTTCCTGTTTTCTCACTGGAAGAAAAGAAAATAGTACTAGCATCTACCTCACAGGGTTGTTGTGAGGATCCACCAAGAGAGCATATGTATATGTCTAGTACTTTGCAAACCTTACCATGTCATGTTAACTCTAGTTGTTACCTTTATTTCTATTTTCATCTTTAATAGGCAAACTTCTTTCCTGGTGTCCAAGAAGCTTTGTTTGCCTTCCTCCTTCCTTCACAATCCTGCGCATGAGTTCCTCTATTTACCATCTGCCATAACTGATCCAATTCTGGACATTTGGAAAAAAAGACTTCCAGCCTTGCCTAACAGGTTATGCAAGTTATAATTCCTGCCTATGTGTGGTTAGAATCCTATTCTCTGCCTGGAGCACTTGCCCACGGAATAATCCATATTAAAATGATATTTAGATCTCTATTTATGACAGGCATATGGCTGGCCAATCTGCAGTCGCCTTTCTTTGCTCTCCCTGAAAAAAGATTCTGAGCAGATGGTTTATTCTAGCTTTCCTTGCCATAGTCCTGACTCTCATTTATATTCCCTTGGTGATACCCCATATCTGTCTTGTTTTGTTCTGTTAATTTAAAATGTGGCACTATCTTTACAACCATTCAATTATATTGTCTCGAGGAAGCGTTTCATTTTTACGTAATCTTATGTATGCAAAAATGTTTTATCCTTGACCTGCTTCTTGTTTTTGCATCCCTGCGTGTGTGCATGTGCATGTCTGTTTATTTGTATATGTGTGCATGTGTGGTTTTCTATAGAGTTATTCCAAGATACACACATTTTTCTCTTAATATTTCTTTCAAAATGCCTCAGAAATTGCTTGGCTTCTAAAGTTTACCTCATATTCTTTTCATCCCAGGTATGTGAGTCACTGTAAGCATATTGCTTTGAGTCATTTCCAATGAGATCATCAATGAAGCCTTGCAATATAATCCCCATGTGGGCATTTGTTTATTTTGCCTTTGAATTTTATCATCCTGACAAACTCTTCTAATAGATGCATACCAGGTCCCTTGGCCTTTGCTTATCTTTCTTTTTATATGCTGTTTTTCAGGATGTCCTATGGGCAAAAATGTTCCCTAAGCACAGTTGTTCAGGTGGGCCTTAACCCAACTCCCACACCCACCCACATCTTCTTTGTGTTCTGTTCTTGTCTTCCCTTTTAGCAATATCCCTGTCCCTTTGTCATCTGATGACTCCTGTTCTATCCTTCTTCCTATCTGTAACAGACATTCACCAATGTGCTAGCTCTTACTCTTGTAGGATAATCACTTTCATTTTCTGTAGGCTGTTTTCCTATACTGCTTTGCAATTCACCTATCAGTCTGTTCCCTTTCACATTTTTTTTTTTGCTCCTCAATCCCAAATATTTCTTTCTTAGCTATATTGGACTCCTACAATTTCTCTCTCCAGGGAATCATGACATCTTGAATTTTGTCCATATTTCCTTACAACAAGAAGAGAAATAGTGTGGTAGAATAGATAAAACTCTGGACTTGGAGTCAGAAAGACCCATATTCAAGCATCATCTCTGATATTTACCAACTGTAATAGTAACCACAACAATAATAACAATAATAGTTAGCATTTTATGGTGTTTTAATGTTTGAAGAGCTCTTTACAACCTGTCATCCTCACATTAACCATGGGAAGTAAGTACTATTATGATCCCCATTTTACAGCTGGTAAAACTGAGGCAGACAGCACTGACGAATACAGTCATACAGCTAGTAACTATACGAGGATAGACTTGAACTCAGATTTACCTGACTCTAGGTCCATCGTTCTAAACACTGTACCTAAAACTAGCTGTCGACAAGATCAATCAATCAACAGGTATTCACTAAGAGTCTACCACATATGCCACATTGTGCTAGATAATGGTGATACAAATAGGATAAATGAAATAATCTTTACTGCTCATGACATTTCATTATAAAGTGGGGACTACTTGTTTTCTACTCCTATATAGAATGTAAGCTCCTTGAGGGCAGGTACTCATTTATTTATATCTTTGAGTCCCTATTATGTAGCAAGTGTCCAGTTCATAATAGATGTTAATAATAGAGAGACACTTAACCTCTTTGAATCTCAAGCAGCTCCCTAAGTAAGTAAGTAAGGTTTAGACAGTTTGCTATCTGTTGGTGGACAGAGTTGAAAACAAAGTCACAGTTTTTGTTTGGTTTTTTTTTTAGCTCACATTAATATAGCATGTTAAACTTTATCTATCCCTTTGATTACAGTTTCTCATTTGATTCTCATATAATAACCTATGTGGTAGGTGCTATTATCACCACCTTCCTTTTACAGATGAAGTAGCTAAGATTGAGAGAGGTTAGGTGATTTGCTCAGAGTCACACAGTTTCCAGGTCTTAGAAATGAGATTTGAACTCGGGTTTTCCTGGTTCCAAGTCCAGCCCTATATCTAGACCACATTGCTACTGATACGCTGGAATAGTCTGTACAAGCTCCTCATACTACAATAAAGCCAAGGCAAGGTAGTCCCCATTCCACAGAGAGAAAATTGTTAACTACAGCTATTGGTTACGTATCAAACTCTTCTGTGGTGTTTTCTTGATGTAACTGACTTCCCCATAGCCTGTGTTTATTTATAGGCATTGAGCCTTTGATATAGTGAATCATTCACAAACCTATTTTACGTTTAATCACTTGGTTGAATTAATGAGTTAGTTTCTAGTTTAATTGCCAATATACTAAATGAGAAGGCAAACACTATCATTCTTTTACAGCCAGAATCTACATGTCACATCTGTTGGTACCTCTGAGTAAATTGAACTGAATATTTGGGGTTCTCAAGTCTTGTAACTTTTTACATTAATGGACAATTTTTCATTCACTGTTTTCTCTTTGGATGACCTTGGAGAACATTGTATTTCATTCAATAAGTATAAAACCTTCTTGCAACAGGATTGGAGATGTTCCTTGGGGCCAGTTTTAGCTTTGGCAGACTAATGTACATATTCTGACATTGACCTTGGTGGGTGAGGGTAGATTCACCCCCACCCATCTGAAAATGAAGAAATCATTTAATACCAGTTAGAATATTTTATAATAGATTTTGCAATAATCATTGGCCTCTTTGTGTGTGTATGTGTATGTGCATATGTGTAGATGGTCTTAGAAAACACACTTTTTTTGAATTTCTGATAACTTGCATTTTTTTTTGGAGGGCAGAGCAATTGGGGTTAAGTGACTTGCCCAAGGTCACACTGCTAGTAATTGTTAAGTGTCTGAGGCCGAATTTGAACTCAGGTCCTCCTAATTCCAGGGCCGGTGCTTTATTCACTGTGCCATCTAGCTGCCCCATTTTTGTTTTTGCTTTGCTTTTCCTGAACTTACAAGAATAAAAATGTACATCCTTAAAGATATAAATTTTGGAGACTCCGCAGATGCTCTATTCAGGTTCTAAGTGCAACTAACAAAGCTTTGTCCTTGAAAAACAAAAATTGTCTTCCCATGTATTTACTGCCCTGGACTACGAGTAGTTATGTGACGTTTTCTTCCTGTAGCAGGTACAGTTATCTGAAACTACTCCGAGAGAATACAAGGCACTTTAGGGCCTAAACCCTTCTCAAAATAAAATCATTGCCTGATACAGAAACATTTATCTAAAGAAAACACGCTTTCAGAGTGAGACCCAAAACCAAAATATCCCTCTCCCTCATGAGAGGGTCACCTCCTAAGGTCATTTTACATCTCTGTATCCTTATTAAGTTCTTACTTTACACTAGGTACTGTACTAAGTGCTAGGGATAAAAAGACAAACGTTTGAAAAAGTCACTGCCCTCAAGGAGTTTACATTCTAATGGAAGAGATAACGCATGTATATGGATATTCATGTATCTGTGTGTATATATATGTACATATATACACATATACATAAACAATACATAAGTATGTATGTCACAAACAAAATTTAATTAAAAATGGTTATGGGAGAGAGGTTTCTACTAGTAGCCAAAAGGATCAGAAGAGAGAAGATAGTGTGTGAAGGGAATCTTGAAGGAAATGAGAGTTTCCAAATATTGACTAGCTGGTGAGGAGGAAATGCATTCCAGGTATGAGTGACAGACAGTGAAAAGAGACTGAGGTGGGAGACTGAGTGTCATGTGTGAATCTTGGAGTCTGAAAAAGGGAGCATGGTCGGTATGTATAACTCCCTTCATTGACTCAAATCACAATGTAACGAGACCTGCCCACCTTGGATAAGTCTTATCCCCATTTTTTTTTTATACCTAGTGGGTATCTAAAGATGGTTTATTGAAATGAAGTGGACTCTAGGCACTGGGGTAGGGAGACCTACCCTGCCCTACCAGAAAGTCAGAGGGGTGATGGGGGAGGGCATAGAAGAGAACAGATTGGGGGAGGGGGCACACAGGGGGATCGCTGCTTTGGGGTGGTGGGTAGGGGAAAGATGGGGAGAAAATTTGTAACTCAAAATCTCATGGAAATGACGTAAACTAAAAAATAAACAAAAGTTAATTTGAAATGAAGTGGACTCAACCACATTTATGTAATATGTTGTGCAATACTTTATTATAACAACTCTATGAGGTCGATAGTATTATCACAATTTCCATTTTACAAAAGGGGAAACTGAGACTCAGTAACATTAAGTGATTTATCCACAGTAACAAAACTTATGTCAGATTCAAGACTTGAACCCAAATCTTCTCATTCCAACCTTCTCTACCTGCAAAAGGGAACAAAATTTGCCCTATGAGCCATAGATAATTGGCATTTAAATTTTTGTAGATTTCTCACCTTGTTTGTTTCTTATTCATTTTAGACTCGATGGATGTCAAATATAAAATTATATTCAATTTAGACTGGATGGATGGCAATTATTTCTCTGGGAAACTCCTTTGATCTCTTTCCCTAGGACAGTACATGAAATGTATTGATACATTTTGCTTTGACATTACAGATGTTTCCTATCAAACTCAGAAACCCCTCACTCTTTACCACCTTCCCCCACCCTACCCCACCCAAGAACACTACCAAAAACAATTTGTCAGTCCTTAATAGAAATAGAGGAGGCGTTCTTTAAATTTGATGTTATGGCACTGATATTCACCATTGCACTTAACCAAAGTTCTGTTATCTCTTAACATTGACTTTCTTTCTCTGTGGTCAGTGTGTATGTTGTTCTTTTGGCTCTACATTCTTGACCTTGCATCACTTTCCATGTCTTCTAAAATTCCCTATATACATTGCTCCTTAAAGAGCAGTAAAATTCCATTACATGCATGTGCTATGAGTACTTTGGTTATTTTCTAATTTCAGGCCATATATTTTGGTTTTATCTTTTTCTTCTGGCCAACAATGCTGCTCTGAACATTTTTGTGTATGAGGGCCTTTTCCTGCAGTCAGTAACCTTGCACATAATCCCAGTAGTTGATGTCAGTGTCAAAGGGCACAAACAGTTTTGCAACTTTACTGGCATAATCCCAAATGGTTTTTGAGAATAGCTGAACCAGTTTATAGCCGCTGAGTTTTCTCCATCTTTGAAGATCTTTGCTAATTTGATAAATGTGAGGTGCTACTTTAGGGTCATTTCAATTTGCATTTTCTCTGACTCCTAGGGATTTTGAACTTTTTTTCAGGTGGTTAGGGATAGTTTATTTCTTTTTAAAAGTATTTATTTCCTTTGACCACTTGTCTATTGGGGAATGGTTCCTAGTTTTATATCTATATATCAATTCCCTATATTTTTGGATGTCAGACTTTTATTAGTGACATTTAAGGTAAAGATTTGTTTTCTCGATCTGTACCTTTTCTTCTTATTCTTACTTCATTGCTTTTAACTGAACAAAAACTTTTATAATTCTATTTAATCAAGATTTCTGATTTTGACTTTTCTAATTTCTTCTATCTCTGGTCTAGTAACAAATGAACTAGACTAGAGCAACATTGTGCCTTCCAGGATTGAGTCCTGTCCTAGAAAAAGGAAGTATATGGTTTCCTATGATTGAACTGGAGGAACAGACAACCCCAGAGTGGTAGGGAAGATACAACTCCAGAGACAAGCTGTACTGGAATTAGGGGTGGTGAATGATCACGTTAGGGTAGGATGGGCATTCAAGACTCGGGTTATAGAGTGACTGTGATCCTCATTTTAGGGTCTCTGTTACTTTTCAGAGATTTTTCCATGTTTTCTAATTGTTTCCTCTGTTGTTCATCTTCATTATTCCCATTTTAAGAGCTCTGATTTCAGACTTAATTTCCAATTTAATATCTTCTTTTAACCATTTTATTTCTTTTTAGTGGTTTCTTTGACTTTCTGGCAATTGTTCTATGTCCACTGGGGAATTCACAGAATTTTCTTTTTCAGTGGGAATTTTTTTTGGTTGTTGTTCACTTTTCTTAAAAGCATAATACTTATTCATTTTGTTATGGTTTTTTTGGGGGAAGAATTCTCACTTATATTTCCTTCTGTCTTTATGAGCCTCATTGTTGTTTCATCTCCTTGGGAATTATGTTTTATACACAATCTTTATCTTAGATTTTTGGCCTTTAACTTAAAAATATATATCTAGTAACTTGCTTCTGGCATTCTTCCTCACCGCTCGACCCTTCTTTTTTTCCTTCCAATTCTGTAGTGATTCTATATAAAATATAAAATCCTGAGATGGGACATCTGTGGCTTCCTCATGTTGGGGGATGTTGGTGTCTGGCTGCATCCTTTTCCAGAGTAAATTCTCTTTACTCGGAAAAGAAGTAACTGTAGCTATGTTCCTACTCCCCTTTCCCTTGGGCCAAGAAGCCCCTGCTCTATTGTAGCTGCTCTGTCTTCTCCCAAACATTCAAACACATAGACGCAGATACAGACACGCACACTCGTATGTTCTTTCCTTTTTGGATGACTGGGTAGGATCTATGTTTTCCATTTCTTGTAGATGGTGTGACTTCAGAGGGAGTCACTGCTGTCGGGGGACTGAGTCAGGCTGAGTCAGATCCATTATAGTCAAACTCTAAAACAAAAGCCCAGGAAGTTGCTGGTGTCTATATTAGACCACGATTAGGTAGAGTGAATATGAATTTTAAGGCTTTATCCCTCTTGTGTTATTCCATAATTTTTTTTACCTTGTCTAGTACTTTTGTATTTTTCTGATTGAGTCATTTGCAATTATTTCAGATTATCTAAGCATGTTGTGACTTAGGCACTATCTCTTTTTCTACCACTCATTCATAATCAATGCAGAAGCAGAATGAAGATGAACAATGTTACTTAATACCCATTTTATATTCTTCATTTTATGGGTAAATATAGTCGAAGGATCAAAGTAAGGGCCACTTTTAAATAGTCTGGCCCTTGAAAAGCATAGAGCATCTGCCAGGACCCTATTTGAAGACTGCCTAGCATGGTAGAACTCCCCAGAGCTTGGGTCCCATTGACATAGTCTTTGAGAATCTTTTGTGACTTCCTTAACTTGAGAAGACTTTGTAGTAGAACTTTGTAAAGGATGATGATGATGATGATGATGACGATGACTAAAGCAAAAAATCAAGACCTTAAAATAGCAATGTATGTCACGACCAGGGCTCATCCAGGAGTGCTCAAGGGATGACAAGATAAGCCTACGGGGCAGAGTAGATTATTAGGGGAATTAGAAACCAGCCTTTCCACATGGGAATTTGCAATCAGAAAAGTTTGGTAACATGAAGCAACTCAATTTCCTGGCATACAAATGGAAAGCATCACTAGGGAAATTTGACATCAATACATTTATGGAAGCCTGCTATGAAGTAGGGGACCCAGCTCTGGAGACTGAGATTCCAAGGTAGGATTTTGTTTCCCCATTTGTAGAATGAATGAATTGAATTGAATACTATCGGACATTCCTTCTAGCTCCACATCTTATAATGATAATGGTAGTGATTACATATTAATTGATTAAGGTGATAATGATTCCACCCGAAAAAGTTTAGGGATAAAGAAGTGGCCTGACACATTCCTAGAGTATATAAACAAATTGGAAAAGGAACTTGGACAGAGACTCAAGAGAAAAGGACTAAAGCACAATACCCATTAGTGGAAGTAGGAGTCTACAGAGGGGCTTGATCACATTTAAAAGGCAAGAGCACAGTTATTAGAAACATGGCAAGTCAGAGAACAAGCAAAAGGGTTTATTTGGACCTGGACTTCCAAGCTGCTGACTCAGGGCTCTTCAGTTTCCCCATACTTGGCAAATGTTTGGTTTTAGGTTCAGTTAAGCAACCTCAGATTTAAAGGTCATAGGGTTATCAGAATACAGAGGCAAACAAATCATTATGCTATAGTCCATTCTAGTTTTTCTTAAAACTGATACATGCACATAGCTTAACAAAATTCAAATATATCTGATCTCCCTGTTTCCCCCCCTTACCCTGTGTATAAGCAATAGCTTAAAACATCAACCCCTTGTTAAAATGATGCAACTCCTAGTCATAATCAAGTGGGACCAGAATATATTTACAGAGTATAATTTAAGTTTTCTCACCTCTCTAGTTAGAATAATTCCGGTTTGATAATTAGAAAAGTTGTGAGTATTCCCCATCTACACTTCACACGTCAAAACTTGAATCTGACTCAGTTTAGTAGAGGCAAAATCTGCCCACTCTGTACTGTTTTTGTATCTCTCTCGCTTTCAGATTTGGACCCACTTTACTACAATGTGTGGTTTCAGCCAACTCCACAGCCTCAGATAAAGCTCATCCTCAGACAGAAGGAATTTCAGGATTCTTAAACCTATCACCATTCCTCATAAAGGCAATCTTCTTATTCTGCATTTGCATTGACCATCCCCCATGCCTGCAATGCTTTCTCCTCACCTGGACCTCACAGTTTCCTTCAAGATTCAGGTCAAATCCCAATTTCTTTAAGAAATCTTTCCAGGTCCAGGCCCCACTTCCCTTAATTCCTTCTGTTCTGGGATTACTTAACATTAGTACTATATAGATTCTACATAGTATACTATGTAGTATACTATCTAGTATAAACATATGTATAATATATTATGATGTTAATTCTATATAATACATGCATACTCATATACGAGTATATTATATATATATACATTTACATATACATATATATGTATATATATGTATATACATATACATAAGTATGTATTACTGGAGTGGTTTGCCATTTCCTTCTTCAGCTCATTTTACAGATGAGGAAACTGAGGCAAATAGAGTTAAGTGACTTGCCCAGGGTCACATAGCTAGTAAGTGTCTTTGGCCAGATTTGAGCTTAGGAAGATGAGGTCCTTGACTCTAGGTCCAACACTCTATCCACTATGCCACTTAACTGTTCATCTTGTATGTCATGATGTGCCAGTAAATGTTTAATAACTGGTTTTTCAGTGGAAAAAGTATATGTACAGCACATATTTTCTCCATCCTTTTCTTAAGTTTAAGCCAAGGATGTGAAACCTGCCTCCTTGAGGCTGCAGGTTCCTCACCCCTGGTTTAGACAAGCAACAAAACATTAAGTCAAGCCCCAATTTATAGCATTTGCTGATTTTTAAAGTGTAAATACTCACACTGAAAATTTAACAACTAACTCCAGTCCAAGTTGACTATAGCGCTCCACTACTTAGGCGTAAGTGATTATTTGCATCATGTCCCTCCATTAGATTTTGAACTCCTTGAGGTCAGAGATGGTTTTAGCCTTTGCCCTGGCACACAGGAAATGCTTAATGGATGCCTGTGGTTTGACTGATAGTACCTCAATAGTTTAATGGACAAACAACTACCAAAAAAGCTCACAAGAAGGGGATCCCCAAATGATTATGTTACAAAAGGGAAATTTTAGTTTCTATTACTCTAGAATATTTGTGTTTTTCTTCTTTTGTCTGAATTTAAGACTAGGAGGATCTTAAAATTCTAATTCTGTTCACTTTTCCATCTCCTTAGCCCTTTGAAGTTAGGTATCTGAAGGCTCCATGCCTTCTTCATTGGACTGTCAACTCTTCCCTTGCACTAGGGCCAAATATTTTCTTTTATTTGCATTACAACAGAATGCCTAGTGTGACATTCTGCCTAGAGAACATATTCAATAATGTGTCTCAATAATACCCATAGACTTTTATCTGTTTGGTACATTTTCTATGATCATGAAAGGGAGCATGACATGAAAACAATGTGGGATTTAGAGCCAGAAAAATTACCTCTAAACTTAGATGGATTAGCTAAACCTGAAAAATCAAAACTTTCCATTTTAAAATAGTATTGAAGTTAAAATCTAACCTTATCATATGCAAAACATCAGTACTAATATAATTTGGAATATATTTGTGGAGAAAATGCAGTTTCTGTGTCCTCTGCAATGTCTATCATTTCTATACCCAGCCTGTATATATAACAAAAAAATCTAAAATGCTAAGTACTGTATCTCAGAGAATCTTAAGAAGCTTAGAGCTAGAAATCATCTTGTTTTACAGATGAGAAAACTGAGTCCCAGAGAAGTGAAATAGGTGGTCCAAAGTCATGGAGCTAATTAGCAGTAGATCAAGAACTAGAATCTGGATCTGTAGACACTTATATATGTTAGAATTTGATGACAGTCTCCCAAAACTCACAAGACCTTGATGGACCTTTTCCTTCTCTCCCTTCTTATCCCTCCTATGCTCAAGCATTGATTGGGGCTTGGCAGTTCATAGTTATCTAAAATCTCCATTTTAAAATGCTAAGTAAATCCCCTATGTTATAATGAATGATTGGTAGGTTTTATATTCATTCCTACACTAGGTTACTAACATTTGGGAACCTAAAAGTTTGTACATCCTCAGGAAAACCCAGCAAAGCATGTTAGAGATATAGAAAGCAGCTGATTTAAGGCAAGTGTGTAACTGATGCTGCCACTATAATAAAATGCTAGACATGAAAGAAAGAACTATCCATTTTTCTTACATTTTCTTTCAGTCTGTGCAAGTGTTTACTAGTGATGTTTTCATGTATGGTGGATTGAGACCAAGCTTTTACAGAAAACTTTCAGGAGCTTTTGAATGGGAGTAAGGAAAGACTGTTTCTGATTATGCTCTGCAGTCATCTCAACACCAAGCAGGTCCAAGGATGGTGTTTATGTGATTCATTTCTGCATGTCAGGGCTTTTTTTACTTTGAAATTCAGTTTTACTTCTGAAGCTCAGTTTCTCAAAAATGAAGAGAGATTGCTATTTTATGAACCCAGACTGTTGAATTTAACCTGTCTGTCATTTCCCAGTTTTATAATCTGTATAAACTCGAACTTGTTGCAGGTTGCTTGAGGATATAGATTATGCTTGTTCTCTTTCTCTCTCCCCCTTCCTTCCTCCCCCCTCCTTCTCCCTCTCCTTTTCCTTCTCCCTTCTTTTTTCTCCCCCTCCCTCCCTCACTCCCTCTCTCTCTACTTCCCTCCCTCCCTCCTTTCCTCTTTCTCTCCTCCCTCCTTCCTCTCTCTTCTCCCTCACATCTTTCTGTCTCTGTCTCTCTCTCTCTGTCTCTCTCTCTCTGTGTCTCTCTCATCTTTCTCTCTCTTCTTTCTGTCTCTGTCTCCCTCTCTCTCTACTCAAGGTTTAGTATAGTCTTAGGTGAAAAGTGGCAGCTCCCTTAATGTCATTTGCTGCTTGACTTGTTCCCCCCCCCCCACTTTAATTAAGAAAGGAAATGTTTAGCTCTTCACTTACACAAGAATTAGACCATTAGTTACATAATGATATCTTGAGAATGTGGTGGAGAATACTAAGGTTGTTAACCAATTCTCTGATTCCTTTTGGAAATGTACCTTAGGTCCTAATCATCTGTGAGTGGTCTTTGAGAACTCAAAACACAATTAATTGGAACCATCAAATGAACATAACTTTGGGTACAAGCTTGTCTGTGTTTATCTGACCTGTTTGACTTTTTAAGAAGAGAAATTGGATTGGGGAGAGTAGAGGATAGTTAAATATCACTGGTGGATGTACTTCTTAGGGTCAGAATAGCCCTTTCTAATAATAATAGCTAGTATTAATGTTAGTGTCTATTATGTGCCAGGCACTGTACTAAGTGCTTTATTAATATTATCTCATTTGATCCTAAAACCAACCCTGTGATGGAGGTACTATTATTATCCCTATTTCACAGCTGAGGAAACTGTGACAAACAGTTGAAATGACTTGCCCAAGGTCACACAGCTAGGAAGTGTCTGGCATGGGATTTGAGCTCACGTCTTCCTGACTCCAGATCTGGTATTCTCTTTGCTGCACCACCTTGCTACCTCTTTACTATTAGAGGAAAGAGTCTATCAAAAATAATTTGAGGAGGAAGCATGGTGCCATTATTCTTTGAAGACATGCTTCTTTCTGGGACTAATGAATGTCCTGATATAGCCCAATTACAATACCCTCTCTCTATAACTAAGGCTCTATTGGGCATTTGGGTTTGGAATTCAAGCTTAAGAGTGGAGAATTCTTGGAGGAGTATTTAGTAAGAGCTTAATAAATGCTTATTTGATCAAGAAGGAGGGAAACACACTAACATCAGCACAACAATCAATCATGTGTCAACAACTTTGCACAAAGTCACCTGTTTTTTTCTGAAGGACCAAATGATTTCCCATCTTCCTCATGTTTCCATTTGATGCTTTATTCTGACTGTCTCAGCTCTTCTCCAGTCTAATACTTTGTTTGTATTGTGTAGGTCTCTAGCTGTTCTTAGAATGTGCTACAGGCCCATATTTCAGCCCTGTGATTGATTACCCATGGAATAATATCTGACATGATTATTTCTGATTCACAATTTCATCTATTTTAAAGGATTTCCACTAGAGTTCTCATCATATCATGCTGATATGATGAATAGCGTTCATAAAATAGCTTCACAATAAGTCTCTTCAAATTTTGAGTTAAATTTTGTTTGTACCATATATGTTCTTGTTCTGTAATTATAGAATCATTGGATTTATGGGGTAATTGAAAGGTCAGCAACCCCAGGTCTCTATCTCCAAGCAACATTACTTCTCAAACACTGAAGATAGATGGATACTACTTTCTTATTAAATATTTCCAAGAATATTTCCAAATATATCCTTATTATTCAATAAATTAAATAAAAATACATTATAAAACGTACCTAACGACTATTGCACAAACTTCTTCAGGAGTAAATGCAATTCCTAGCACTCCTTATTGTTTGGAAGTTCTTTGTCATGTAGACTCTGCATTTGTACTGTTCGCACTAATGACAGGCTTGATTAACATTCTCCCTATATTACCAGCTCTCTTATAGTTGAAGTCAGTGATATCAGCCTTTAGGCTAAATGGGTCTTTTAGTGTCATAAGTAACTGTAAAGCCCTATGTCCTTTGGAAATATTACACATGTGAAACTAACAAAGTTATTATTTTAAAGTCAAGAAATCCTACCTCTAGAACTTATCAGTTGGGTGATCATGAGTTATTGATTCCTTAATCTCAGTCTCCCCACTTGTAATAGTGAGGAGTTGTACTAAATGGCCTCATAGGTCCTTTTCAACTCCATACCTATGGTGTTATGATTCCAGGCTCATTAATCTGGGTAAGAAAAGATAGTAGCAAAAAGTGCTCCATTATAGAGTCTACATAACAGGGCCTGATCACAGTCTGGTGAGCAAACACACTGGTGTTTCTGTTTCCCTAGGTTATAATGATACACCAGGCTTTGGTGCTTCCCCTCTCTTCCTTCCAGGGTACAGTTATAAGCTTCAATGGCATGTTTGGAGTCTTGTTTTGGCAAATGTGTCCTTCCTGAATAACCAACCTTGGTGTGTAGGTCTATGTATTGGTAGATTGAGGTCAGTGGAAACAGGTAAGCAGTGAACCCTTTTGAAAATATAGTCAATTCAACCTCTTCCTCTTGGTTCCATATTGAACCTGAGTTGGAGGGGGTGAGTTTGGTCTCAAAATAGAGGTGAAACAGCTTCCAGGCCACCCCCAGCCCACCACTGGCTTCTGTCTCTGCCAGGGAAGGAGGGTCATGATCCAAAGGAACCTGAGCATTTGAGAAAACCATTTATTCATTACTTGAGTTTTGAAACTAGAGATGATAGTTTAAGAGAACACTTTGAAAAATGGAGCACACTCACAGATTGTGTGGTAATGAGAGATCTCCAATCAAAATGTTCCAGAGGCTTTGGTTTCATGACTTTTCCTTGTGTAGGAGAGTAAATGCGGCAATATGTGCTCAGTCACATGAGGTTGATGGGTGTGTAGCAGAACCAAAGAGAGCTGTTTCTAGAGAGGATTCTGTAAAACCTGGTGTGTATCTAACCGTGAAGAAAGTTTTTGTTGGTGGTATTAAAGAAGATAAAGAAGAATATAATTTAAGAGAATACTTTGAAAAGTATGGCATAATTGAAACTACAGAAGTTACGGAAGATCAACAGAGCAGGAAGAAGAGAGGATTCGCTTTTGTAATTTTTGATGTTCATGATACAGTTGACAAAATTGTTCAGAAATATCATTCTATTACTGGGCATAACAGTAAAGTGAAAACGGCCCTTTCAAAGCAAGAGGTGCAGTCTGCTGGCCCCCAATGAGGTCATGGAGGTGACTCAGGCAATTTTATGGGTTGAGGAGGAAATTTTGGGAGTGGAAGAAACTTTGGTGAAAGAGGTGGTTATGGTGGTGGTGGTAGCAGCAGAGGCAGTTATGGGGATGGAGATGTTGGATATGATGGATTTGGTGGCAATGGTGGCAACTATGGAGGTGGTCCTGGCTACAGTACTAGAGGGGGTTATGGTGGTGGTGGTTGTAGAGGAGGATATGATGGTTACAACGAACGAGGAAATTTTGGTGGTGGTAACTATGGTGGCAGTAGGGAACTATAATGATTTTGGAAATTATAGTGGGACCCATGAAAGGAGGCAGTTTTGGTGGAAGGAGCTCAGGCAGTCCTTATGGTCATGGTTATGGATCTGGTAGTAGAAGTGGTGGATATGGTAGCAGAAGCTTCTAAAAACTTAACAGAAGAAGTCTATAGTTCTTAGTAGGAGAGAGAATGAGGAGTTGTCAGGAAATTCACAGGTTACTTTGAGACAGTTGTCCCGAGTGCATTAGTGGAAATGTAAAAATCTGCCACAGAAGGAATGATGATCCATAGTCAGAAATAAATTCAATAACAGCTTAAACAGGAAACCCTTCTTGTTCAGGACTCTCATAGCTGCAGTTTGCAAAAGTTACTGATTAAAGCTATTGATTCATGCAGTGTAGTGTTGATTAGATGTACATTCCTGAATTCTTTTATCTCTTGTAGTTTTATCTTTTCTTTTTCTTTTCATTACATCAGGTATATTGCCTTATAAATTGTGATAATGGTATCAGGAATAAAGAATTAAGGAATTTTTAACTTT